>JBAMIG010000001.1:11660198-11705646 GCA_037177335.1 Kiunga ballochi | reverse complement strand
GGGAGAGGACCACTTTTCCCCTTTCCAGGGGGGGGGGGTTGTGGGGGGGGGGGGAAGAAAACCCCCCCCCCCCCCCCCCCCCCCCCCACACACACACACACACACCTCCCACCAGCTGCCTGCTGCCAGTCACAGCTCAACACACCTTTCAGCTGGTTATTGTTTGCATTCCTGAACTGGTCAAATTCAAGCAGATGTTTTTTCTTTCATTATGTTTTTAAAGCGGTTCAAGCTTGCAGCCTGTGAGCAACAGTCATCCAGTTTCTTATAAAATGCTGTAAGAAAACCATACACCATGCTCCCATCCCATCATAAACTACATCAGAGGTAAACAAATAGAAAAGTAAGTGCTGCAGAAAAATTAAGCACCAAAGTTTTGTTTGAAGTTAATTTTATGATAAAAAACAAACTCTCTCACATCAGGGTAGAGAAGAGATTACACAGCTAGTGTCAAAGTGGATTTCATTGTTGGGAGAAGTGTTAAATAATAGGAAAATATGGGAGAGGTTTGATTATCTATCAAATATAAATATGAGCTTAAAACAGGATCATAAAGAAACATTATAACCTATAGCAGACTGGAACGCTACATTTTGTGCCACTGATGATGAAAAGAAACGGCAACATCTTCCACAGTATGGGATATTCAGAGTGTATGACAATCAAACCTGAACGCTGAAAGAGGTACAAACAAAGCTTTGTCGTGGCCTTCACAGTTTCTGTATGTAAACAAGAGCAGCACGGGCAACAAAGGGAGAGAAATTCACAAAACAACAAGATGCAAAAAGATACTGGAAGCAAAAATCCTACAAGCTAAAACTAATGACCTTGATTGGACTTTTTCCCTTTTTGCTATTGGCTTTATTAATGAACTCATTCCATCTTAGGGAGGATAGGTTGATTGCCCCATAGGAGTGAGTGTGAGTGTGTACGGTTGTTTGTTTATGTGTGTTGGTCCTGTGATGGACTGGCTTCCAGGGTGTATCCCGCCTATTGCCTGATGTTAGCTGGGATTGTCTCCAAACCCCCCGAGACACCGTTCAGGGAATAGATGGAATGGAAGGATGGATGGATGGAACTTAGGAAGGATAAACTTCTACATGTCACTGCTCATGTCTGATTTAGTGTTAGCATCTGTAAAGGTCAAATAGTACCTCCTATTACGTTATGTGAGCTCGTTTGAAAAAAAGTCACTGGGTAAAAGAAAGGTGGTGGAACAGATCCGCAAACACACCGATTCCATCATCACAGTTTTACTAATAATCATAGATATAAAATTAATGATTAATTTATCACAAAATCATCCAATAAATAAAAAAGTACACAAGTTAAACATGTTGCCGTTACCTGCTTCACTTCTTACACACACTGATTCAGAGGCCGCACTGTTCTCTCATCTTTCTTTGTACTTTAGACACTTTTAAAACTTATGACGAGTTTCCATGGCAACTAAAGAGTTGTTTATCAGTGGTATCAACTTCACTGCCAAGCAAAATTTGGCATGCATGAAAAAGCGTGCTAACAAAATTGACACATTTAAGAGGTTATCAAGGTCTCAGAAAGACAACATCATGTGTTTGTCCACAGCTTTTAGACTTCACCAGAAAACCACAATAAGAAAGTCAGAGGCAAGCTAAAAGGAGGTGGAGCTGCAGAGCCATCATGAACACGTCACGGTAAAGTAGAATATCTACAAGTTGTTGAACTGTTCAATTTTTCATCCGTATTATTTATCAAGTTATTCTGGTAGTGGTCCATTTTATCCCTGGCCCGGCTGCAGGAACATCCTGTGACATCATCGGCGCCATTATTAGGCTGCAAACAGCATCTTCACTGCAATCTCTGGACACTTTTAAAGTCTTCGCCTCTGCAACGTTGCAAACATTTCAACAGCTAGTCAGAGAAAATGAGATGCTGAGCTTATTTAATGCAAATGATAAAGATGGGTAAAGCTCCTCTGCACCTCCTCTTTTAGGAAGATCAGATCATAATCGAGTTCTTTACACCTCCACCTACAGGCCCAGCGTTTACTACACAAACGTTTAATAGCCAGTCTAATGAAGCAGAAGCTGCTCAAACGGGGCGTTGAGGCCACATACTGGAACGTTCACTATGAACCAAATGGAGAGGACATTATTCCTGAGTGTGTGACAGATTATATTCCTATGTACACAACAATATCGTGCCAACATTGCTTTGGCAATAACAAAACCCTGGATCACCAATTACCAAACATCTCAAATAAAGCCGTGAGAGAGGGAGATACTGAAGATAATACATACACAGCCTGAAACAAAGCAGAACAATGTGAGGGATATGTGGTGTGAAATAAAAAAGTGGAATTAGACTGATGGAAGTCGGAAGTGAGCTAATGACCTGAACATTTCTTTATTCAGGAAACTGAATCTGAACAAGGCTGCAGGTCCAGATGGTCCCAGTCTCTTAATACAGTTAAGTGTTCATTGGTGTAATGGATGGACATAAACTGATAAAAGCAATTCAATTATTTGTTATGCTATCAGTGACAGTGATGAGTCTCAGAGATCATTTCTTTGTCATAATGGGGGGTGGACGGAGTTCATTATAGATCCTCCTCAGAGCTTTTGTTTTATCTCCATAAAAGACGTGACAGAACATCTAAAGTGGCACTTGGAACAGAAACAGACAAAAGTACAGCAAAACCTATGGAGGAATCTTCTTTAAGGCTTTAGACATCAGCACAAAAAGCATTGCGTCTGATTTCAGCTGTTTGTAATTCCTAAAGTAAAGATAAGATAACTCACACACACACCAGCTTCATGATCTGCTTCTGTACAGACTCAATGAGATTTTCTCTTATCTTTGTCTGATAAGATTTTACAGGATGCTCTGTGTGTGTGTGTGCGTGTGTGTTGGGCATATTCTTCAGTCCTGACCCTGCAAAACATTATTTTTTCCCCATTTTAAGCATTAATTGGATTCTGACAGCATTTGATTTACTGTGGAAGTCACAAGACTGTGTATCATATTAGCATTATGCAGGTTTTACATGAGAGGAGACTTTCTGAAAGTAAAGGTACACATCAGCAGTCTTTGAACTGGAAACACAATGGCTGCAAAGTCAAACAAATGTAAAGATAAACTAAAGCAAAGCAAGCTGATGCGACATAACTTCAGCGCATGCAAGATGAATGGACTTCTACCCAATTACACAGCAGCCCGCCTCACAAATGATATACAGACAAGATCATGTGTTTTGTATTACTCACCCTGTTGCCTCTTATTTTACTCATTTCTTTTTCAAATTGGATTTGTGTTGCTTTTTATGCATTTTTGCTGCATAAAGAGAAAAAAATCTCTTGAATAAATGTATAAATATAGATCACCAGAATCCATTTACAGCAGTAAACCATGCTCACTGAACAAAACGTTCTGAAGGAGAATACCTACTGGAAATGTACGAGGACACAAATACCCCAGCGAGCATGGTGCCTTGACAGAGACGTAGAAGCAGGAAGACCACCGGGCCGTTGGACAGACACACAGCCACCCCGAACAGAGTGGACAGAGTGATGGAGAGGAGGAAGACTCGCCGACGGCCAAACCTGAAAACAACAACCATGAATAAAAAGTCATAAACAAAACTAAAAGACAACAAAGTCCAAAAAATCTATCTACATGTGTGTTTAAAAGTTTTTCTTTGTGTGTTTATCTAATAATAAAAACGTACCAGTCACATACTGAACCAAGAAAGACATATCCCACAATCCATCCTGTCATAAAGCAGATACGCTGTACGGGGATCCTCCAGTAGTCGCTGCAAACCAGGTTCCACTGCAGAGGAGGAGCAGATGTGTGATAAACCCACAAGCAAATCCAAACACTGAATTCAAATTGGGACAATTTGGTAAATATAAACAACAGAATGCAATTTCCAAAAGATCTAGTGTGTATATATATATATATATATATATATATATATACACAATTTGTTTAATAATTTAATGAAATATCTGCTCATCTTGAATTTGATGTTGTCAGGAGTGACACGGTCAGACTTCAATTCAACTTTATTCACACCACTTCATGACAATGTCATCTCAGCGCACTTTACAGTTAAATTGAGCCAATTCATCAAAAATAGTCTAGATAAGAGAAACCATAAGGGAAACTTCTGAAAAACAGTCAGTAAACATGTGAAAGCAGAGGACCTTTGTGAGCATCAGTTGCTCTGTAGCTATACACATTTTAAACTCATGTGGTTACATGTAATGTGTAATAAATAAATAGTCACTAAATTCTCCCTAGGAGAGAACAGGAGTGGTTGGTTGTTTCGCTGTGAAGGACTGGCGACCTGTCCAAAGTTTATCCCTCTTCTCACCTGCTTATGTAGCATTTCATGTGTCTGCCTGCCAGTATATCGCCTTGCTGTGAAGTGCTGGATTATTTCAAGGGCTCCTGTGTGCAGTCTGCACCTGGACTCCTGCCTGGTGTGGTAAATCTAAGCCTAAATGGCCCAAGTACTCTAGACTTGTTCCCGTGCTCCCATGTTTTGCATCTCATTGTGTGTGTGTGTGTGTATTTTATATAAATAAATAAAACACTTAGATTAGATAACCCTAGAACACAAACAGCTTCCTGGAACACACGAAACCAAAATGAAAAGTTGTGGTGTGTTTCAGAAAAAGCAGCTGCAGCAGGAAAGTACATCATAAACACATGTAAGTTTAAAGTAATTAATAAGATGTGGATGAAACATGGCGTATCACTGAGACGTGTGATCCTATACTTCAGGCTTGCCAACATGCTTCATTCATCTGAATGGGAGCAGTGCGACATGCAGAGAATATCAGCAAGCAGTAAGAGAGGCCTCTGTGAGGAGGCAAGAATGCAGAACATGTTTTTTATTAAGTTAAATGCCTGCTGACATCGTTATTACATTAAAACAAAGTAGTGCTGAATATTGCTATAGCTCTGCGGTGGGCCAGTCAGTGCAAGCTGGAAAATTCTTCCTCCTTTGTCTGCTGTCGTTTACTGGAGGAAGCTGCATTACTGAATTACAATCAGCATTTTACTGGGACACTTGGATTGTTAGGAACCAAACTGATTGCTCATACTGAAAAGGTGGAAAACGGTGAGCAGAAGAAAAGGTTTTGCTTTTTTCAGATCAGCTTTTGGCTTTGAATGTGGTCCGCTGCAGTCCATATGCTCATGCAATGAAACAACTTCTAAGTGGTGGAATTGTTGCTTTTTCTACTGATGCTGTGTGAAGTTTTCTGTGCATCTGCACAAAGTTTCCATGTTTCATACTCCCTGAACCACTCTTTCACAGTAGGTTTATTCCCAATAAATCCTTACTGTCTTAATATAACAATTACCTCACCTTGATTTTGGGGAACTTAATGTCTCCCAAACAGTGAAAGAACCCTGCATCATAACAGCCCGCCTGCTGGTTCATTATTAACATGACGTAGTTGACAATGTCTTTTTTACCCCGTGACAATTTTCAATACTTTTAAGCAAGTTAAAAAGCCTCATTGATTTCTTTGAAGGCTACGAATATGTTTGGTCCCAAAGTCTCCACTTTTTCTTTCATTGTGTGTAAAAAGACCTTTATCAAACATAGTTGCATGATTTACTCTTAAATGTATCCAGTTTGTTTTCCCAGAAATGTACAAGATCTCCTCTGATGGTCATTCGACGTTTTCTTTTGACCAGTTTTTTCCTTGAAAATCTTTCTTTCCCTACTGTATATACACTCCATATTTTAATAAAGCATTTCATACATCTAAACACATTTTTATCATTTCATCGACCTCGTTAGAGGCTTTATTTGCTTGATGCAGTATAAAATATGACCCTTCTCTTCAGAGGTTGTGTCTTGCAGTATTGTTATGTGTTACAGAATAACAAGCTACTTATTCATCAGTGAGGAGAAAAATAACATGTTGAAGCAGGGGAAGCATGTTAATCACTGCAGGAGTCGTGGGCTCCCAGGGACCACATGGAGGTTAAGGGCCTAGCTCAAGAACCCAGAGTGGTAAATGTTAGGTGTCAGGCGGGAAAAATGTATCCATCCATTTTTCACCACTTATCCGAGGTCAGATTGCGGGGCAGCAGCCTAAGGAGGGAAGCCCAGACTTCCCTCTCCACAGCCAAATTGACCAGCTCATCTGGGGGGATCCCGAGGCGTTCCCAGGCCAGCCGCAAGATATAATCAGTCCAGCATGTCTTGGGTCTCCGCAGGGACCTCCTACCAACAGGGAGGTGCCCAGAACACCTCACCAGAACACCTCACCAGGTCTCACTGTCACCACCCTTGTGAGCCTTGAAGTCACCCAGGAGGACGAGGGACTCTCCAGCACTCCACCCAAGGACTCTAGTAAGGGTGGGTACTCTGTACTGATGCTTTGTGCATAGGCACAAACAACAATCAGAACCCGATTATATTTACCATAAAAGCTCTTTGCTCACAGACTTTAGACTTGCTTGTGCTTCCTAGAAAAGATCCGAAATGCACGGCAAAGACTTGTCTGACGAGGAACCAGCTACCAGTCTGTCGGTCAAATATTAGTTTAAAAAAAAAACACTTAAAAAACACAGCTCTTACCTAGCCAAGTGTACCCCAATTTTACTTGTTTATTTGGCTGAAAAAATAAAAATTAACTGGTTGATTGATTATCAATGAACATATATGCTGATCGTGGACCTTTTCAAAGGACCTCTGGAAGTCTGCAGCCTCAGAGATGTTTGTTTTTATTACTGATAATCCAACACTGATCACACGCATAGGAAGAGGTCAAAAGCAGTCATGGTGAAGGGAAAAAAATGGGAAAGAAGTAGAAAACAAGCAAGAGGGCAGTTTGTAGAGCAGGACAACGAGCTGAGGGGGGGGTCTGTTATTTTACTTCCAGCACTATTGTACTCTGCTCCGTTTCCTGTCATTGGACTTTTCCTTTGTCCTTGTGAATGACATCATGGGCAGAGGAAACCGTTGTTGGAGATCGAGGTGTTCAGGGTCTCAGGAAGGAACACAGATGCTTCAGACTTCCCAGCGCCACGTTTTATCACAGAGGGAGGAACAGACAATGATCTGAGGATAAGTTGTGGAATAATTACCCATAATCGCCATTATCCCTTCATCAGATTGATCTCACTCTCTCCTGCAACCGAGGGTCAGAAAAGTTAGGATCTTTGTTGCACAGTTACGCGCCTCAACAAATGTGCAAGAGAAAAGTCTGTAAGAGGTCACACTGAGATGTTTTCGTTTGAATCTGATGACTGTGTTTGCAGACTGGGACATATCGGCGAGCAACACAACAGAAAAGAAGATAAAAACTGTCATTTGTTAACACATGTTGCGTAACGACATGCTAAAAGTCAGAAGTGTGTACAGGCCGTGAGACACAAAACAGATTTCAATGCAAACCGTGTGACCCTTCATCTTTCACTAAATCAATTAAGGCTCTTAAAAACACCATTTCCAGCACTGTGCAAAAGTCTTGAGCAAGCCAAATCTCTTTGCATTTAGCCTACAACAAACCACGCTTTCTTGGGAACTCCTCAGAGTCAACCAGGCTTTCTAAACCTTTTCCTTTTGCTGCTTTTAAACTCATGTTAAAGCCAGTCCTCGTACCTGATCACGTCAGGGATGAAGCAGTTTTGTTGCTGCCTCATAAAAGACACCGTCACAGATATTAGACATCTTCTTCTTTAACACACAATTTGTAATCATTTCAGTTCGCTGCAAGACTGACATAAAATAGTATTTTTGCATTTATAAAAGGTAATTCCTGATTAAATATTCAAATAAAACCTGCATCTGGAAATTATCTCCAAGTTGGGAGCACGAGGAAGACGACTTAAAGTAATGATTAGAAAGCATGTCTGAGATTATCCGTGCTAGAGAAATGTACCAAATAGAACAGAGGCATCTCTGTTACTGCCTGGTGTGTTTGCATGTTTCATGAAATCACTGACTCCATTTCTTTTTCCTTTACAGGGCTGGCTCAACACTTCTGCACAGGGCTGTATGAAGTCGTATCCGCTTGTCTGGACTGGTAACTGTGACTCCGGGGAACTCCGAGACAAACAGCTCATCCCCGAGACAGAAAACAGTTTCCGGGCAACAACAAAGTTATGACAGTTCAAACCAAGTCACTGTGGACTGACTGGCGTCTTCATGAAGCACAAAGAACAGGAGCGCTGCAGCAACATGGGAGCAAGTCAAGCAAATTAAATTACCCACAAACCTGTGACAAATATGCAATAATACACAAAAACCTGCAGTTGATCCATACATGATGCACTATTTATTTTGTCAACAAATGTCAGTCATCGCCTCTCTCTCTCTCACACACACACACAAAGTGAAAGAGAGAGAGGCAGAGAGATGATAATAAGCGCTCTTACCTCAGTGACAAAGTTGCTCTGGAGCCCCGCCACGTTGGAGTACTCCCACCCTTTGGTGCAGGACACCCTTTCCCGTTGCACTTTGCCGGACAAATCTGACGTGTTGGGGGGGTACTTAAAAAGTTCACAGTGGCTCAGACTAGAGTCGTTCTCCCAGGGGATGGTGAGATTGAGGTAGCCCTGTTTGGAGAAGTTACTGAGGAGGAAAGTAGAAGGCAGGAGCGTCGGGTCGGGCTTGCAGTGGTACGAGTCCGGTATCAGTGTAAAAAAGACGTCGCTGAAGAGATTCAGCGTGACCGCGAAGGTGGGGAACCAGCTGAACAGCACCACGATTCGGTTGTAGCGCCCATAACCGCCGGTGTAAGGAAAAACCTTAGTCTCATAGTCCACTAGAAGACGAGAAGCGGCGGACGCTCCAGGAGCCATTGCGTACACTTCTCCCTGTCGACAGCTGCGCCGCGCGACAGCAGGTAGGCAAGAGAGGGCGTGGTCAGCAGCTCCCACCGCACGGCTGGGAATCGCTACGTAACATCCCACTGACAGTGACGCATCACTGGGGACCAGTCTATCACTGGGCTAAAGCGAAAGACTTTGGGCAGAAAGACCCGTCAACCCAGCTCAGTGATTCAGTGTGATGTGGTGAGCTGTTAGCGAAAAATGTGCTCAAGTCAAGCTGCGTCTGCGCAACTTGCGCATGTTGCATCTGTTTCTGAGCTTCTCTCTTATAACGAGACTCAACTTCACATCTGCTTAAATAGAGCTTAATTTGATTTTATTAGATTAAAAGTAAAAAGATCCTATTTATTTAGAAGGGGACATATGGCACAGTAATTGAGATAAAAAATATTAATGTTAACCTAACAGTAAATTTGTTGTCCAAGGTTTATAAAAGACAAAAAGTAAAGTGCTATTTTATTATATGTAAAAAATCTCTGAATATGCTGCATACCCTTTTAATTTTGCACATTCAAAGTTTAAAAATAATTAGGCCTAACTTTATTCCTTATTTTTATTAGTTGACCATTATTAGCATTCAAATATATTTTTAAAAGACATTTATATAAATAAACTAACAAAGCATCCTTATAAAGTTAAAAACAAGTCTATTCTTTTAGAAACTGCCTGGTAGCAGTGTGGAAAATATTGAATATTATGTCACCTGTTTGATGCATCATAGTTTTTGCAGACTACATTTAAGAATAATACCATTTTATTTCAACACTTGACTCATGTTCATTTAATCTGACACGGAAACATGAAAAATAAAATCACACTGCAATCCAAGAAGTTATCAAGTTACAAGAAATAGCTGTGTGACTAAAATAATCACACCTAACACTCACAAACTGGTTTTTCTGCTTCATGAATGCTGGCAAAAAAACTTCCAAGATTCACAGCAGTGGCCTCCATGTTTCTTCTCTCGGCAAATTACTGAACACAAGTACAAATAAATAAAAGATATGCAGGGCTCCATCCTAATCTACTTCTTTTTTCTTCGTATTTGATTTTATTTTAGAACAAAAGTTACTTTAAAAAAAAAAAAAAAAAAAAAAGGTTTTCTTTGTTTTTCACCTGATTAAATTTGTTTCTCTACTTGACATTTTGTCCTGTAAATAAATATATATATATATAAAGGAATTCCACTTATAAAGAAGAGTAATTATGGGGTCTATATAATATTAAACACATCATGAAAAATTGAGAATCCTTAAGCACTTTGTTAGGGTTCAAGTGACTGAACTCTTTCTGGTGACGAGCTTATTTTATGTGTCAACACGGTCATGGGAGAAACCTAATGCATGCAGACTGCAGACACATCCTCTGTGTACTGAAATATCTCTGCAGTCACTTCATCCAGCAGAAACATGTCACCGTTTCTCCCTCATGAAACCTCATCTTCTTTCCACATCACCCACTGGCTTCCCATAAATTGATCTTCAAACCCTCTTGCACCTCACCTGTCCGCCTTTAGGATTTAAACAGTTTTAACCATTTTATTTTAATTTATATGTATATTTATTGTAAAGTGAGTTACCTGAAAAAGCACTTTAAATAAAACGTATATTAGTGCCTGTACATCTAAACCGTACATCGTATGATGTGGTGGGTGGACATCCCCTTTTCACACAAAGAGGGGAAAAATAAATAGAGGACAGCTGGTAATATTTCAAAATTTTATTAACGAACATAATCTCTGAGGAACAACAGCAGTTCTCGCGCTCTCTGTACATGCAACGGTAGAAAATAACAATTTAGAATTTTTACTTTTCACCCCCCCCCCCCCCATCATTTTCAGTTTCTTGTGTTTTTTGTCTTTTTTCTGCACTTTTTAAAACTTTTTTTTTTTTTTTTATTTTGTTGCAGGAAATCAACAACAGCTAGAGGTGAAAGTACTGAAATTTCTGTTACAGCACTGACAATAGCATTAACAACCCTCCCTCCCCCCCAGTATACCACCCTCCCACCCCATTAGCTGCTCCAACAAATATGTACACAAATAAACTACATTGTACAAATAAAAAAAAAAAAGTTACATTGTTACATCATAATCACCTGCAGCGAGCGCACACAGGCCGTTGCTGTTAGAACCCCACATTCTACGCAATTTTTCAGACTAGTACAAAGAGGAGGGTGCAAAACGTCCTGGGAGGTTTTATTTACAGAGCTATGTACAGTATGTCTCTTTCACGCATTACAAGGAAGAAAATTTACACAGCGGAGACCAACTTCAAACTCAAAACATACCACAGGTGTCTGAAAAAAAACGAAAACAACAAAAAAAAAAGATAATAAATAGGTTATTCTCACCATTTAAAGAGTAGTTCTCCATGCTTTTTATTAGTCATTTTTCATTCTAAAAAAGAAAAAAACAGCTACAGTCTGGGTTTTAATTAAAAAACAAAACAAAGCAAAAGAAAACTAGAAAAAAGGCTTGAAATCGTGATTCTATACAATGAAGAAAAAATATAGCAAGTATGTGTATTTATGTCCAGTAAGAAAAATCTAAAAAATAAACATGAGTGAATGTGAGGAGAGTAGAGGTATTATGTTGCTGACTGAGGTGGCGTCAGGCTAGCATCTGTATCACCACGGCCAAGTGCTCTAACTGTGCATCCGTCTTCAATTAGTCTCTGTTGGTTTAATGATGGTGGTGTAGGATCGGCGTGTACGGACATGTTCTACTCTATTGCTGTGTGCAGCAGCTGGGGCATGGGGACACGAAAGCGTTCTCCTGACAGTTGCGTCACCATTTCAAGCCTTTGTGGTTCAAAGAAACGACTGATCATAGAGGTGATCCCAAACTATAAGCAAAGGCAGCGCTTCAACTGTTTAAAACCATCAACCCAAAAACATTTGTCAAAAAATAAAAAGAGGGTGTAGAGGGGAGAAATGAAATGGAAATGATTTGTAAACAACAGAAAGGGAGGAGTTGAACGGGGCATAGTTAGCGGTATACATTCTGCTTGATAAGCAATGTGATTGACATGCTGGAAACTAAAGAAATGAACACAAGGTTCAGAACAACACACACCAAGCTTTACAAAAAACACACAAACAGGGACTCTGAACAAAGAAACCATCTCCCCGAAAAACTAAGAAAGCAACAATAAAATCAAAACAAGACAAACAGGGCTTTAAAACTAAATTTCTGGCTATGTGTAAATATGTCTGTATATGGAACCAGGGTTTGTGTATCCCTCGTATATCCAGGTCTATACATCTAGCCACCTTGTCTGCACAGTGTAAAAGCAACAACCATTGCACTTGACTAGACATACCATACACAGCTATGCTGAACGTGGCGGTGTGGAAATAACTTAATTGTTTTAGATAATATTGCCATCAGGATACGTGAGCAGCTCTCACACACATACGGGCAGCCTGTGTGTTTGTTGGGAAAAGCTATTCAAAACCACTAAAACCAGTTCCAATTCATCACGAATTGTGTAATTTTTTCCCTTATAAAAAAAAAAAAAAAGATCAGTCTAATCAGCTTTATGCTGTTTCTTTCCCCCTCCACTGTTTGTGTTTATGTCCATTTACTTGTTTTGGTTTATTCTAAAAGATTTAAGTCTCATTACTTGTCTGCCCTTCTGACGTTTATGGCCGATGTCACCACACAAGTGAAAAATATGAGGAAGTAAGATAACATTTAAAATCCCTGACAACACTAGCAAAGCCCATAAAAGATTAGGGACTCTAAAAAGTGTCCTTTTATAGGCCGGCCCACTTTTCATCTATGCAATGCGAGTATCGGATCAAGTGGGAGGACAAGATGACGAGCTGAAAAAACAAAAACATGTTTCGGTGTTTGTGACAGTAGGAAACGATTTCCGATATTTGCAAATAAAAAGGAATAAAAAATAAAAAAAATCTGAAAACATTCAACACTTATGATAGTTTTGCTTGTTTATGACATCTCTAACTTTCATCCCACCATATATATCTATGTGACTTTGCCCAACAATGAGTACATTTTTTCACTGAAAAAGGCATTTTCTTGGTTCAAAAATTTTCAGATATAATTGTGTAGTAAAGCAATCAATAATAATCATCTGTTTATTCTTTAAATAAATCCTCAACGACTGTGTTTCTGCTACATCTGGGGGCTTTGTGGTGGCTGGCCTGCTTTAATCCAGAATAATTCTCTGTCAGTGATTTGTGTTGCGGTGACTCGCCAGGTGAGCTGACGAAATCTGGAGATGGGATCATTCAACTGCGCGCTAGTCTTTCAAATACTGACAGAATCGTGTACACATTTTGGCCCATTGGATATGAAGGGGGGGAAAGTGCTGCCCAAAAGTGTACTGTACATAAAAAGATAATTTTTATTTCTTTTCTGTTTTTTCTTTACACTTAACTGAGTGATATTACAGTACATAGGTTATTTACAACTGTGCAGTAATGTGTGGCAAAATAAATTATCTAGAAGGCAGCAAGAATACATTGGTTAACGAATATAAAAACTGTACATAATTTACGGAATACAACTTTTTTTTTTCTGTTTTCTTTTCTTGTTTTTTTCCATTAAACTAATATTGGCTCTGTAGTGTTTCAAGTCACTTCCTCAGAAACAATGAAATGCCCAAGTAAAGAAATAGACAAAAACAATATCTCTCCTCCTGCCAAACCACATTTTCGCAATCGTCTTTGAATATCAACATTCGTTAAGGGTTGTTTGTTCTGCTTGTCCTGTGGTGTTTTTGCAGTCCATGGCGGTCTGATGTTTTTGTGTCGGAAGCAAAGAGTCGCCGAGGAACACTCCGGTCTGTCCTCGGAGATCTAATCGTCTTATTCTGTTTATCCAGGCTGAGAGGCTGCGCAGTGAGTCTCTTCCTCTCAGACACTGGGCCCTGATGTGCTCACACATCCTTCCCTCTGCTGCGTTCCAACCTGCTGCAGGCTTTGTCTCACTACTATTTAGCAAGGCAGTAAGAACAGAGAGGGTGTCCCCCTGGGTAAACTGTTTTGAAGCCTAAAAACCATCAGTGGCAGCTTCTGGCTTCCTGGAGCCACTGAAGATCCACATGATGCACCGTGGCACCTTTTGCTTTCCTCAAGGTCAGAGCTGGTCTCTGTCAAGATCTCCTGGCCCATCAAGAGCCTGTGTCAACAGAGGAGGCTTCATCTAAGCTCTCCCTCTGGACAGGCACCAAACGATCGGGAGAGCTCTTCACCGATATGTCCACCTAGTTGTGATGGGTGTTGAAGTAGGGGGCCAAAACTAAACGCAGAAAAGAAATCTCCGTCCATCCCCGGCTCGCTGTAACTGAGTGCCGAGATGCCGTGTCCCAGCATCAGAGCCTCAAAGCAGAAACCGTTTCTGCTTCTCCCGCTCTGGCCAAACATACGGGTAAAAACTTGAGGATGAAAGTGCAAGTTGGGTTTTTTTCCTCCAGTAAAAAAAACGTTTCCTTCTTCACGGAAGGGAATCAGGAGCAAGTCGGTCATCTTTACTCCTTTTCTAAAGAAGATACATTTTTTCCTTTAGAGAGTGCTCTTTCAAACTTGCTAGCCCTTTCCATTCGTTCTGTTCAACGAAGTCTCTTTGAGAAGAAGTGACTCAGATGGAGATTTATCTCAATCTGGGAACACTGGTGTGTCACGCGGGCAGCAGGACAAAGTCGTCGTTGACGTCGACCATGGGCACGTAGAAGGACGGGACTTCGTTTACGCAGAGAGACTTGTGCCCCGCTGGATCCAGCTCCTGGACCTTCAACTGCCACTCCATCCTCTGAACTGCATTCAGGGCTGCCGCCTCATGCTGCTGCCGCATCAACAAACATGTCTGAGAGAGGAAAAGCAGAACATGGTAAACAAGCCCAACATGGCATACATGTCTTCACAGAGTACGTTTTACAGTGATGACATCTACCTTCATGCGGTCGTATTTATCATCCACATCCTGAATCCAGGAGATGAACTGACGAGCATTGAAGCGATCTCTCACAGATTTGTTCTCATCACCCTAAAGACAAGGAACAAGTTACAACGCAAACTACCAAAAAGAGTAGGATCAGACTATAGATTATTACAAAGGAGACTAATAACTTCAGACTGAGGTAGTGCAGTCTTCATGTCCTACCTGGGTCTCAGATGGCATATTGTACACTTCAGAGTCCAAAAGCATGGTGCAGGCACTGAATGGCACAGCCTGATTGGCTATAGTCCTTGCAGCTCTGCAATGGACTCTTAAAACCTCCTGTTCGCACGAAACAATTAGTTTCTCCTGTAAACAGTAAACATAGCGTGGAGAGAAAATTAATTATTGATTAGGCCGAAAATCTGCAATTCACATTTTACAGAAATGGCTGTGCTTTATTAAAGATTAAACACATTTGAGACTGAAATTAAACCACGTAGTGGGATATGCAGATTTCACTTGCATTTTTAAAACACTGATCTTTGAAGAGCTCGTACTGTTCATTGTACGTCTGTGACTGTAGAACAGAAGTACCAACATGTCACTAAATGTTTCCTACCCGCTCTATGCTGTGCTGCAACCTGAGTTTCCCTCTTACGGCCTCCTGTTGCCTGAAGAGCTCCTTTAAAGGTTCGGACAGCGATGGAGGCGGAGCAATCTGATGAGCAGAACACAGTTAGGTTTATCTTTAGAAAAAACACGTTTCATGCATTTCATCTAAAGAGATACTGTAAAGTCTCGATAACTTACCACAGGAATATGAAGTTTGCTGAGCGGCTTGCCATCCAGCAGGTAAGAACCAGTGTAGGTCACATATTCAGCGTAACACTGAGGCGCCTGAGGGGTGATGTAGCACAGAATCTTCCTCTTTTCCTCAATTTTCTTCCTGATCTGCAAGTACTCAAAGTAAGGGTTGGACCGGTCACTGTGGTATGGCTCAATGTCATCCAGCTTGATGGCATTGACCACAACAGCTAAGGTCTGTTGAATCATCTCTCTGGTCTGCTGCATGGCTGTGTTTACTAACTGAACCTGAACTTGCTGCCCAGCAGAACGTGGAAATTTCCTCTTCCGCGGGTGCTGAGTCTGAGATTCCTCGTCGTCCACCGGTAGGGGACGGCCTTTGGTGGCCTTTGTGAGAACCACTGATGCAGATGTCAGAGTAGAAGAAACAGATGCTGCTAAAGTGGAATTAGACGTAGCAGAGGAAATGCTCAGCCCAAAGTCTTTGTCTTTCTTCAGAGCTGAGAAGGAAGAAACTGAAGTGGGAGTTGGGGTTCTTATGGGGACTGGGTTAATGCTAACTACCGGACTGCTGGTCAAAGAAATGGCGATGGCAGATGAGGTTGTTGTGCTGGAGGTAGGAGGGACAACAGCAGCAGAGGGATTGTTCTTGGCGCGATTGCGAGTCACCCTTTGAGGGATTTCTTCTACCTTCTTGGGGACTTCTACAGCGGTGGGCACAGTGGTCGGGATAACTGGTGTTAGCTTGGATGAGGGCTCCTGAGTGTCTTGTAGTTCCACTGAGCTTGAGAGGGTGACAGCCACTGAGAGGGGAGGAAGAGGAGTACATGTCTCTGTTAGAGACTCTGACATCTCTTCCTGCCTTACTTCTGGTTTTGCAGCAGGTACTGAATCCAGAGGTAATTGCAGTGTCTCAGCGAGAGAGTGGATCTGGATGAGATGTTGCTGAGAGGTATCGGCTTGTACAGCTGGATACAACATATTTCCATCTGACTCATCAGATCCTCCATATCCTAACTGTCTTTCTAAAATGCTGCCTTGTTGTTGGTTAAGAGGCAGGCAGTTGTTTGTGGGTACACTCTGAGGCTCAGGGTCCAACTCGTGCTGAAAGGTATTATGTGGAGATGGTACAACCAAGTCTTGACCAGCAGATTCCCCTAAACTGAGATCCCCAGCAAGGCAAGAAGTCTTAGCTAGGCTTGGTAAGTCTACCTCTATTATGTCTGAGTCATCTCTCTCTGTGATTGTGTGTCTAATGTGAGATGGCATTATCTTGTTGTGGTCACCCAGGTCAGGATCTCGAGGTTCGGATTCTTCTGCTTTATCCGGTAATGGTAGGTCAGGTAAAGAGAATGGCCCCAAGTCATCTGGATCTGCTGAGAAGGGATCCTCCCATGGCACCACAGGCTCCGGACCTACAGCTGGGACAATGTGGCCATCGGGGGTAGCACTAAAGTCGTGTGTGCTCGGTCTGCTTTCTGGCTCTATGCAGGTAGGCTCTGTATCAATTTGGTGCTGATCCTCCATCATAGGCTTGTTACAGTCCTGGAAAAAAGACTCCAGCCTATTGGAAGATGATGAAGTGTTTAAATAGCTGGGTTCCCCATCCATAGTTGTATCAGGCCTCTCTGGAAAGGGGATGTCAGCTATAGCCTCCTTCTGCTCATCAAAGTCTACTGGGTCCTCTTTGTGCCACCTATTCCATGTAGCGTAAGGAGGAGTGACAGAGGGATGTTCAGACAGGGGCTGTATATCGTCCGAATGGGAGTAAGGACTGGTTATTTTAGAGACGGCAGCTTCGATCTCTCCACGGGGAGACTTCAGGTCCATATCAGAGTTCCACACCATGTTGTGATCAAAACAGTTCTCTCCATGGTGAGGTGCAGAGTGCGAGGGGGACAGTTGGTGGACATCTGGCTCCTGTCGGTCTGGAGACTCTGTAGGCCAGCTCTTCCTCAGATGGTCATCGGCTTGAGGAGAGAAGGAAATCTGATCTCTTGTTTGCTGTGGCTGTTTCAAAGCACAATGTTCTTCCTCAGTTCTCATATCCAAATCGTCTTCTTCCTCATCATCTTCATCCTCCTCCTGCTTTTCTGCGACAGAGGGGAGATCTGAGAGGACCAGGTTGGGCTCGCTGTGGTGGGGCTCAGAGATGTCATCAATATCCAAAGGGGGCAAAGCAGCCGGAGCTGGAGTTGGTGGTGCAGCAATGTCAAAGCACGGTTCCTGGGGGTCTGGTCCGTGAACGGGCGTAGAAGGTTTAGGCAGGAAACTGTTTAAGACGCTCTCGGGAAGGTGCTCATTGCCATCGACAAGGCTTGGTGCCACCACATCTGTTGCTGGGTGTGCTTGCTCCCGGCGAGGAGACAGCATTCTCAATGGGGAGAAATATGATGAAGACAAGCACTCCAACCTGTCCACTGTCGCCGACTTGTTCTCCAAAGGTTGAGAAGATGACAAATCAAAATCAGCCGACGGGTCATTCTGCTGTCGTAGAAACTTATCAGCCTCCGCTTTGAACTCATCTTCTAGGGGTCTGCGGACGTCAGTAGATGCGGAGCGACTGACGAGTGGCAGCTGGAGGTTCTTTGCAGGTGTAGGACAGGTACCTTCCTGGAAACTCTGAGGGTTGGAATACCTGCTTGGTGAAAAAAAAGGACATTTATTAGAAATTATATCAAATAATTGTATCAACAAAAAACCAGCAATTTCATTGCAATTTGTATTCCTTACCTTTCAAAGAAGGACAGGGAGCAGGCATTCATTGACATGGTCATAGCTGAAGAGGTTTGGCAGTCCAGTCCATCCAGCATAATGTCCCGGTAATCCTCTGGACTGCAAGATGGGGTACGTGGAGTCTGCATTACTTCCTCAAAGCTGGGGCAGGACATGACTGACGTTGGTGTTGGGACACCAGTGGGCCTGTTTTGATCTGGTCTGGGTGAAGCAGGGAGGTTCTCCTTCATTTGGTGGCCAGCCAGCCAGTCTTTTGAGTTTTGGCTGTCGGTGGGCTGAAATTTCCTCCCTGGAGACATCATCTGAGCTGGGAGACCCATATCCTTAAGTTTCTTCTCTTTAAGACCAGACTCCAAGCTGTTGGATTTCTTTGACAGGAGCTCACTACGGTTTTTCCTCACCTCCTCAGTAGACTTGGCTTTGACTTTGAGTTTTGGGTCCCCTGATTTGGGTCTGAGCTTCTCTATCGGCTTTATTTTCCGTTTTTTCAGGCTCTCCTGATCTCTTCGACTCAACATTTCACCAAAGCTTGTCATTGTCATTTGGTATTCACCATCCACCACCAGTCTTTCTCGCGGACGGTTGTCTTTCCGCACTGGGTCTTTAGACTGAGAGAGCTTTTCATTTTCATCTTTAGCCTTAGATTTACTGTGATCCACCCTGTTGTCTTTGTCCAATGTGTCCCGATTTCTATCTTTTTTCAAATCAAATTTAGGACTTTGTTCTTTTGATCTATCTTTAAGAACAGTGAGTTGGGGGCTATCTTTCAACCCTGGCTTCAAATCCTCTTTGGAGTGTTTAAATGTTCCAAAACCATCAATGTATTTATTCTTTTCTTCCTTCAACTTTTCCTTATATTTCTCCTTTTTCTTTTTGTCTTTTGTCCTGTCACTGATGATGCCAGTAGCTTTCTCTTTGTCCTTTTTGGACATCTCTTTTTCAAATTCTAATGTTTTATCAAAGTCATCTTTGCCGTCTCCTTTACCTCCAAATGGGAACGTGTAAGGGTCTGCCTCCAGAGGCATGGGTTCCTTCTCAAACGGCAAGCTTTCTCTAGTCTGGGAGAAGCCAGAGAAAGCTTGCCTGTTGGACTCTCTGATCTCCCCCGTTTTGTCTCGTTTGTCTCCCTTGTCCTTCTTGACTTTGTCTTTCTCCTTGTCGTGGCTCTTTTTGGAAGAAGACGAAGAGGAATGCCGATGCCTCTCTTTTTCTCTGAACTTATCCTGTGGGGTAGTTATCAATAGCGAGTCTCTTCTGTCCTCAGAGACATCTGACAGGTTGACTGGGTCATAGTAACTTGTAAGAACAGGATCATGTCCCCTATCTGTGAAACTATCAGAGGACAGTTCACTGTTCTTATCGTTGGAGTCATCCTTGTAGTCGTTCATAGCTTCCTCCTCTAGTTTTTCTAAGAGGGACTTCTCATTCTCACCGCTGCCTTTTGAGGGCTTTCGTTCCTTCGAATGGTCCTGCTTGTCTTTATACTTGCTCTTGATCTTTTCTTCGCTCGTGTCCCTTTTATCCAACAGCTTCTGCTTATTTTTCTTGTCTTGGTTTGAGTCCACGGACATCCGATCTTTCCTGTCTTTATATTTAGCATCTACTGAATCCTTCTTGTCCTTGCTGTGTTTCTCCAGAGAACTTTTCCTCTCTTTGCCCGTCTCAAATGCAGCTTTGTCTTTCTTCTTCTCTTTGTGTTCTTTTGTCTTTTCTGTGTTATGTTTCGACTCTGCAGAGGATTTTCTCATTTTTTCTGACAGGAAGTGATCCAGGTCATCCTGATCGGGCGTCAGGTCTTTTCTGATGGAATCCGACCCAAGCACAACACCGCTGTTGCAGCCGTCCTCGTCATCGTCACTTTCATCGGTGAAAATGTCATCAATTTTGAAAAATTTAGTTTTCTCTCTGATTTTCTCAGGCTTTCGTTCTTCTTTCTTTACCTCCACAAAGTCTCTCTCTCTATCAGCATGTTTTTCTTGAGAGACCTTTTCTTTCTTGTCTTTTGTCAGCTCTGAAGACATTTTTCGATCTTTGTCTTTGCCATGACAGTCTTTGTGTTTGTCTTTGGCTCCCTCCTTCTTGTCTTTGGTGCCCCGGTCAGCATCTTTTTCCTTTACAGTTTTTTCTGTGGAATTTCGCTCACTCTTGTCTTTCTCCTGATCAGCTCCCCTGTCTTTTGTTTTGTCTTTGTGCTTGTCTGCTTTTGTCTTCTCTCGCTTCTCCATGCACTCACTCTTCTTTTCCTTCTCCTTTCCAGAGTGGTTTCTTTCTCTGATCTCAGATTTACCAACATCCTCTTTAAAGAAAGCATCGTTGGCATATTCGTCTGCTATGGATTCTTGCTTGATTTTGAAGTCTTTTCGGTCCTTCATGAACTCATATTGGTCTTTTCGGTCTCGACTGTCCACAGAGTCCTTGTCTTTTTTGTCTTTGACAGCTTCTATGGACTCTTTCCGCTTCTTTTCTTTCTCAACTGAGTGACTGGAGTTTAATTTTTGTTTTTCTGACCACTCTTTTTTCTTTTCATTACTCTTCTCTGATGGGTCCTTGTCTTTTTTCTTTGAGGTTGTGTCTTTTTCTGATCTTTTGTCACTGTGATCCGATTTCTTGTCCTTGATTTTGTTCTCTTTTCTCCTCGTTTCTTCCTTGACAGTCTCAACAATTAGCTTAACAGTATTGTTAGATTTATATTCCTTAACTTCTTTAACTTGAGCATCCCAGCTGTCATCTCCATAGAGGGAAGAGTCAGAGGACATCTCAGAGCCCCACCTGTCATGATGATCATCTGATGCACTGAGCTTTGTGTCCTCCAGGTTAAGGAATCGGCTGTTAACGTCAAAACCATCATTTTCAGACTCTTCTCTCTGTGTTTTGTCTTTTTTACATTTCTCCTTTTCCTCCTTGCTGTTTTTGTCCTTGTCCGCCTTAAGGTGTTTCTCATCTTTCTGCTCACTTTTCCTGTCTGCCTTTGAGGACTTCTCCTTGGACTTTTTCTTTTTCTCCTCTTTATGGGTTTTCTGTTTGTCCTCCTTGGGTTTCTCCTTCTCTTTGAAGTTTCTCTCCTTTTCAGATTTTACAAGCTTGTCCTCCTTAATCGTCTTGTCCTTGCAGAAGTCTTTTGTTTTCTTGTTTTTCTCTTCTTTTGCTGTTCTTTGCATGTCTTTTCCAGATGACCAATCCTTGTCCTCGGACTTGCTTTTTGTGAGCCTGTCCTCCTTTTTTGAATGATCTTTCTGGTGTTTGGATAATTTCACTTTGCTCTCAGGTGTTGATTCAGACTCGACAATTAATGACTTCTGTCTTGAATCGTCAAAGTCAAATGAGTAGCTTTTGACAAACTTTTCATTCATATCCTGATTCAAGACCAAGCTCGGAGCTTTGTCTTTTTCTTTATTTTTATGCTTGTGCTTCACTTTATGCTTTTTCAGCACTTTTCCATCTACATCAGTTTTGGAGATGGCACTCTCTGCGATTAGGTTTTTATAGAGCTCAGAGTTTTTCTTGTCACTGTTACTGTGCACGTTGTTGTTTTTCTTCTTGTTCTCCTGAGCTTTCCTCTTAGCTTGTTTTACTGACTCCATGCTGGAATCCGCAGAGGAGTAATCAGACTCGCTGGACATTGTTGTTCGGACAGAATCTGAAAGGGAACTGACATCTGACCATGTAGGGGATGACACCGTTTTCCAGCCATCTGTCCTCCACTGCTTTGGATGCTGTTCAGCTAATGATGGCGCTTGTTTCTGAGAGTTCAAGTTTCCGTGGGAAGAAGAGGAGGATGCATTAAAGCCAGATGATTCTTTAAGGTTTAATGTAGAGGAGTCTTTTATACTATTTAAGCCCTTATCATCCTCACTCTCCATATCTCCACAGTCGGAGTCAGATGTACAGAACTTGTCATTGACTTTACCAAACCTGACTTCTTTGCTGACATTATTTTTACTCTCCTTCTTTCGCTTCTTTTTTACTTTACTTTTGTCCTTTTGTTGTTTGGAGCTCATACTGCTAGAGTCTCTTGTCTTAGCATTGGTTTGCTGGGCTTGCTGCCGTGGCGTGGGCGCTGGTGTGAAACACGTCCGATCATCGTCGTCTGAACTGTTACTGTCGGAGATGATTCTCCGGACAGATTTCTTTGGTGTGAGCGAGTTGCTTTTGGAATAGGTTTTAACCTCCATCTTGGATATAGAGATGAAGCTGTTGGTCTTACTTATTGAGTCCTTTCGGAAGTCTTTTTTCAAAAGGTGTTTATCATCCACAGGAGGAACACGTTCCTCTTCATCATCTTCATCAAATTCATATTCATCTTTGATGGGTGTGACCGCAGATTTAGGAGGGTCTGCAGCTTTCCCTTTTAACTTCAAGCCCTTCTCAAACTCTGAGTCTGTGTTATTTCCATCGACAGAGCTGGATGGGGCAAAGGAGGGGGCATCTTCCTCCTCTGAAGATTCTGTGATAAAATACAAAGGCAGTCAACACAAGCAGATATGTACACTAATATCACAAAAAAACAATGAAAAGATGGTTCCCAGAGGAGTTAATCTTACAAACCTGATAAACTTTCTTCACTTGAGGTGTAAGTGCCTTTCCCCAGCAACAAATTCAGCATAGTTGGAGAGTTGGCAACCTTCAGCGGAGTTTCACCTCTCCTGTTGCTTTGCCGTGGGTCCCCTCCATACCGTAAAAGCAACTTAACCACCTGAAAGTAAAACAATAACATATTATGTCTTGTCTACAATTAGATGGATATTTAGCTAAACTTTATTAAATGTGCAAACATGCTTTTGGATTAGACATTGAAAAAGAAATCCTGTCAGTTTGAAGTTCATTCAATGAGGCCTGATCTCCATCTACTGGTCCTTCACGATTACTTACTGGGAGTTTCTGCCTTCTTGTCGTAGTGGAAATTTTACAGAACAAAGCTAATATGATTGTAAATTTTATTTAAAAAAAAACTCCACATAAAAGTTTTTAAAACAATTTCAGTCCATCCGAAGGCACAGATAAACTTTAGTTTTATAGTTTTACACTAGAGCTAAATAGAAAATCAAAGCAATAGAGAAGCTAAAACATAATATTTACTCTTGAGATGGATAAGAGTCAAACCCTCTCATTTTAAAGATGTGCTATAAAAAATGTACAGCACTTCGTATGATCTGTGCTGAGGTTAGAAAAAGCAACAACAATAAAAACATTTATATTGTAGATATAACTTGATAATAAGTGTGGAAAAGCAGGCAGTCATGGTCAACTTCAAACAATATCACGGCTATCTCCGTCTTTGTGGCGACCAGCTCGTCCTTTACCACCATTGTTCAGAATACCATGATAACTGGTTTTACAGCTTTGTCCTCTCAATGTCACTTTTCTCAAAACTGCCTTGTTATCAGAAACAAGTGCATCTAAACAAAAATAACAAAAATAATTCATGCTTATTTTCTCTTTCACCTTGAAGTGTCCATTGTTAGATGCATCATGTAGAGGGGTGTCATCATCCAGACCCTTGGTATTGACCTCTGCACCGGCTGCCAGCAGCTGCTTGGCCACATCATAATAACCCCTGTTGCAAGCCTCGTGCAATGCAGTCCAGCCTAGACAAGATAATATGTGTTTTAGATGTGTATGCAGTACAGTGCATAACAATCACGGTGCTTTGGTTTTACCAGCTTTTGTTAGATTATAGCCAGGAATAAATCAATGTTATTCCCGTAAATTCTACACACAATACAGCTATAATGATACAAAATGTTCTTTTGAAATGTTAGCAAATTTATGAATAATGCATTTTGAATCACATCTACATAACATTTTTACAGCATTTGCCATAAAACTCTAAATTGAGCACAGCTGCATACCGTTTACTCCGGTCATCCATTAGATGTTTCTACAGCATAACTGGAGACCATCTGTGGTAAACCCATTTGAGGCATGATTTAAAAATGCCCACACCACTCTACATACGGTCTCACAGTTTACAGTGCCCATCACAAAATGTGACACAAACTGATTACAAAACTAAAGGATGTGTCTGTAGACCTCAGAGATGTGATTGTGCTAAAACACAAATTTAAGCAAGGGTACAAAATTTTCTGCTACTTTTAAAGTACCAATGAGCAAAGCTGCCTCCATCATCCATAAATGGAAGAACAATTCACAAGAACTATTCCCAGAGCAGGCAGGCAATCTAAACTGAGTGATTGGGGAGAAAGGCTTTAGACAGGAAGGTGACAGAAAACCTGGCTGTCACTCCAAAAGAGCGCCAGAGTTCCTCCATTGAGAAAGAAGAACCGTCCCGAAGAAAACCATCTCTACAGCAATCCACCAACCATGCTGGTATGGTAGATAGGCCAGATGGAAACTACTCCTACTGCCAAAAAGTACCTGAATGACTATCAGACCCTGGGACAAACAATATTCTGGTATTTTGAGACAAAGTCAGAGTCAGCTCTTTAACATAAATCCAATTCAAGATAGTCTGTTAAAGTACTGAGCCGAGGCTGTGAATACTTATGTGCATGTAATTTCTCATTTTCATCATATTTTCAATCAATAAAAATAAAAAAACACTATTCCATGTTATTATGATGTACTTTTTGTCTACTTTGGGGTAATAAAATAAAGTTATTCTATTTTGGAATGAAGTTATAACATAACCACATGTGGAGAAAATGATTTCTGTGAGTAATTTCTGAATGCACTATATTTGGATACATATGATGTTGTATACAGAAAGCGTAAACAAAGCTCTTCTCACCTGCAAAGTCTTTTACATTCACATCAGCTCCCTCGCTGATGAGCTCCTTGATGCGGCGTACCTCTCCGCGGATTGCTGCCCTGTGCAATCGGGTCTCCCCTCTCTCATTCCGTTTATTCACTTTGTCTTTGGTTTTAGATGCAGAGTTTGGCGTTCCCTTCTGACCCAGACTGGACTGTGACGGATGCTTTGGTGTTGTGTCTGAAAGTAGAAGATGTACTTCAACACCATAATCTATCGCAGCAGCCAATTTCAAGGAAATGCTTCACTTGTTCTATGTGTTGTCTACTACTTTTGCTATGGAAGTGTTGGAACTGCTTCCAACCAGAAGGGGGCAATCACACTCCAACAATCAGCAGGGGAAATTACCTACCTACTTAACATGAACCTATTTCGTCACATTTGCAAGATTAAACTTAAGCCTTTATCACATTTACATTACTGAGTTTGTACAGCTATTGTCCCAAATGATATTTGAAACACACTTAATCTATGTCTACGCCTCCAGGCATGCAAGAAAGGAATTAACATATAAATAAAAGTGCTTCTGAACTGTGCCTCACTAATTTCATTGTATGTGAAATGTCAACTCCAGAAAAGAAATAGAACAAGGTTGCAACAATGATGCTAATCTAGGCGTCTAATAAAGTTCCAGACAAATTACTTTGTCTGCCAGAAATCTGAGTGAACAGAAACAATTTTAATGAATAATAATTTTGAAGCTAAAAGGAAATTGGATACCAAGTAAACAAATAAATCCTTGAAGGCTTTTTGCATTTTGCCATCCACTGTCGTTTAGCTTAAATGCTGACACTGCATCATCGGTTCCAGAAAAACACGAAACCACAACAAGTTTCATTTCTGTTCATGGTGTATTTAAGAGAAAGCATATTATATATATGCTGCTACTTAAAAGTGTCATCAACAATAGATGCAGCGTTGTTACATATTTGCTGGGATTTAAGTTTATATTAAATATCCAATAGCAGATGTCCAGAACTGTTTCTAAGTTAGAAAAAAATAAAACAGCAGGCAACATGCTCAAGATGAACAAAATAAACAAAAACAACCGACCATGTGACTCATACCCCATCTGCCCCACTTTTAACCCACCTAAATACACTCCCACACACACTGTCATGCTCCTTCCCCTCCTGTCCTCCTGTCTCTGCCTGCCACCAGTCCACAGAAGACGTGGCCTAAATGATAAGCACGCACCTGGACTGTTGATGGACTCCTCAGCTGTCATTTGCATGAGCAAGGCCACCTGCTGCCGCTCGGAAAGAGGGTACCCGGCCCGGATCCCTGGCATCCCCATTCCAAACGGCAAACTTGCCTTCCGGGTGTTAGTAGGCTCCTTTTTGATGCGTTTCCTCTCTGGACCTGGTTTTTCTGTAAAATAAGATACAGCAGAGGGCGAATAAAGTTCATTGGTTGCTTAGATACATATATGCACAAGAACAGTCACGTATGCTCAGTGACAAATCTAATTTACTAAAGGAAGAACAACATAAATGTTACTGGTGCAACAGCAATATATTAGAAACATGAAATAGCATCATCCATAACTATAACATGCAAAATGCAGAAATGCATAAAAAATACTGAACAAATCATGAAATCTGTTATCTAAACAAGAGGATTCTCTACCATTACATGCAACAAAACATCTTCCATCCTATTTCTTAATCGACCTTTCAGCCATAAGCAAAAACAATTAAGAACAAGTTGAAAAGAAGCAGCCTGCAAATGAAAGCCCATTTCAACCTTGTACCTTTTCACCACCAGTGCATTTATAGCTTAAATGCACAAAATAGAAAATCTCTGAACAAAGCCACGGAGAACTTTAAAAGAAAAGCGTAATGTCTGAATGATTAGCTTAGGGCCGAGCATTTCTACCAGCAGAGTCAAAAACGGACTTTTAAAAGCTGCTAGAAGTTGTTTGTGTCTGTTGAGATTCTGGACAAACCACAGATACTCAAGAGCAGCAGCAGACATAAATTCACTGTGATAAATTTATATGTAAGCACAGCTAAGATCAACCAACAACCATTGAAAAGTCAGGGTGGACTTAGATATTTCACAAGATTACTGAATGTTAGCAATGTACACTGTGAAAAGCTGTCTAATTCACTGATTGTATGATGACACAATTAGCTAACAGCTAAATTGTTTGGAAGCCGTTTTGACCTCAAATGTAATGGGTACCTACAACAAGTCCAGCAAGCTGACACCTTGTTATGAGTACAGCTGGTTACATACCCCATAAGACCCAAGAACTTTGTTCTTGCTCTCGAGGTCGCGAGACTAAAAAAAGTTACTTTTCATCTTTCAAATCATACCACAGGAGAAACCTGATCCATAACTGGGTGGAGATTACTGCGGGGGAATGTCTTTGCTTTTATGTGCAATGAACCCGGTAATTTCATATTTAACAAGAACCTTCTTCCACGACAGGGCGGGTTGCAACAGTGTCTTTGAATGCCACAGGTGTTGTAAAAACGCTCATACTTTCAATCAGCTCCCTTATTAAAACTATTAGTTTAACCTGCATCAGCAGAAATGCAGAAGCAACAACTGTCTGCTTAATGCTTTACCGTGTTACCAGCGTCAACCTCAAATGCCCAAACAATCACATAATACTTAAAGAAACCCAGCGTATCACATCCGGCAGAACAAAATAATGTCATTTGGTCTTGTTTCTTGCAGAGTATTTAACAAGCTGAAGACATATTGAGCCATTATAATGATCCTTCCTGATACATACACATTGGGACAAGGAATTTAGTGAATGGTGCAGTGGAGCTTTTGGCCTTAGTGATTTTATGAGACGCCTCTTTGCATTTAAGTCACTTCTCATGTTCTAAAGAAAACATAAATAAGACCAGCTTATCTGCCATTATTATCAAAGTACAAGATAAAGAGTTGGACTGGAGCAAGTTAAAGGCTGACAATAGCTTCATGTATGTGGAATTAAAGTAGTATTTTATAACACTATGATCAAGAGTCTTCCAATAAAACAGATTTTTTGCTCTCTTTTATACTCACTACAGCAAAAACTGTACATTTTCATCCTCATCAAAACAACAACGCACTTGCTACCATGCTATACATGCAGAATGGTGTGTAAGAGGTTTGCAGGTAGCAGTGGGTGACCTCTCTGCCATTACCCAGCTGCCCCTGAGGAAAGGAGGGGCTAGCCATTAGTATTTATGTCAGTTTGTTTCCAAGCCAATCAGCCAGAATCACAGAGAGGAAAGAGGGTGTGACTTGGCAGAACTGTAGTTATTACAAAATAGCTGGTGTATATTTCATTTCAACATGGCCTTGCCAAGGTCACCACTGCCTGCCAGGATCACTGGAGACATGGTGCTACTGGACAAAAGCAGCTGCTCCACAAAGACACGCCCAGCAATTATTTTCAGTGGCAACATACCATTTGATGACCTGTACAGAGCATAAAGCTACACATGACTGTAACACTTCATCATTGAGTGGTTACAACTTCCACATCAGCAAAAAATTCCCAAATTCAATGAAAGGAGGACAGAGACCCAGCTAAAGCAGTGGATGTGTCTGAGTGGGATTTTTGTGGGACCTCTCATTTCAAGTTTGGCTACGATGCTTCAGGCCACAAACACAAACAAACCAGTAAATAAGGCAGAAGGAAGCGTTGAAGCTCACGCTTCCGGAGTCTAAATGCTTTCCAGGAAGATATTTTTCCAGTCATAAGCACAGAACTGATGAACTTTCACTAACATCTGTGAACACTTACAGCTAATATGCCCTCCACCCTCTTTGATACAATCCCTCGTTCTCCAAACCATTTGCCATTTAGACATTCCTTATTTTAAGACAGCAGAAACCACAGAAACTGTAGTTTCTTTTTTTTCTGCAGAAGATAGAAAGTGCTAAGCTAGCATTTCCATGTGATGTTTACAAGACTGGGAAGCAGGAAGGCGGTCATTACCCTGGTGCAGCCATATAGAGAAATGCCTCTTAATGACATACAAGTCGAAGCCTCTAATACAAGATTCATCACTGGTGGCAGAAACCTGGCTTTCTTATCTCTGCTATAGATCTGTCTAGGCACTGTTAACGTAAATTAATGCATTGCAATTTAACAATTTTGCAGTTATGTACAAAAACAGGAACGACTATGATACTTTCAAACAGACAATTTAAGCTAAAAGTCTATGTTGGATTTCAATACAACACGTTACTTTAAAATAAAATACATTACAATATGTTTCCTGCTTATGGACATTATCTGATATGTTTATATTTATTTGACAAAAACTGGCATAAAATGTATATATATATATATATATATATATATATATATATATATATATATATATATATATGGCATTACAAGTAAGCAAGGAATCAAAATTAATCACATATGGATTACTGCATTACATAAATGATCAATTACACAGCGGTGTGCATCTTTCTTCTTCTTCTGTGCTGCATGTCTATTTAGGGGACGCTGCCTTTGTGTGTGTAACATGATATCACTCAGTTTAAAGGAGGGCTTGAAACTTTACTCTCCTTATTCTTTGAAACTTGACTAGCAAGATAAGAGAAGAGGAGAATAGATAAGGAAAGCAAGCTAGCCGTGGACTGTCACCCCATGAATAGATCGTCTACCCGAGTCAAGAGGGAGGGAACACATTAAACATAAATGTCTGGTCATAACACAGGTACATTTTCTAATGACACGTAGACAATGCTGCATTGTGAACTCATGCCAAAACAAAGATCTGCTTAAGTTAGGCAGTAGACGTTATAACAAGACTAACCACTCGAACCTGCCTGACCAGGTAAGTTTGATTTTAAAATAGTAGAGAGGACGTGTTGCATCTGTTAGAAAATGAGCATGAACTGGAATTAAAAGGTATAAGTAGAAGGAAGTGTTTTCAACAAAGCAAGGGACTCAAAAATAGTTTGAACAGATGGATATCTCAGGTGTTGAGACTTTTCCAGTCACTACTGCCTTTATTATAATGTCTGATAGACATTACTGTCTTTATCAGCTGCACACTGAAAGTCTATCGTTTATGTATTAGCTTTATTCACAGCAGCTGGGAGACAGAAAGACTGTGGGAAGATGTACAGCAAATCTTTTGCGGCCTACCATTAACGTCATTACAAGTATGTAAATGAGTAGACATGGCAGAAGTGAAAAAATAAATAAAAAAAACTAATTTAGGTAAGTTTTAAACCCAACCAGAACTCTGACTGGAGCTAAAGAACATGGTTTGGCTGTGTTTGTATTTAAAGTAGGGATTTTCACAATCCAAAAGAATTAAGCATAATTTTTTTATTCCATTAAGATATTTTTACTGTGAATAAAGAACAAAGAGACTACATTTACTTTGAGCAAATAAAGTTACATTTGTAAAACAATTAATGTTGACTCTTAGGGCAGTGAAACAGATTTTTTCTTTCTTCCTTTTATCAGTCGCAGTGAAAGACTGCACAGATAAGACCCTGTGTCTGGTTCATTTTGCTTCAGCTTGCTAACTTACACCCTGTGAACAGTAGCATGTAGGTCCACAACTACGTTAATCTAATAGAGAAAAGCAAAAAATAAAAATAAAATTAAGGTAATAACCCAACAAATGGTAGATGAATGGACTTTTACCAAAATATTGCTATTCAGTCATGCGCTTCACACAAGCTCACAACCTGATAGACCTGATAGGCACATCAGGAGGAGCAACTTGGGGTTCAGTGTATTAATCAAGGGTACTTCAGCGTGTAGTTAGTGGTATCCTGGAATTAACCTCCTATTCTTCAAGCTTAAAGATGAAACAAAGACAGACTTATGTGCAGTCCTCCAAAGTAAAGCTTGTAACATACTCCATGAGAAATAAGACCCGTTTTCTTCCTCTGGAGTCCCACAGGGAAAAAAAAGGTATTCTCACCAACATGGTTGAAGACAGTTCTTGGCGCATCAGGATGGCAGAACTTTTAAAAGTTTTTTTTAATACTAAAGTATTGTGTGATAGATCGGACGGTTAAGGCTGATGTGGATAATGTGAAAAAGCATGAAGCAGGCAGAGGCTGCTTCTGTATTTTTACTGATGTGAGCTTGAATGTATAGTTTCAATAAAACAGCTGATCGATGAGGTGAGAACGTACAAAAATGTGTTTTAATTTGTGGCATTTAAGAACATGGACACAGTCGCGTGCAAAACCCGCTTTGCTGCAGAATAATTAATTCATCATCAAATAACCGAGTCAGTTGTTTACTGCACATAAAGCACAGACATCCCACTGATCCACACCCCATCGCAGATGATTATTCTCATAGAGTATGAATGGACCAGAACCAGCTGAACTTTTTTCTCTGTTCACGCTTTGTCAAAAGCAAGAAGAAACTTTCCCCTTCTTGGGGAGTATGTAACAGGTTGCAGGGCAATGTATCTCAATCCTGATCATTAGAACTCACTGCTCTGCACATAACTGTATTTTTAACGCACCTGTATGAAATTAAGTTTGTTAACAAGCTCGCAAAGAACTTGACAAGGAGGTTTTTATTATTCTGAATTAGGTGTGGAAACAGAGCAAAAGACACGCAGGACAGTGCGTCCAGATGACCTGGATTAAGAAACTATGTGAAAAAAGTTGTAAAGTAAGGTAGCAACAATGACAGCACGGCAACTTTAACAGATGAAAACTCAGATTCAACAAAATGCTACTAAAAATTAAGTGTACTAAAAATGAAACCAGGCACTAAAACATAGAAACATTTAAACAAGTCTTAATACTAAAATATTTTTTCCCCTGGTCACCCATGTTATCATTTCAATGCAACTTTCATTACACGTAACTGGGAACAGCAAGTGGCATGGATGTGCAGAGGAAAACAACACAGCGTGACATGTTGGTGGAAATAAATATAGATGTGTCAAGTGTTTGTGTATCCATTTAAAAGTATTGTACAAGCAGAACCAAGTGAATAATGCCCTACTGATGCATGTGAACAGGAGAGTGATAGTGGAGCTTCTCTGTACTTTGAGCTTAAACTGTATTTTAGGACATGCATTACTGTTCACATACATGCTGCATCTAGAACCTTTATTTTCATCCTGACTTAATAATTAAACTAGAAACATTTATGTTTATGTTAGAAAATGTAATGTTGGTGTTGCAGAATAACTTAAATGTACAACTGTGAGATTAGAGGTAAATCTAAGTTTGACTCCTAATTAAACTTGAGAACAGAATGGAGGGATAATGTAGCAGTGCAATATTTAACATGCAGTATGAAGTAATTTTACAAAAAAAAACAATGATCTGGCCCAAATATCTTAGAAAGTAGTCAAAAGTAGTACTAACGTACTGTTCTAACCAACCATTCAGGAATCATACAGGATGCTAATGCTATGAATTATATTAGGATGAACATTCTCCTATAGCTAGCAATGGGAAAAGGATTTATTTTAATCAATGTACTCGTTATAAACATAACTCATATGAACACTTTTTATGGTGTAAAAACAGCACAAGACTGCAGAAACAATGTTTACAGAAAGTCCCCACAAGTATGGTTGGTCAATATTAAGCAAATATGCAATATTATTACAACAATGATGATTTAATTTGTGACATAAATACTTTAAAGACATCAACGTCACCCAATTATTCCGATTCTAGTTTACACAGAGAGGACTTGCTGTGTGTTGCAAGACAATTCCACCCTGGAGGCAGTCATCAAATCTCTGCAGTTTTATCCAATTAAAACTGTATCTGTGTGACAGGAAGTCAGAATGCAACAACTTTTAGTTTTATTATGTTGTGTAAAGGCACTGAGCAGACCCTGAATTTAATCTGTACAAGCTCAAACCATTATAGAGTTTCTTTAGTGGAGTGAGGCAGAGCAGAAGTTTTGTGGTGTGATGTGCAAGATGGAGAAATGGTGCATTCGCATCAGGACTGAATTCAAGCTGCATTTCTCAAACTAATCAGACCTTTTAAAAAAGGTGTTTCCCTCTCCACTGGAAGCCAGAAAGTAAGAAGCTGTATCCATCCCAAGCAGTCTGTGTAGATCTGACTATGAGGCCTTCCTCTACAAAGACTATTAACGCCCAAGATGTGTGTGTTTTGGTTGTTTAGCTTATATATGTGGTGCGCTAAAACCATAGTGCACTTTGTAATCAGGTTCCTGTATTTTGTTGAAACAGACGGAGACGTGTGTTTGTAGGAAGACCGATGTCACTTGTTTGATCTGAATTAGAATTAGTTTGTGCTCTCACAGTATCACAAACAAACAGACTTTAGGAGCGAATGGAGAAGGATTTTAATCAAAAACACTGGTGTGAATGTTTTAGATTCCTGACCTAAACACCGATGATACTTATACTGCTTGAAGAAAGACAAGCCCATGTATGCCTCCTTTCCAGTAGTACCTATTCTACCCAGCTTTTACCTGGCTGTTACTTTTACCAGTACTATTTCATAGTTGTTAGTTATCACAAGAAGACTGTGCATATTCATAATGTCTTTTGTGGCTGTGGTCCTAAACAAAGAGCAGAGGTTTCACTGCTTCCTGGCTCATGATCAAACCCAAACCTGTCAGACTGGGTCCAAACACAAGAAGTGGAAGTCCGAGTCCGAAGCCATCTGCAGCTTTGATCTGGGTGGCAGCTAATCTCAGTAATGGTGGCAGCTTCAGAACCAACACCAGTGTTTACTCTGCATCACGGCGCCAAGTTTGTAACATCTTCATCATGGCGGCAGCCTCAGAATCGACACCAGGACCTACTTTCTGCAGCTTTTATTATGGTAGTCATACGGCTTGCTCCAGCAACTCGTCCCACATTAGAGGGTCCCGAACAGAAAAACTGGTAGAGTAGGTACTAATGGAGAAGCAGCTAGAGGGTCAAACACTCCTCTGGTCATAATGAAACTATATTGAGAAGCAGTCCAAAGAACAAGTTACACTTTAATAAACATAAACATAAATGACTCATTTTCTGATCTAACCAAACCCCTTCCTAACCCCCGGATCTAAAAAGGAATTATGAAAAGGGAAATAAATGTGTTTCCATGTAAACCTAAATGTGTAGTTACCATTTTCATGTAAATTCATTCTGTAAATCAGCATTTTTAATTTCCAGTTTAAAAAAACATGCGACAACTGTCCCACAACATCCAGTTATTAGCATATTAATGGCCTGTCCACCTATTGTTCCTGATGTGAGAGTTCACACCTCCCTATAGAGGGGGTGGGATTGACCCGTTTCTTGAGGAAAGCAGGTAAATGAACTGGAGCCAGTTTAGCAGCGTTTTAATCATTTTAAATAAGAGCAACAACTTCTACAGAAACAGAACAATAAAACATTTTTAGAACATGAAATACATCCATGCTGTGTAAAAACACAGAAGAGGAATTCATGTGTGTGAAAATGACAAATGACGACACACTACCTAATCACTTATTCCTTTAAGGTTAGCAGTACTTGCATGAAACCCAACAAAGGACCAAGAATTACAGCCACACTGTGAGTTGAGGTGTACTTTGTATTCACTCCACTGACTATAGTGGAAAACCTTGTGTAAGTGCAATGCAGCAACTTAAGCACTGCCACTGATAAAGGCTATTAGCAAAACCTTTCATTTGGACCACAGTCAACAAACTGAATTCTGAGTCCTTTAAGCCCAAAGTCAAACAAGCATGAGCAGCAGTCGCTCTCTCCCTAATTAAAGAAAACAGAGTCTTACCAAACCAAAGCCTGTGCAGGTCTGTTCATGTCTCAGATTCCCAGTTAAATGGATGATCATTTGTGTGGTGCACTCTCCTTTCAGACAACAAAAGCAGATCCAAACTTCTTGCTCCTGCCAGACAGGCAACCTGAAGCTAAAACTAGGAGCACCTTCACTCACAAAAGGCCAGCCCCCTTCAACAGAACACAACTACTTCCCCTCTACCTTAGAGGATGTGATGCAATAAGTCCCCCCCCCCTCATTCGGCTTTGATTTAAACTTCAAAGTCAACATGGAACAAGATGCATGGAAACATTTCAGTATCTTCCTACCTGAATCAGAATCTTTCTGGTCTCCATTTGCTCCAGCAGTGAAGGGCAGCTTCCTTTTAGAGGCTTTTTCTTTCATCTCTTTGACGCCATCACTGCGATCCAGTTTAGGAGTCTTATTTGACAAAACTTTATCCTGTAACAGAACAGAAACAAACGTGAACATGGAAAGCACAGCAAGCAACACAACTCACAACAAACTGTTTTTATAGATGCAGCCAGAGCCGTGTATTTTAAGAGCTTACCATAATTAAGATATGTGGAAAAACTACATGCATTTATGAGCCATTTGTGAAGCTTGTAGCGGCGGGAACGGCAAATGTCCTTTTTGTATGCACTGCTGTCTCTTTCAGACATTTTTGGCTTTTCAAAGAAACTTAGTGTATTTTTTTTAGCCCTCTACCAATAAAAGACCCCAGCGCAGCAATGGAAGACCAAGCTGCCGCCGGCTCAGCTCTGTGGTTTACAGCTGCTGGAAACAATCACAAGGGCAAGCCTGCTATCAACAGATGTACATTCTTATGTTTGTCCACCGTGTTTCTTCACTGTAACCAGATCTGATGGTGAAAATAACTTGCTCGTCCTGATTTGCAGCTTTTTGTACATCAGGACTGAAAACCTATGTCTAGATTTGAGTAAAACTGTTTATTGTACATCAATTGTAATATATATTCCTATTTAATTTCATATAAATCAATTTCCTGGCTTTAAGCAAAATTAACTAGCAAACTAAAATAAGCAAATAAAAGAAATAGATGGTTGATTGTATTAAAAAAAAATAAAGAACCGAAAATAATTTGATGGGACAAAAAGAATCAGCTGAATTGATCTTAGACTTGAACAACATTTTCTAAATAAAAAACAGAACATGCAAAATGTTAATTCAGCTCTTTAGGAAAATCCTGTATTTTATATAAAAGTAATTTCATAGTAAAAATAAAACCTGGCTGCATTGACACTTCTCATTACATTTTATAAAACCGGTGACATTTTTGCAAGTAAAAAAGGGGAAATAAAATCACCTTGTAATTGTCATTATAAAGCACAAAGACCAGTAAAAGTTTTAATATTCATGTTAGTCTGCAGTTAAAAGGGCAGGCCTCAAGGAGTTGTTGGAGATTGGCTGGAAACCTAACCCCAACAAAAAGTGATAAAAAGTAAACAATGCAAAGATTATAAAACTCCTTCAAGAAGATAAAACAACATTAATGATAGTAAAAAGAAACCTGTTATTCTCCATAATCGGTTTATATTTCGGAGAAAATTACAAAAGAAAAAACATTCAGATACATTCAAAGAATAAATCAGTTCAGAGGAGAAACCAAAAATAAAGAGTTGCAGCTTCAAAACACACAAAAACACAAAAAGGAAAGAAAAAAAAACAGATTATGATCAAAATAGCTGATTGTAAACAGTTGTTGCCTCTTTATCATTACAAATTAAAAACCCAGTGGGATGACACAGACCAGTGGCAAGTTAAAAATCTATATTGGAAAAAGAAATATTGCAGAATTTTAATATTGTAATATTGTCATGAAACAAATAAAGCCGAATGCCCCCCAAAACAGTGACTACCGACGTTGGTGCACATTTAGAAGAACCACCAGAAGAGATGGCAGGCATTACAGAAACACAAGCATGTTTCCATCACTGTGATGCCTCAGGACTGGTGATGCTTAGGCCAGTGCCCAACAATATGAGCTTGTTTTGGTTAAAACAGGATTTGACTTCACATTTAATACACAAACGTGTACAAGCAATTAGCACTCTGCTAGCAATTTAAAAGAAACTTTAAAAGGCTTTTAATCACACAAACAATGCGGCTTTGTACATTTCCATGCAGCACAGAAACTGGATTTATTTAATCTTCTCTTTATTGCTAAATCTGTTTCACAGAAATAGTAACAAAAACCTGAGCAGAAAAAATCCTTTAAGAAGAAAATGCCTGCAATTACTAGTTTCTATTAATCTATTATAAAAAGATTATGCTCACAATGTGTAAATAAAGACATGTATCATGTGGGATCTGGCCCAAGTTACATTAAAATAAATGCATCTCAACAAATTACTTTGTCGTCACTGGACTATTTCAGGTAATGACTGTGGTTGTACATTTAATTTGACATAATCAGTGCTAAACACTTGAGGAAATAAACATTACAGGATTAAGACCTCAGTGAGAGGGGACTTTCCACAAGGGATCTAAAATAAAAGCACCCGTTTTAGAAATTCAAACTTCTGGGGATAATGGCTTAAATTTAAAAAAAAAAAAAGAAAAGTGGATTTTTTGGACAGTGTGTGACATATTTTTAGTCCATATTCCCTAGATTTCATGTGTGAGGATGCAAGTGCAGGTCAGATGTTTTCATTCCTCTCTATGCTTCAGGCTAGGTTTTCTATCATGTGTCAACTCTTTGAACACCTCCTCCTGCCCTGCCCCAGTCACAAGACTATGATGTCATGATACAGTAGAGACAAACAGTGTCAGCTACAGTGAGTCGGATCTCTCTCACTTGTCTGCACTCAAAGGCATCATAACAGGAACTCAATTAAAGCAAAAGCATGATGCAGACATTTGTGCAACTTTAATACATCTAAGTGGAAGAAGCAAACATGGGAGCTATTTATTTCTTAAAGAGGAAAAATAAAGTGCCGTGCTAAATTGCCAGGCAAAATAAAAAGATTACATCATCAAAGTTCATATCAAAAGTAAAGAATTGTTTTTCCTGATTAAATGTTAACAAAGCTCTGAAATCTTGACTTCTCTTAGATCTACTTTACATTACACCCTGTCTGGTTGTCTCTTAGCAATGAATGCTCTTTTGGTTTCACGTTTTTTTCCCATCTTCTTGTTTTACCCACCCCCATGCGCCTTATTCCCTCCCTCCTTTCCTCTATGCCAGAGTCTGATGCAATCTTTTGCAGAGGGTTGTAAATCCATGCCTGCATAATCTGTGCCTCTACTGTCTTTGCCAGTCGGTGCTGCTGCTGGCAGGTTTGCTGTAAGTTCACACCATGACATCATCAAGCTGCGTCCAACATTTAGCTCAGCTGTAAACTAGTGTAGTTTTATTTCTGGTAAATTAGGGGGAATCTGCCTTCTCAGATCATTTTCAATAGAATTTGTTTCATGGTTGTTATATGTTGCATAATAATGTCGTAACTGTATTAATGTGGTTTTATTCACGTTAGAAAGCATAAAGTAGATTATTTTACCAGATAAAATCTGAGCTTAAGCGCAGCCATACGGTAAAACAATCCCAGTCTAATAGTGAACTCTGAGCTGTGAAACCTTGGGATGGGAAAGTCAGAACTTGAAAGAAAGTTGATCAGACCTAGTTCAGAGTTAGCGTGTATGTGTGAGCAATAAAAAGCCGTCATTAAACAGTTTTCTAACAAGGCCCAGAAGGAAAGATGGCCTCCTTGAGCTTTGCTCACACCATGAAATTTTCAACACGTTTCCTGACACGCATAAATGTTGGAAAGTGCAAATGTATAAGCCAGATCTGCAATTCAATCACGTGTCATAAATGACTTCTAGTAAAAATTTCAAAGATGTGACGTGTTTTTAATTTGCAGGTTTGATGAATATCTCAAACAGACAGATGTGTGCCTATAAGCAATCAGTTCAGATGATGAAAGCTGAAATCTCACTGGAATCTAACTCTGTTACTTTTAATGTTTAAATCTATTTACATAGATGAATACAATTCATGTGGTAAAATGTATATTCTGCTATCGTCTGCAGTAACTTCATTTCAACATGTCTTTTGAATTCTAGCAACATCTCAACCAACACTTTCATGACTATTTTGTAATATTATTTGCTCAGTGTTGTAGTTTAAGGCATTAACTTCTGTAGATGTTTTGATGTTGCTGTGAATAAGAAGAAATGAATAAAAAAATAAATCAGTGTGTCAGACTGCTTAATCAGGCTCAGCAGGTGGGAAGGAATTAGAAAAACATTCAACGTTTGGTTGAAGAAAAACTCCAGAGAGCAAGTCAAGTTACCATGGTAATGGTAAAGTTAATCTACATCTCTTTCTGATTATCCCATAGTAACAACTCTCAAATCCAGTTCTCACAAATTTGAGTATTTTCAGAAAATTAACAGCTGTAAACATTTTGACATGTATGTTAGATGTCAAATTGTTTAAATATTTTTAATACAGTATAACACATTTTTGTCTTAATACCTGTATTAATGCCATACTGCACTATGTAGCTATGATCATAGAGTTCATTCAATTCTCCCAGGTACACACTTTTTTCATTATTTGTATAACAACAAGCCCACGTTACTTGTTAATTTAAATACCCTCAGCATTATTTTTCTCCTTATGTAATCCCAGGTTGACATAAATAAATATTTAAAAGATGGAAAAATCAGCTCATTCTGCAAAGTGTCACCTCCCTGACATAAATGACATGAGACAATGGTGAACCTTCACAGTTTGACTCCTGCACACAAAGATCACAGAGCAGCATCAACAATAAAACATCACAACAGCTACTCTATTTTCCAGTGTTGTGACAAAAGACGCTAATAACCGATTGAGGCCGACAGTGAAGCAGATTAGAGTTGTGTGCTAGTTTCATCTGACAGGGTCGAGTAATACAAAAAACCTTTCATCATGGTCAAACAACTACACTGCCTCCCTTTGGTGACATAACATTGCTGTAAGTTATGGGGATATATTCAGTGATATGGTCCTTTTAACTATATGGTTTTCAATAAACACAAAAAAGTGTTTTGGTTGGGTGGAAAATGTGCATAAACATACACAGAAGGGAGAGGGAGGGTGTGAGTGTAAACAGTGTGGTGAGACTTGGATTCAACTTTAATCTGCTAATTATTGAATCTAATTAAGTGTAATTCATATGTTCATTAGTGACACACCTCAAGGGTCTGCAGACTGAAAGTGATACCAAGGAAGAGGAAAAAATATTCCATTGTGTGGGGTGCACCCCAATCTCCAAGTTGATGAATGGTCTGCCCACCAAACCAAAACAAACAAGTCAATTTTACCTTATTTATTCTTCCTGATCTTCCCTAAATGTCTGTAAAGCCTTCAAAGGTTTTAGAACAATAAATCAATGTTGTGGTACATAGTTCACAAATTGAGACGGAACCACATCTGAACATTTGTGCAGTTTGCAATTATTACACCGTTTTTGTCCCATCTTACCTTTTTCCCCCCCTGCTTTTCCACCATGTCGGTGTTGAGTGGGAAGTGGTCCAGCTGGGGGGTTTTTGAACCCCCACCTTTGGGCATCGTTCAGCTCTCCCCACGCCAAGCTTCATTCACGCTGCCATTGCATCGTCATCAACCGTCTGGAACAAAGCGAAAAACAAAAGGAAAGGGTGGGGGAGGTTAGCACCTGACAACTGTGTTTCATGGAAAACACATTTTAAACACAGCCAGACTATGCAGCCATTAGTGGCACATCAAGTACTCTATTTTCAACCATTACATCGCTGCTCTGGAGAAAAAATAGTAAAAGAGACAGGCGAGTTGCAGCTGTGACAGGCAAAATGTTTCAGACAAGCATTTTTTTCTACTTTTGGGATGCATACAGAGACGTATGTCTATCTCCTGCGTCCTTTATAAGTGTGAATTGGCCTGTTTTCAGGACCTTTGCAGATGTATAACCCGCATAGGAAGCAGAGTCGTATGACTGGAAATTGTGGGGGCAGTGTTAAAAAGTTCAGCTGAAGTGGCCAGTAAAAGGAACACAGAAGAAGCAGCTGTAATTTATTTAATTACCCACCATCTACTTAACCATGAAAGTAATTTGACAACTTTGAGGGGAACTCTGAACTTTACACTGGTTCCTGTTGGATGTATATGTTCTAACAAAAAAACCAACATAAAGGATGTATGAGTATGAAGAGCATTTATTTTTGTACCCACATATCCGTTAGGTTTAAGATGACAACAGAGAATCTAAAAAGATGTGTAACCCCATGTTGCTGGAAACTAAACCACCATAAACAGCTGAGGAATTTCTCTCCAAACAGCACTACTAAACAAAACACCGGAACAACTACTGACAACAAAAGTCAGTCAGTCCTTGTAATTATGGGTTTTACTTGAAACTGCAACCCCATCCCCACTTAATGCTGCCTTCCCATTATCAAACTTATTTATCTAGTGAGAGCAAATGTTTCTATGAATCCATGAAATAAAGAGTTTTACAGAATAACACCTCTCTTCTCCATCTGCTTTCCTCAATCTACAGTCCAAAACAAAAACATGTATTACTATCCACTGCCTGCCTTCATGGCCATGAATTAATCATACATTCCACCCTACAATTCTCTCCTCCATAATGCTCTCTCTCTTCTGAGTGTGTCAAAGTATAATCTTTCCTGAGACTTGACTTTTGTGAGTGAACACGGTTGCATTTTTTCTCCCTCTTCTCTGAGACACTGGCACTCCTATCTTTCCTGGCGCCACAACCATATTCCCTCCCTTCCCCCATTCTTGTTCCCTCCACTCTGCAGTTATCCTATTGAAAGACTTCTATTTATATCCTTCCAGTCAAGTCAGTCGGTTCAAGACAGCCGGCAAGCCAACCAGATCGGGACACAACTGCAGCAGACCAATTACTGGCTCCCTTTACTTTTGTATGGAAAGAGAGTCCCAGCAAACCACGGGCCTCTTCCTCTCTTTCCTGTGGTTCATTTTTACTCCCTCTTTGCTACTGGTGGGCACTCAAATCTACCTTGTTTTTAACTCAAAACTTTTGCCACATATATTGAATTTACAGGAAGGCTGACTACTTTCAGAAATAAACAAATCTCACTGTGATACAGACACACAACTCAAACTAGGTCAGCTTGCCTTCTAGAACAATAATCGCTGCACTATTTTGGGACTACTAGGATGGATAGTTATAGCTACACAGTATTTTGCTGATATGTGAAATACAGAAAAATAATGCTTGCAAGCTAGCAGTCACACAAAACACACACTGAGGAAATCCTGTGAAAAAAACCACAGGAATAATTTCCTTTGTAATTCCATCCCAGCCAAGTGTTACAAAATATCTGCTGACACTATGTGTCTGTGTATGTGTTGTACTTAAGTTGATTTCCTCCATATGTGCATTTGTGTGTACATGAGTCCAGAAACCTTTGAAATAAATTTGACAAAAACAACAATTGCCTCAAAAAGAGGTAAGGTTTCAAGCTGCTCAATTCACTTTGTGGTGCGTTTCAGCAGAGCTACACAACAAATGTGACTTTGTTCTCATACCACAAAAATGCACCGTCACCAAAAACAAACAATCTTCATCAATATTTATGTTTAATAAACATCAGCCCACTGAATTAGATTTTAGATTTTACAGAGCAATGTAATATAAAAAAATCCCCCTCCCCCTAAAAAAAAAGAGGGTAACCACTTCAGCTTAGTTAGTCATGTTTTTATCAATTTATTACATTTCAATTCAGCTCTATAAAAAAGGCTAAAACTTTAAACACTAATTCAGCAAAAACCTATATACAAGGTGGAACCTTTTATGAAAGGATAGAAGGTTAAGATAACAGCAATAAAACCATAAAAATCTGGGTTTGTTGTACATCTAAAAGGCAATAAAAGTTAGAACATAAGATGTTCCCTGTTGAGGATAAAACCAACACAATAGGTAGGGAATAACTAGAAAGGGTATTTGAGTTTTAGCCTTTAATAAATATCATCCAAGTTAGGCACATCAGAGATGATAACTTCAGAAAGGAGTAATAAGAGGTGAGTCAGAAAAACAAATCTCTTACAACGAATAGTAGAACCTGTCAGAACTACTTTTATTCTCTTTTCTCTCTTGAATAAACACTACTTTCTTTTTATGTCCCTTGTTACTTTCTCTCTACATCCTGTGAGCCACTCCCTCTGCGGTCAGATAGAGGCCAATGCTTCAGCATACTGCAGCATATTGTGCATGCTCTCGCAGATGCACTGGCACACACCACAAGCTTACTTTTTGCTGCCATTAACAGTTGACTTCAAGACACACAATGTGAGATGGTTTTGAAACATCACACTAATTTCTGAACCAGCTCTTGCTTGTAGTCAACAGTATTGCATTACATTATGCAATAATGCAGAAAGGTGTCTTTAAAACAAACTAACACTGACCCACTAAATCCACAAAGTAGCTTCTAGAGCAGATTTAACAATTAACACAGGTTGAGAATTTTGTATCACAAAACTAACACAACGAAACAACTAGAACCACACATATTCACTTCTAAGGACAACGTAATATGTCCATGTAATTTAACATGCATGTCTTTGGATAGTGAGAGGAAGCCAGAGTACCTGGACAGAACCCACACTGACATGGGGAGAACATGCAAACTACACAAAGAAAAGCCACTGACTAAGCAGAGATTTGGATCAGGATTCCTTGCAGCGAGTGTGTTTTGTCTGTTTAGACTTTCTGTAGTCAGTCAGTCAGACTATAGAGAAAGTTCATGTTATCTTTTAAGGGCAGAAAAATCTTTCCCTGTAAATATTCTAGTGAATTTGTAACTAACACACAGAATATTGACAAGGTAAAGCTTTGTTGGACAAAGTTGTTTTATTCCCTTTAGTTTTTTTTGTACATAACAGCTAGCCAACCAATGACATTAGCATTAAGCTAACATAACTTAAAAAAAAACATCTTGATGTGTAGCGTGACGTGATTTGACTGAGACAATAAATGCTTTTCCACTAATATACTGGAGTATTTATGCATATTTGCTTAAGTTTTAGTTTGACTAGTTAAAGGTTTCAAAATGGATTCAGCCTCAGATCTTATTGTGGTACCAAGCCATTATCAACAGGTTATAATCACTCACATCTCTTAACTGATCAACTCATCAACTATTATCCAACTGCTTGATATTTACTGTAGGAGTTATACGTGTGCAAATTATACTACAAAATACGCTGCAGATTAATTATGAGGGAAGTCAAATAAAGCAATGGGAAAGCCAAGACATAATCAGATATACAAACACAGCTGAGAAGAAGTGAAGGTACAGGTGCAGAGATGAAAAGCAGTTGTTTGCTACAGTCATATGCCACTCCTAACTCATAACTTTCATTGTACACACAAGAACACACCTCAAATTTTCCACAGTGACAGCTGAATAACAGCAGCTGCACAAAGGGTTGGGCACGATTCTCTGTCTGTCTGTGCGAGTGTTTGTGTGAATACCAACAAGCCAAACTACATATTGCGCAATCAGATGCAATCGCCTGAGCAGTAAGTTTGCTCATATTATGGCACAGGTAAAGGATTCCCTACAGCACATGCATGGTATTATAAATAGTGACACAAAGGTCAAAATGCAGGTCAAATCCCCCCAAATTCTGAATACCACTTGCTGCTTTGATGGAGCACAACCTACTACTAGAACAACGTAACGTGAGAAGATTAGACATCTGGAAATTTGTAAACTGACTTTCTTTTAATTTACTGTCTGAAAAAGTATATTACATTGGGTAAATTTGAACTTCAGAAAACCTGCATGATAACAATTTCCATAAAAGTAATCATGATATTAAATGCTACAATATCATCTAGCCTTAGTTTATGTATACGTTTACCCTGCAGTCTATTGACATGCTATGCAGGAGAATGGACTGTAAAAAACAGCAGCAGCTATCTAGCCTGTTTAGTGTGCAAATAAAGCCAGCCTGGCTCAGCTGCTGTATCCTGGCAACCAAAGCCCAGCTCTTCTGCTCAGTCCCTGACCCGGACCCATTCACTTCATTATAAACCTGTATAGAAAAGGAGAGACTGACGCATCACACACAAACATGTGCCAACGCATATGCAAGCACGAAGGGGAGAGATGTATTATGCTAGAACAACAAAAGCTTGCAAAAGATCGAAAAAACAGACATAATCAATTTGTGCCGAGTTTTATTAAAGAAGTGTCATGATGTGCACTTCTGAGTAAAGAGGCCACAAGCGCGTTTACTTTTTATTAAAGAAAAAATAGTATTATATGATAGCTCACATATGGAAAGTACTGTCTTTATAGTCAATTATGAGTAGTAGGTGCTATAAGAGGGTTTCTGAAAAAGACTGAACACATGTGAAATGTGAGTGAGTGGGAGTGGTCCTATTATCTATGAGGCTCCTGGAGTAGGGAGCAAGACAGGAGTGAGATGTGGGAGGGAATCCAATCACTTGTTCAGATTTTTTTTTATTCTAAGCACGTCTACTTTTCCTTACACCTCTCTGTTCCATCCAATAACAGCTCAGAGCTCAGTGCTCGCTGCCTGCCTGTCTGGTAAATCATGCTGTCTTTGCCAGTGACCTCGCTAAGATAATGGCAGGCCTGTGTGTGTGTGTATA
>JBAMIG010000001.1:11635916-11653997 GCA_037177335.1 Kiunga ballochi | reverse complement strand
TTAAATAATCGTGATCTCAATTTCAATCAAAATAATCGTGATTATCATTTTTGCCATAATCGAGCAGCCCTACCTCAAACACAGCTACATTCCTCTGCTCGTACACGGGAAACTGAAGGTGGGCCTGGTAGATGACTTAGCATGTTTAAGGATGGAAGAAAAGCAGAGCTAAAAGAGCAGACGCAGACAAACAGCCAGACAGGTAAAATGATCCCCACAATGAGAGAGCTAAATCCAAACAGGCAGCTAAGTGTAGTATGCAGCTAAGTGTAGTATGCAGCTAAGTGAGCCCCACTGGCTGGGCCCAGGAATCACTTTTCAGACATACAACACACACGTGGGTGAAGCATAGCGGGGGGCGAAACAGAATGTTAATGCTGTCCTGGTGCAGAGGGGGTGGAGGGAGGCAGGATCCCAGATGAATTATAAATCACTGGGCAGGGCCGGATGGAGGGATGAAAGGCGTGCTACTGCAGAGCACAGCCAGCTGAGGGGTGGGGCGGTGCCTGCTTAAAGAGGGGGGCAGGGAACTGATGCCACACTGAAGCAATGGTTAGAGGGTGTGCATAGTGTATGAGAGTATGCTAATAGTCACAGCTTCCTAATAATGCACATGCATATTTTTGGTGTGTGTGAACAGTGTGTGAATGCATCTTAAGCAGCCATGCAGACAAAGTATCTCACTTAAACGTACACTTATAATGCTAAGCAGAGCTCAACACCCTTTTAGACATCATCATTGTGTAATACTTATTTGCATAAAAAGCAAAAACTGGAACAGCCCTGATAAGAAATCCTTCCAGCCATATTCAACCCAGAAATTGCATAAAATACCTCACCTTCCTTCCTTCATTTGGTAGCATTGAGTTGACACCGTGTGGCTTTCACTCAGACAACACATTTAAGAACAACACACCTGCGAACTTTTAAAGCCCAGTTTAGGAAGGATTTCACAGTAATCTACTAAAATAATTAAAAGGAATGAAAATTGTGTGCAGCTCAAAGAACAAATCTGACAAGACTCAAATGCAGTGATTTCACTACGGACTCAGGAATAGCAACAACGTTCTTTCTTTCCAGCATCCTCCATTAAAATCCATTTATGGTTCACACCCATGTTGTGTCTGATATTTTCATTAAATCTCAAGGAAAGCTACATGTTACACGAAACATGTTTAAAAACATACCAAGACACCATTGTGCAATCAGGTAAAGTGGATACGATAACAATACACATAGCTTGCTTTAAGTCATGTAAGCAGGAGGACAATATGAGTACATTGCACTCTTACACTCATGAGAAGTTTTCTAGTTTATATCAATAGACAAAAAGATAAGAGGCACGTTTAGAGCAAGGGTCACCAATTCAAGTCCTTGAAAGCTACCATCCTGCAGAGTTTAGTGTTTCCCTGCTGCAATACACCTAACTCAAATCAATGGCTCATTAACAAGCGGGTGCAGAATTTGACATGTTGTTGGAGGACCTTTTCATTTGAATCAGGAAGCCTGATTACTGGACTCTGCATTAATCACACAGGACTTTTCTGCCTGGTCTAACGTCAATACAATGTGGTTGGGATTTTACTGCGTTATCATTCTACACCGTGCTGGTGTCAATATAAGCTCCTCAGACTTTCATTATTTCTCTCAACCACAGAAAGCTGCTGCCTCCAACTTTATAAGCTAGGATGGTTGTCATAAAGACAAAGACTCTGAGGAAGAAAACGTTAAGCCTCGCCATGGTATTGAAAACTTCACATCTATGGCGTACGCCCATATCGTCATGATATCGACGCTGAATGGTCAAATACATATAGACTATATTGTTGCGAATATGACGGCACATCAAGATTCACTAAGATTACGATTCAGATGATCATAATGCAAATTATTTAACAATTACTATCATCTAACTGTGAAAACTACAACGTTCCAAGAGGAAACATAAAGCATGGATTCCTATATTTACAGTGACAACAACAACAAAAAATCTTTCATCTATTGATCAATGCAAACCACTTTGGTTCCATCAGATAAAAGCAAAACATGGAGTAGTCTTTGGTTGAACTACTGAGTGTTTCAGAACAAATATTTGGACTTTCATCCATTTTCATCTTCACCTAATAAAGACAGTAAAAAAAACAAAAAACAAACAAAAACTATTTTCCTGATTTTTAGCTAGTTAGCATATTTTCCAATCCACACTTGTCTGGTGATGGAAGTACGCTTATCTGCATGTGTGCATATGTCTACGCATGTGACATTAGTGAAAATTCACCATGAACCCGAAAAAATAGCTATAACATTAATCAAGTAACATCAAACTTAAGGTTTTTAATTAAAAAAAATAAAAACACCATGCAAACCTCTTCTAGAAGAACGGGAACCTTAAGAGACTTCTGTTGTGACTCTGCGCTCTATAGAAAATGAAAGTTAACATGAGCTTCAGGTGGGGGCGGTAGGTTTTGGTGGAGAAAGCACTATTACAGAGTTCTTCCTTGTCTGACAATGAGTCCTTTCTTTTGGCCAGAGCATCCGTGCCTGTGACATACACATCTGCTTTGGTTGTGTTTGTCCACCATGCCCTGCATTAAACTCACAATAACCTGTGTTGTAGTCTGCTTCCTGCATTTGGTTCACTTGAAGCTAACCGGTAGCAAAGTTTATAGGTATACCAGAGTTTGCTCTTTTGATCAGTAATCTACAGAAACAACCCAGAAAAAATTTAATTTCTTTCACACACTGTAGAGTGCACCAGCTGGATTTCAAGCTCAACCATCTTGTTTGTTTGTGCCTGCCATAGCCTGTTTGAGCATTAGCACTTTGGCATTTTCAAGTTCTGCCTTTCGCATTCCTCTACAAATAACTCACTGGGTGCCAAAGATCTCTTTTGATAGCTTTCTGAATCCGAGTTCACTTCCAAAGATGGCAAGACTTCTTTTGTGCTTTTGCTGTATATGAAATGCCAAATTGGCCGGGTGTGCATGTCAAAACATCTCTTCCAGTGCGCACCCCAAAGACGTCCCAACGCACGCACCCAGCTAAACTGGCCAACATCTGCAGTCCCAGAACACATTAAGTAAGTCTGAAAGATGAGCCAAAATAACCAAACAAGGCAGCAACAAGGGGCTTATAATAAAACGAAAAAATTTTAATTACAAAATGAAAACATAATAAAAACAATTCAAACACAAAATAAATGGAGATCATATGAACTTCACAAAACATATCACTATATTAGGACCTGGAATTAGTTAATGTTATTTTTAACAAATTAATTTTTGTCCTGAAGCTGTCCACAAGAAATGACCTGATGGCCTACTTTGACCCTTTCAAAAGAAATAACCATCACAAGTGAAATAGTTCATCTAACAAAGACGTATATAAATCTTCAACATATGGTCCAATCAGAAACCACACGTAGCAAGCTTTACTAATCACAAATGGTTGCCTGAATAATATAAGCTGGCTAAAGCAGTGGATCCCCAGTGGACTGCAGATTGGGCAAACTGTGGGTGATGTACAGCCAACCAATCACAAAGGGGAAGATGGCACAGCCGGCTACTAGAACAGGGGATCCAGACATTACCTGGTTGCAAGCAAACACAAATTTCTTAAATGCCAAGGCCTGTGGCCAAAACTAGAAGCACTCCAAGAGAGCAGACCTCTGCCAACCCAAAAGCTCACCCAATTACCAACCTCACACAAACATTCAGTCAAAATCAAATAATCACCAGTGATACTACTGAAACGTCAGATTTTTTTTCACAAGCACCGAACACTTGTGAAATGGCATTGAGATAAAAAGATCCAAATTTAATCTCAATGCAAGCACGATATATTTTCACATCACTATATTTGTTAACTGGAGTGCACCTCTGAGCTGTTGGTCAAATTTCATGAAACCCAAAACAAGGAGAAAACAAATAGATATAGTAAACTGCCAGCAGACTGTAGGAAAAAAATGAGGAAAAATAACACAATTGAGTGTAGTAGCTGTAGAGAGCCATAAAAATGTGGCTGAGACTGAGAATTAACTTGTGTCATCTGTTCAAAATGTTGGAAGAACTTCCAAAAAACTCCCTGATACCTTAGTCATATGAAAGTGGGTTCGCTTCAGTTAAAATGGTGAAGAATAGATCAATAAATGTGCAATTATTGATGAATGCCAAAATGGGATACATGAATAATATTCTAATAATCTGAAAGCATGTTCACCTTTCTGTGAACACTTTTCTCGTATATTTGGCATGATGACACTGAGCTGTTCTTTAGGTTTATTTAGGTTGAATGTTTTTCTTGTTCATCAGCGCATGTAGCATTTGTAGATCTTTGACTCCCCGTAGGACCCCGAGAGATATTTTGTTTTGTTTTGTGTGCAAGTGTGGCATATGGAATATTGTTATGTTGGATTGCAGTGTTCCCTTTTCTGGTGTTTCTCTTTTTTCTCTTTGTTTCGTTTGATTTTGCTTTTCCCTTTCTGCTGTTTTTTATTTTTTTTTAAATCATCTGAAAAGGTTTCCCCAGTGAAAAGGCACAAAACATGTGAAACAGAAAATGAAAACTTGCTGCACTGGTTTGCGCAGAGCAAGCGTCAAACAGAAAACCATCATCCCGTTATTTGTGGCTGCTCCCTCACGTGAACAGCACTCATAACAGAGTAAAGGTTTAACAACGAAAGTTTCAGATTTCATAGTAAGACATGGAGCCCCCTAAAGCCTTTAGCAATGCAGTTTAAAGGGTTATGTTATTTTTCCATTCAGCTTAGCTCTATTCTGTATCCAATTTGATCAACAAACTATTAAAATCACAATAGACCGACTACATCTATCAAACAGTAAACAAGCGGACCACATTTCTGAGTGATGCAGCACAACATAAAATATATCAAACCTGCATCTACAAACCTTTTCATGCAAGTGTCTAGCTCTAAGTGTGTGTATTAGATTTCCATCTTCGACAAGAAAGGAAACGTCTATAACTTCTATGCACTACCCTGGAGGAATCGCTCTTCCAGGGTTTGCTAGGTATGACTGAGCTGGCACACAGATGTGTAGAAATGCATACACGCATCAACATATGCTTGCAGTTTAGTTCATTAGAGCTTTAACCCATAACCCAATGTACCGCTTAGATACTAAACTGTTTTCATGTGAGAGAAAAGACGATGCATATAAGCTAACTTAACAGGTGAGAAGAAAGACACAAGTCACACATTACAAAAAAGTAGTGGCTTTGCTTCTGCAAACCATTTCCCTTTCCATTTTCCAGTTTCATAAACCCATTACCTGATACACCACTTTGAAAATCAGTTTAAGAATAAAGCAAACAATGTCATACAGGATCAGCATTAACCTTCTGCCTGTTGCAGATGCTGTGGCATCTTCTCAAATAAGACGTGACATACCACCAGTTTTAAAATGACATTAAGCCATGCTGGGCTTTTTATGACCACACATTTTTCTAAATGTTTAGAAAAGTCTTTGCTTCAGCAACAATTAATCATTTTAAAGACCTCATATTATCATGACATAACTTCTCAGTCACAATAAAACATTAAAAAAAACTGGGATAATATTATATTTGGTCTGTTTTTTTTCTTTAGGGATGTCTGCAAATAGACTATGTCATAAGCTTAAGGTTAAACTGTGGATAGTGTTGCAAATTTAAACTCAAATGTTTTCTGTCACCTCAGAGAATCAGTAAATTATGCTAAACTCACAATAATATTGTCCTTCCAGCCTCTAATACAATCCAACTGCGTTATCAAGAAACTGGTATATTTTATTTTTTCTAAAGACAGGCATTTGCTTTTGGCTGTCGTCCATTTAGGAGATTAAATGATATGTTAAGACTAAACACTGCATCTGCTCTTTATGGTGAATCTACCGTGCCTACATGGCCATCAGCCTTTTATAAAGTCAATTAAAGCAGTTTAGCAGCTGTGAATTGCCTGGGACTTTGTTCAAAACAAATAAGAGCACAAATATGAACAGTAGGTCATTGTGTTTATTTATAATCCAGGCTGTGCACAAAAAATTGAAGAAATTATTTACAAAAAATGCTATAATGAGTCAAAGGAGCTTTGTTAAAGAAATGCGCACAAACTTAACAAAAGCACGTTCTTTGAAAAAGGACGAGATGCATGCTTTTCTACATATGATGTAGAGATTATTAGAGAAAAGTTTTTAAAAAACAACAACAATAATATTAGTAATAATAATAATAATAATAAACATTATTTAAAGTAAAAATGCCACCTAATGCATTTCTATAAGGTGTCTTACAACAACCCAGTGGGAGCTCTCTTGTAGACCAAAACACTCAAAGACCTTTAGGTGCTCTCATAAAGCTGGCAATGATCTTCATTGCTTTTCTCAGCCATCCCTACCCCCACACTACAAGGCTGGAATTTCCTGTTGATGGCCCAGTGCAAAACGCCCACTGGCTTACAGAAAACTTACTTTGAAGATGAGCACAAAACAGAGAAACTGCAGAAAAAAAACAAATGCTACCACAGTGACTTATATACAAACTTTAAACTCCTGCTACTATTAGCTTTTATGTACACTAGAGATATTTGTTTGGCATAATAGTATGTGCTTTGTGTGTTCAGTCTTGTGTTGCATGTGAGAAATAAACTATTTACTGAAACTAAGAGGCGAGTGATTGTAATGAGAGAAATTTGGGCAGAAAGACAAAACAAGGCTTCATCTTGCTAAATGTCTGAATTCTAGTCTTACAACTGTAAGGGTGTACAGCATTATGTAACTAGGATTGAGCTGAATGACACACACAGAAAGGAATTTAGCCATTTGGTGCAGGTGTGTTGGAGAAGCGATGTATCTAAAAGTACAGATACAGTGTTTAACTAATTTATTAGGCCATCTATTATGAAAACAAGGCGACAAATAACTTTATAATACACAAAGAACTTGTTTTAAATAAATAATTTGATTATTATTTATTTAGAAAGTAACCAACTGGAATGACAAAAATGTCCTTATTGACAAATAGTAACCAAATATGTCAATATTTACTATGACCGCCTTTAGCTGAGATAACAGCTTGCATTTTTGCTGGCATTGTTTTTATGTACTGTAGTTTAAAAGGTCTCTTTTGTCATTGAGTTCCACATAGTTTCCAGCTGTTCCCAGAGACTTTAATGTGTTCAATCTTTGACTTCACTAATTCCCAGATATGTTCAATGGGACAGGTCAAACCAAAGTCCTGAATTAAACCTTGTTTTGACAAAAGTGACCACTTGCCACTAAAAATGTGCAATAGGCCTACCTTTTGTTATATAATATGCTGTATTGTTCACTATCCCTTATACAAAACAGTAAAGTGAACAATGCAGCTTATTTCTAACAGTTTATATCAATAAACATTATAAAGTATCAGTGTTTTGCACACTTTTAAAATCTCTCTCGGCCTTTGTCTGAAAATAAGGAAATACTTCTAGCTAAATGCAATAAATTAAGGGCATGTTTTAGATTCTTAGTGGAATGTGTTAAAGGTAGAGAACTGTATTTCTCTCCAGAGAAAACATTTTGTTTACCCATTAACCCACTCATTGTTGTCGTGCTGGCCTGCTTTTCCATAGGAAATTCAATCTGGTTGTAGACAGAAGAGTTTCACCGTCCTCACTCAGTGACTACACAAGGATGATAGAAGTTTGATTCAGGAGTAGCGACTCAAATATGGGACAAAACTACTTGTACCCGTATTTTTGATTTGTACTTTTTTAAACTTATAATTGCATTGTCTCATTTGTACTACTACTTTCCTGACCTGGAGGTTTAATACTCATGCATGTTACAAAAACATATAGAAGTTACCAACAAGGAGATACAAGTCCTAGAAGTTATGATTTTATGAATGAATCAATACAAACACTGCTCAGAACCCCTGCCTGTGACAATTTAGTACAAAACACAGAGAGACGTTTGGTCATTGCTTTTAAATAACATAACGAGGATACATGCAAAACACTCTTGTTGCATCTGGTTACGTCATCAAACAGAACTGCACAGATCTAAAATCTTTACAGGACAAGTTTCACATATAATTATGAATATTTTCTGGTCATTTGAGTGCTATTCCAGCTGCAAACAATATTTGAAAACATCTAAATGTCTGAACACAATACAACACAGTCATCTGCTGATGTCTTTGGTAAAAAGTTAAAAAGTGTTTAAGATATTAAATATTTTATTTGACTGCGTTTACTGTCCAAACAGCCACACCACATATGCACTACAACTCTTGTTATCCCCGATTGTCATGAACACCTCAAATTAAGATTGCATTTATATTCAACTATTTAGCACAGAATAATACACAAACCGACAAAATACAACCTAAACTAACTCTGCTGCAACGACAGAGGCAGAATTTTCCAATTGCAGCTTGGTCAAATGTTAATACTAACACTTAGTGGAAGGCTTATCAATATTTTTGTGCAGATAAATGCAAAACTAAAAGCACTATTGGAAAGTGTAACATCAATTCCTAAGCAGTTACTATATATTAAAAATGTCCTCTAAGTAGTACCACTGTGGTTAAGAAGGTGCTCTAAGCTGTGGAAAAAGAAGAACTAAACCCTCTTCAGCTGTACCGTTTTGTTGTTGTTTTTCCTGGAATCCGTTTTTCTCCATTAAAATATATAAAAATCTTGTTTTCGCATAACCTGTCATCCAACTGTTAAACCTAATGGGTAAAACCTTAACCACCAGTGTGTTTAGTATGTGATGTAATATTGCAATGCTTTCATGGTGAACGGCAGGGTTGGGAGTCTGGGCTGCAGTGCATTTTACTTCCCCTATACCCCCCTCCGCTTTTTTATTCGGTTGACTGACTCATCTAAAAAAATAAAAAGAAACCCTCTATGCACCCTTTTTTTATTCCAAACCAAGGTCTGGCCAATATGAAAGCAGGCCTGGAGATAGGAGGACAAAGGGACAAACGTGTGACACTCTAAGGCCTATGGGATCTAGGTCAGAAGCGTGAGCTAGTCCTCCAAGCCTTGCTCTCACCACTTAAAGCCTATGACAGACTAAAGCCTCTAGCAGTTTCACTATACTTGCTAAATTCACACACACTCGCAAGTTTTTGGTGTTGATACTGGAAACAGGATTTAATCTAATGTGTCAACTAAGACAGAAAGCAACATTCATATGCAGATACACCATCATTAGTGTGAGGAGGGCAGAAGACTGTGTTTCCCTTTCTAATAAAACACTCCTGACAAAGATATACAAACTTGCAGACTCTGTGAGCCAATCAGTTCACAGGTAGGAGGCTGGCGGCAAGTCAAAGAAAACAACTCAAACAAATGTGACATGGCCTGGATTTGACCTCCTGGACTGTAAACCTGATCGCACAATGGTTGCCAACGTTTATTTTATATGTACTCTTATTTTTGTATGTCTTAATAACACAAAGATGATTGAATTATCCAAGTGAAACATAACAAAAAGGGTAAAGTGAAAAAAACACAAGATTAAACTGTCTGACAGCTAATTTAAATCTTAGTCCACAAATCTGGATGTAGGCCTAAGCATTTTATTTCTGATGCAATACTAAATCTGCTTGCCACAGCTGATGGATTCTGCATCTAGGTCAGAGCAAATACTGCATACCGACCAGAAGAGATGCAAGCAGGAATGGATGTTATGATCCGTGTTTCAACATCTTTTTCATTAAAACCAGTTTATGGCTGTTGAAGGCTATGTTTACAGACACTGCACTTTAACAAACGCTTAAAACAGGATCTCAAGACCATCCTAAAGAGCAGACATAAAGCTATTTCCAAACATGCAATGATTATCAGTGGCTCTCTCTCTGCCTATACAGTCAAACACAATTCTTTTACACAACGGTAAACGTGAGAGGGCTCAAGATAGTGCAACTGAGCCGGGATCCAGCGTTTGAAGCATAAAGGAGTGAGTCATGATGACCTACATAGGATGTGAGGAGAGAGCGATAAAGAGAGAGAGAGAGAGGGATAGAGAGAGAGATAAAAGGGGTGTGTGAGAGAAATAGAGCAAGGGAATGGGGTTGGGGTAAGAGAGAAAGAAAGAGAGAGGGGGATGGTAGGGGAAGGAGAGATTCCTTCCGCATATCAAAGTGTTTACTTGGCTCTGCATACACCTTCTCTCTGGAAGGAAGGCAAGGAAAAAAGACACACAGGGGGGATGGGTAGATAGGGGGCAGATAACACAAATATGGAAAAGAAAATTAGAGGACAGGAAAGAGGGAGTTAAATAAAACAATGGCTGTCACTGTTATTTCCCATGGATCTCAGTGCTTCATGACAGACAGAAAAAAAATCCAAGTAAAACACAACACAGAGAAATTAGAGCTGACAGAGACACGCAAAGTTCATGCTGGGACACAACTGTGAATCTCTATGGTCCTGCAAAAACCAGCGTTCAACCAGCATGCATCTTGTGCATGCTAATATCTTTACCCATACAAAAACTAATAACCACAGTAATTCGGTAAAGTATTCGGTTACGTCTCCGTATCGCAGCTAGAATTCACTACAATATCAAGGAGAGCAGCAACATTCCTTGCTGATCAATAAGCACTGCAGAGAGATTCAGTTCCCTTTGAAGCCCAGCCATGGATCTGGTTTCCTAATCACCTCCACCACTGCACCGTTTCTCCTCCTCCTCCTCCTTTGTCCCTCCCACAGATTTTCCAATACAATGGAGCAGTTTTCACACTGCATGTGGGCCCGAGTTGGGTCAGCCTGAGAGGGGGAGCAGTCGCTTTACTGAGAGGCACTGAGGGAAAGCAAAGGAGGACAAGGAAAAGTGGTAACAAAGATGGTGAAAGCCAACACACAATGTGGACATTTAAACACAAAGCTTTATTAAAAGTCAATGCTTCATTAATAGTTGTCAAAATAGTAATAACATATAAACTTATTCTGTCTTCTTTGTGCAAGTTACTTTGTTAAATAGCATAAATAAAGTAAACAATGAATAAAAAACATTTCAAGAACACAATGACTGGAAACCAGAATTCTGCACAGAGAAAGAGGCGAGTTCCTTCTCCCTCCTCCCATTCCCTTTATTTCACTCCCTATTTTGTGCTGCATCACCATTAAATGCAGCCATGGGAGCTCTGCCAAAGAGCTGAAGTCTACCATCCACAAGAGGATGGCTGCAACCAAAACAATGAACTACGTCATCCATCTGAAATCCTTTCTGTCCACTTACAAACTGACACTTACATAAGCTGTTTTCAGGATATGTCCTCATTATGACTCCTGACCCTTTTGATATAAAATACAGATATGTCTGCAAGTAAAGATGTAGAAGAAGAGCCATTCTGGTTAAATACTGAGACTGGCATGGAGCACAAAGCCTAATGACAAGCCTGATAAATCCATGTTTTGGGGAGGTGTTTAGGAAAGAGGCAAAGAGGAGATGAGGTTAAGGGAAAGAGAAAGACAGGATGCAGATGGGGGAGGGGATGTGAGAAGGAGGGGATACGCACTAAAAGGACTTGTGAATTATTGATGAGGGCAAGAAGGCTGGCCCTTAGTCCTAATGTGAGCACACATACATATACACAGACAATGCACACAAGCATAGACTATGGATATTGTTACACATTACATCAGCTGTGGCATCACACATAGACTCTTCCTCATTTAGTTACCATCTACAAGCACATCTTGAATTTATTGTGCCTGTTGTAATGTCCATTTACTCCAGTTTGTATCCTGTCCCAGCTGTCGTTACACCCCTCCTGCGTCCCTTGCATGTCACTAGCAAATAAACTATAAAACATGTACTTGCCCTCAATTGTATAGTGAAAACTTAAAACTCCAATGAGACGGACAAAAAAAACGTTTTAAATAAGATTTAAAAATAAGAACAAAAAATATTTGCTGAGGGGAAATGTGCATGGATTGAAACATGCCATCCTCAAGAACAGAGTTCATGTAGGGGCCAACATCTGCACACACACCAAACACAGCACAATGCTAGTGGGTGAATCTACTCCCTACAAACATAAAAGGGGGACGAAACCAATCGGAGTGTCACCCCTACTCTCAGCTCTGTGTGTAGGCGTAAGTCTGTGAGTAAAAGTATGTGTCACGGTGCCTGCAGGAAACATGTCGGCAACCTAGAAGAAATGAAAAGCAAGATAATAAATCCTAACAAAGAAGTAAAGCCAAATGAGATGGTGTGGGTGAGTGGGAAATGTAAAGTAGAAGTAAATTCATTTCTTTGTTTGCTTTAGTAAAGAAAGCACATCCCTCACATGGCCCTTAGCTATCAGCTCAGTTATTTAGGACTACTGTCCAGCTTCCCAGAGGAGGAATCAAACAAAAACACTTGTACTTATTTACAACATTAAAAAGGAGCCACTTATCTTTGTCAAGGAAAAAAAATCAATAAAGAAAACTGAAATGTATTTTTACTGACAAAATATTTCTGTAATTCAACCAATTTTTGGTATTTTAGCATAAAAATAATAGATAAACTGAAGTTTGGACGTTCAAAGTAACAGAACTGATAAAGCAAATAAAAAAACTATGTGTGAACAGATAACTTTTTGAGACGACACCAAAGAGACAAATTGTAAATATTTGCAAAGTTTTGCAAATAAATAATACATTCTTAACAGAGAAAAATTAAACTATATTTGCAAAATATCTTTATATTTTTAATCTTAATTAGATTAAATAAATAACAATATTGATGCATTTTGATTTTAAATTCAGACACTAAAGCTTAGAAGTTTGATGCTGAGAACATTTTTAATAGGTAACAATATGTTTATGTAAGCAGGGCAGTGGATGCTCAACTAGGAAGCGTAAAGCTGAACTGCATACAGAGCTGCCTTGCTCTGCTTTAGTGTTGTTGTTGCCTGTAGAGCTATGGTCTGCCCTTCCCCCATTTCCCTGTCTCTCTGCTCTTTCCCCTCCCCCTGACTGCGGCAGGCAGGCAGGCAAGCCGGGCAGATGGTATCCTAGCAAGCAGAATGACCCTGGTGTTCCTGCCCCTTGTTTTGATCTTGCAGTCCTGATTGTCCAAGCCTAATCCCACACTAGCCAGAGCTGCTGGACCGCTGCCAGCACTCTTATTAAGCACATAAAGGCCTTTCATTCCAGCTAGCGTGCTAGCTAGCTCATCAACCTACACACACTCCTTCTGTGCCATCACACAGCTGCTTTCCTCCAACCTTATTCTCCAACTTGCTTCTTCCATCACACACCACTTTGCTCTATTCTTAGAAATAGTCAGTTTCAGTTCAGTTTGTTTTTGTTTTCTGCCAATTAAGATAAAGCAAGTGAAAACACCACCCAACTGCAGAAAATGGAGATTGTTACTATCATGCTAATAGTCATTACAAAGTAACTATGACAGATAATGTGGTTTAAATCTGTGAAATTGAGCCACAATGCTTCCAGCATACTGTGTCAAGAGAGTAATAAAAACTCAGCAAACAACTCAGAATAATACCACAATGATCAGGACTGTGAGATGATATTTCAAAAGGTTTCTCACTTTATCAAAGTATGTCTTTAAATGTACTGGATGGAAAAAGCTAGAACATACTAAGCAATAAGGCATAAAACAAAAACATTGAGCTACACAGCTAAAATGTAAACACTTCCTGTGGTTGCAATCACAGATCAAACATACAACATAAACAATGTAGCAGTTATGCTTTACACTTGATTCTTCACTTCTATTTGGGGATTTTAATTTTTTCTGCACCACTATGAGTTTGTCTTTTATTTCTTTTTAATAAGTTATCCTACTTCTGAGCCTATAATTCATGTAAGCATTTACATGACAGCCAAATTAACACCATTATTTCCCTCTGCAGAATATTACTTCCATTAAAACTAAAACATCTATTGCACAAAAATAAATTAAAGCAGTGACAGTTAATGTTAACTATTATTCAATGAGATGTCAGTGGCTGGACTCACACTTGGCAAAGCGTGTGTGTTTTCTGGAGACCTAAAGCTTTCTGAAAAAGACCTGCTCACTCTTGTTTCCTCCTCCACTCACTCCTCTGAGCTAAATTCAAAGATTATGACTTGGATTTTTTTTTGTCCGTTGCCTAGTAACAGACAGGAAAGCCAAAATACATTAGATCACATGAGGGACATGTGCAAGACCATACACTCCCACATACACAGCAATATGGGGTTTTTACTGTCCTGGAGACAAATGTAAAAAATAGATTTTAATTTTAATCTATTGGTTCAACAACAGTCTGAGGATGGATCATCCACTTTATTTGGATTTGGACAACAATTACAGGAGCATAATTTTATTTTTAGTGTTTTTAAAATTCACTAAAAGCAATTCAAGCGTTAGATTTTTGAAGATGAAGTATCTGCAAAAGCTTTGAGAACAAATGCTATTCAGCCACCGTTGCTAGGTGAAAAGCAACAGAGAAAACGGTGAAAGCAACAGAAAGGATACCATTATGAGGCAGACACTCCTTAGTTTGAAGATGGGTTGTAAAGAAGGGCAGCTTTACACTTTTACAGCAGTCCTATTTAACAACAAAAAGCTTCAGTGCACAGTCCAGTCCTGCTCCTTTCCAAAATAGTTGCCTTTTATGTTGTAGGTGGTATTCTCAGCTGTACTGCTCATCTTTAAAATGAACCTTGGGTCTGTCTGGAGCTTGTTTGGCACGTTTCTGGTAAACATTACAATGAGGTCTCAGCTTTTCAGCATGAGCAGGTCGAGTCAATGCAAATGATGCATGCTTCAGCTAGGCTACCCAATCCTCTGTACTTAAGAATCCATCAAGCTTTGCAATCAATAGGAATAGGCCCCAGCATTGGGATGCAGCTGCCGCATTGTAATAAAAACCTTATCGGGCCTGACCCGGCAAAGGATGACATAGATCAAAAAGGAAAAAAAAAACTGTGTTGGATTACCAACAAACTCTGCCCTCTACTCCTTACACTAACACACCTCAACGGCACGTTCATCACATGCTACTTATTGCATTATACATGTCTCTGAGTTGTATATCTGTAGAATTGTGTTGTAGCTTTACTCCTTGTAAAAGAAACAGGTGATGGATGTGCATGTATGCAGACCTTGAACCAGTCTAGCTGCTTTAGACATTTCCTATTATTGCAACCAAACATGGGACTTTGCACATTCTTTCAAATCCCTTTTGCAACACTTTTAGTACTCTCTCCTATAAGGAAGGAAGGATAAGGAATGTTTTACTGTCCCACTGGTGGGCAAGCCTATAAATCCAAATTAAATAAGTGGGTGTTAACTATATACTTATAGTGTTAATGTATTAAATATGCTCACTTGTTACTTTGCAAGTCAACAACTGAAGACTGTCCAAGCTTGCCTTTATGTTTCTATGAATAAAAAATAAATCACTTTGACAACAAAACATTAGATTAAACATGTTTACAGCAAATGAGATATCAGGTTTTGATTGTGTACATAGAAAATAGACATTTCAGACTTCAATGACAACTCATCACTAGATCAGTTGTACCATATAAAGCAGGGGTGTCCAAAGTCGGTCCTCAAGGGCTGCTGTCCTTCTGGTTTTTTATGTATCCCTGCTCCAACACATCTGGCTTCCATTAAATGGATGCAAAAGCCATTAAAGTTCAGCATAATGACTGATCAACTTGAGTCAGCTGTGTTGGATCCAGGATACATGGAAAATCTGCAGGATTGTGGCCCTTGAGGGCCAGAGCTGTTAACCCCGATATAGAGGATCACACTGACTTAAAGGTAGTCAAGAGAGTGGCACTGATGGCGTTTTAAAGACATTTTGAATGTTTGTTTCAACACAACTGCATAACAACAACAACCCAGACAAATGCATTGTATTTTGATTAATGACCAACAATAGTCATTAGCCATGTCATAACCTGTACAAGTAACTACAGCTTCCCCTCCCCCCTCATGGCCTGTGACATCATCACAGCTCCAAAGAACCACTCTATATTTAGCTTCTCACACCCCTGCTGTGCCTCACTACTCTGTCAATGCCTCTGCCGAGCTCAATCTTCTTCTTTCTATGCTTCGAATGGCTCGTCTCTCCTGGTAAGCTTGGGAGGTGGGAGAATGGACACTTTTTAAAAAGGAAATGGAGGTGGGGGTACGTGAACGGATACAAAGGGGAAGATACTCACTGAGGAAGACACAGGAGATGGTTCAACAAGCAGGATAGTGTGAATAGCTGTGTTGTAAATCAACCACTCCATAAAGTCTCCCAGTGAGAACAGCTCACATGTTACCATGTAACAGTCTAATGACAAAATGTCTTCTGGCATGCTCTTTCACATGCATAAAATGAAATTAGTCATAAATAATTCATATAAACAAATGAATGCAAAATAAAATAGGATCTGCAGAATCCTGCAAAGCTACGTTGCAGATTTACAGCAGTATATTGTAAAAAACGGTGAGTGTTGGAGAGTATGGGGGAGGGGACAGTGTGTCTGTGACTGGCATTTCAAACATCCTCCCTGCACAAAATAACATCCTGGGAAGATAATCTGTGAGCGTGTGACAATTTATTCAGGCTCATGTTTCTGCAGAGTGTGAAAGCTACTGAGCTGCAGAGGGGAAGTGCAGGAGACCAATAAGAATGTGCTGGTTTCTTCAGTCGAGAGACAACAACCACAAAGGAAAGAAACGAGGACAAGCCATTTCATCTAAATAGCTCCTCAACATTCGCCACCTCACTTAATAACTTCAGCACTTCCTCATTTTACTGCTTTGCACTTTTTGTTATCTACATCACAACCCAATCCTCAGTGCACCCAATCATCTTTCTGGAGATGAGGCACACAGCCTCAATGCTGCTTTCACAATCTGGAAGGATTCGAAAAATGCTTTATTCAGACTTAATTTAAGAGATAAATAAACAAAGTAAGTCCACACAACTGATATTGATAATTAAATGCCAATTTTAAATATTTAAAAGTCAGATAGGTCAATCATATTTAAATTAGTTTAATTTGAAATTGACATAAATCCGTTTTACACCACTTCCCTGGAAAATCTTTTTTAGACTTATTTTATCTCAAAACTGAAAAACTGTAATGTTATAAACATTTATCCTTTGTTGAGCTGGAAGGAAAGCAGTTGGTCAGCCATTCTTACTCGCTACCAGGATTATTCATTTATACAACTGGTGGGGGTGTTAAAAACAATGCCAGCAAGAGGAAGACCTGCTGATAGGAGACGTTTGTCTGGTAGTATGGAGGACGTGCAGTCACATTGGTCTGGTTGTTGACGATGCCACTTTGAGGGGCATGGGTCCAGTGATAACTATTGAGTGCCTAGCAAAAATACACCAAAGATAAAACATGGACTAAGCCTAAACACACTCACACAGCAAGTATCTGTGGATGGTACCAACAGAAACCTCTATCTCATTATGTTTCGGTAGATTTACCTCAATCTATCACTAAGTGCTCCATGTCCGTCTCTAGTATCAGCCAGAATGTGCCGTATTTATGTGAAATCTATGACCAGAAATACACCCACAGTGCCCAGTTACATTATATTTTACTTCATAGTATTTGTGAAACCACAACACAAAGAAACAGAAACACAGAACATACGTTACCAGCTGCTGCAGACCCAGCTGCAGGTTAGCTTAGCAACTCGTCACCATGATGGTAAATACTCCACACAGCCGCTTCCCGTGAAAAAAAATCCTTATGACTTTAATGGTTTAAAAAACGTTAACGTATTAATGTATATTTAATATTTATATCTTGTGTAAGTGACCGTGGTAGAAGCAGCATAATGTCCTTCAATGTGTCCATTTGAACCGGACCTCCACGTTGTCCATTAATCTCTGATTAATCTTTAAAACAACGGGTCATTCTTTTTGTCCTGACTGATTAAGCTGCTACACCTGAATGCGGAGCATAAAATCACCATTACGACTAGGAAGAATACTCCACACACTATAATCTGTCCTAATTTAACTGGTTTCAGACTGGATTGTGTGTGGGAGGGGAGGGGGGGGGAGGGGGGGGGGGGGGAAGGGAGGGGGGGGGGGGGGGGGGGGGGGGGGGGGGGGGAGGGG
>JBAMIG010000001.1:11612702-11625737 GCA_037177335.1 Kiunga ballochi | reverse complement strand
TGTTAAATAATCGTGATCTCAATTTCAATCAAAATAATCGTGATTATCATTTTTGCCATAATCGAGCAGCCCTAGCCCATGGATCTAGCAAGTCATGATGATTCTACATCCAAGGAAAGGTAAAACATTCCCAGGAAAGGAAAAACAAGCCAAGAGCTGGTTTGGCCGAGAAAGCAGACAGCAGAGTGCACCAGAGGGAGTGGGGGGAGAGGAAGGGAGAAAGCACAGGACCAGAGGAGAGTATGAGCTATAACATGGAAGCAGCAGCATTAGCACAGTTCAGGACAAAGCCTGCAAGCAAAATCCTGATTACGCAGGTTTCTCACTGTTCCCAGTTTACATCCATTTTCTCTGTTTGGTAGTACAAGCGCGCGCACACACGCACGCACACACACACACACACACACACACACACACACAGAGCTTTTCTGCTCCCTTTCTTGTACCCTGCAGCGAGGCACGCAGGTTGAAAGAGGTTGGTAGGATGAAGTGGCGTGGGAATGGTTAAGTCCAAACAGATCCATCTGCTTCCTCATCTGTCCTACTGCCTGGCTGCTGGCCCGAGCCCAGCTTTTAAACAGACTGCAGCCTGACGCAAAGCATAAATAGATACACACAACTGGACTGCATACATCATAACCCAAAAGGATGGGACCTGTTGAGTTTTGCACAACATTTTTATAAGCAACGAGGAAAAAAAATCCAGATGGGCTTCAAGAAACTTGCAATCTAACAAAACTGAATAATGTAACTGTATAAATACAGACCACCAATGAGGAGATGTTCTTAAAACAAGGCCCATATGCAAAAAAAAAAAAAATGAAATTGTTTATTTTACTCTCAGCATGCTTTCCACACAACTTATATGAAGCAATTTAAAAGTATGCATTAATCTACATGACAACCTCCTTTTTGCTATATTATGAAGACATACTCAAATTCAACATTTTTACATGGAATTAGTAAAAATATAGACGGGTTTTAGACTAACTCTTTCTTTGCTAAGAGCACAGTTGCTTTAAGTTTAAATATCTACGCAAACAAACAGTAAATTTAAGGGTGCAAAACAAAATAAACTTGCAAAGCAAATTTTCACACCACCTGTTTGTGTTAAACTTTAGAATCAGTTCTGTCCCCTTGGTGCACTGGTGAGTGGACTTCTGCTTTCTAGGTGCAGATGGTGGTGGAGCTGCACTTTTATTACAAAGGCCAAAGCAAATGTTGTGTTTCACTTGTGTGGTGTAAATTTTATCAGTAAAAGTTTTATTTCTAGCACGTTGTGGGTTTCTATAGCAGAATTAGCCGTTCATGTAATTTGTGTCCTTAACTCATTGGCTGCCAAAAGACGTCTTCTGTGCTTTTGCCGTTTCTGTATATGGAAACCCGATTTTGCCCATCTTCCCCAAAACCTCCCCAAAGTGCGCTTTCCGAGTGTGCAGCCAACAGATGAACATGCTCCAAATGTGCACCCTAAGGAGGTCCCAACGTACACACTCAGCCAAATAAGCCCTCCACATCTGCTTTCCCTGAACTGGCCTGAAATTTAAGCCAAAATACTCCAAAAAACCAGCAGCACAGGGCTGCTGTTTGCTACAGCAATGAATGACAGTCAAGGAGTTAACTAGGTGAACTTGTTCCACCACCTTTTGGAAAACAGATTTGCCTGACTTTTTATTTATTTACTTATGGCCACAACATTGCTGTCTGAGTCCGTCATTGTCAGCATGTGTCTCTTCTGGAGCACAGGCAGAAAGTTCTGATAGTCCTCTTTTTTGTCATCAGTGAACCGGAGCAGAAACCGGTTTAAAATCAAGCCAATGCAGAAGTGCAAACTTCACAGCAGAAATAAACATGTTTACAGCCTGGTAAAAAAAAACACATATTAGCTTTAATAGGTCAAGTTTACATTCACGACAACTGTGGAGGGTAATCTTTTTTTTTTTTTTTTTTATAGCAGCCAGCTCGGTCTTTGCTAAATGTCAATCATTCCCCCCTAAACTCGCAGACCCCTGTAAATCCATTTTTGTATTTTATGGAACGATGGCTTCCCCCCTTCCTCGCTCTCAGACACATTGGCTTTCTTCTTCTTTGGTTTTGTTCTTTTTGTATTGAAATTAATTTCAGCGGAAACCAACTAATTCACACACGACTGAAAAACTGGGCTGAAGGGGGAAGTAGACGTTTGTCAGCAACAGATACATTTATTAATGCTAATGTTAAAAACCAGGAAATGTATTGGTCACACATGCGCAAGTTGAAAAATCTACTTGCACTGATCCACACTTAGGCACAAAATGTGCCTATTTGGTGACATCTGAAGCACTGACAACAATATTGGTTGGCTCTCTCCTTCACAGAGTGTCCCAGACTGAAGCTGGGAGGAACACCTGACAAGCCATTCTCATAGACTTGGGTATGACTTTAAAAAGGTTGCAATGCTTAAAAAATATATAAATAAATTAAACTCTGACAGGTCAATAATATCCAAAATGAAGGCACAGATACTTTCCATGATCAAACATGAACAAATTAGGCAACATTTTTCTCTGACATAAAACAGGCACAATCAGTTTCTGCCAGATTGATTGATGCAATGAAAACGTCGGCTACCTGAATGCAACCACATCAGTGAAACAAGCGCAACAATGCCCGAGACAGCATTCTGCAATTTGGGCAAACACTAAACAGAAGATTACATAGCTTACATTTCCTTAAGTACAAGCATAAACACATACGGCTTGTGTTTCATATTGGCTTGCTGAACAAGCCAACAAACGTACATCCTCTAGGGAACAAACATTCTGCTACATCATCTTGCAGGAAACACTGGTAGTCAGTTAGTCAGCCGTTGCATTTTCAGCAGCTAAGCAACTTCTGTGCAAAGCTAAAAGTTAATTTAAGATGTGAAATTTTGTGCACGCCATCCATATTTACTGGAATATTTGCCCAGTGTGTCTGTGTTACTGAGTCCAGCTGTCAAACTCCTACAGTGCTCTGACCGTGCAGAAGCATTGAAGCTAAATAGGCATATCTAACAAATGTCTGAAGGCATTTCTGATCATTTAAATGATTAAAAAAAAGCTGTCTAAAGTTATGATGGTCAAGTTAAAAAGCAAGAGGAAAAAAGGGGGTATGCTTTATGTATATATATATATATACAGATCTTTAATTTCAATAAAAGGACAAAACAACTCCCTTATTTCATATAAATGTAATGTATAATTATATTGTTGACTTTACATGACAGCAGTGCTTAGATGATAGGTATCATTCATAGAAGTCACCTGTCGATTATTGAAGTAAAATAATAAACACTGCTTGTATTTAGCAATAAGTTTGAAAACTACATTTCATACAACTGTATCATATTTCCTACACCATTACAGAAAGACCACACTTACTATCCTGCTGTGATATTAATGTTATAGGAATAAAAAGCTTGATAAATTTAATTGAAAAATCCTATAAAGATATTTTCAGTTGTGGCCCTTTGATGAAATGTATTTACATATCTTTACCTATCCATATACAAGGGATGATTAATATGGATTTTAATGATATACTGATTTTATCCAACTTTTAATTTAATAATACAGATATTTTTATGATATTTTAATAGTTATTTAACCCCTGTGTGGTGGTGTTTTTTTTTTTTTTTTTTTTGTCATTTTGGAAATCCCATGCACAGGGACAAAGGGAGGGGACATCGCCATGTATAGCAGTAAAGTATACGCCCTCATAAAAAGAGTATGCTGTGACTGTGAGAGGAGGGCGTCTTATAGAGGAACACCTGGTTAGGGAAAAGCCCAAACCCACTGAAGCCCTGCAGTTCTTGCTTTGTATTTATACAACACAACAAATAGATTCAGTCCCATACAGTTGAGCTTGCTCATATTTACAACACGTTAGAGCAGATGGACTTGTTTAGGCTGCTGATGTTGCGGTGTGTGAGTGATTAAGAGACAGACAGAGAGAGAAAGACATAGAGAGGGGCGTGCAGACTTACAGTGTGTCAGACAACAAGGTCAGCCCATCCCCGGAGAGGTGTTGGCTTTCTAACAGAGTATAGCTACTTGAAACCAAGGTCACTGCTCTGTGGCTGTGAGAGGGACAGGAAAGTGGGGCCAGACAGGGACGGTTCTGCTACATGTGCTGTACAGCCTCAATAAGTGTGAAATCAGGTGTTTGGTGAGTTTGTTTGTGTGCGTAAATACTTTCACCCTAATGGAATTCAGGTGGAGACAATGAATAAAGAAAAAAAATTAGTGACAGCTAAATGTCCTTAAACCAGATTCTATTCCTGCAAAAACATAACATAACAGAGCCCATTATTACTCCTGCAACATATACAAAATGTGAGGATCTTAGCCACTCCGTGCACTTATTCAGCATTCAAGAGACCATTGTTTTGGTTTAGACTACTTTCTCAGAAAAGGAGCTCTATTGACTAACACTGAACTCTGACACAGAATAGGATTAGAGCTGAATTTCCCCATCAAAACACAACACACCATGTTCTCACCATACTTCCTTTTATTTAAGGGTGGATGGAAGTGTTTGTAAATAAAGCAAAAAGTGAAGTTTTTCACAGCTCTTGTATTTTAAACCATTAAATCATCTATGCTTCATTTTAAAATACCTGATATTGACCAGCTCATCAAAACTATTCAAACACAGTTCACAGCCGTAAGAGAGGAAGATTCAGTGCACAACTTTTACCATATGTGGATCAAATACATAATAAAACATCTTGTTTGATCATAAAATAACCAATGACCTGAGTTTTCTCCAGGAGAACAGACGATTTACATGATTGAAATGAGTTGACAGATTTTTTGGTACATCATACGCATAGCTGCCTGAGACAGCACAGGGCTGAGCAAAGTGCAAAAGATGTGCTTGTAAGCAGACAAACATTTCTATTTGTACACATCCACAGAGACTGAATGGGGCTTACTGAGTGCACAAACAAAACCAAACTATGCGAGGAGGGAGGGCTTCTTCAATGTTATCTTATCCTCCACCACCTTGGACAAGGGCCTAGCAGCTCTAAAATTAGACATCACATCTAAACACAGTCTTTGGTGTAGCAGCTCTTCTTTGATGGGAACTTGGCTCATGGCTAATGTACTGAAAGAACACCCAAGTCCATTTCCAAACTGCAGATATTGAGCCAAGACAGTATATAAATGCCTGCCAGAGTCACAAAGTCCTTGACTGTCTGGATTTTTACATTTAAGCAAAAAGTATTTGTAAGCTAAGCTCTTATCACAAGTTATCATTTTCTAATTATATATATATATAAATAAACTGGACATTAAAGAGATGAAAAACCCTCAATGACATGTTTATAGGTATCATAATAAAACAAACTCAACATTAAAGCACTATGTAGTGGTGGAACAACAAAGATTCAGTTACAGTATAATAGTTTTATATCTTTTCCAGTGGACAGGAGGAAAAAGAAAAGACACACTGGCAAAGAACTGTAGCTTTGTTGTTGAAAGAATGCTATGCTAACACTAATGCAATTTGCTAGTTAAAGGTAGAAAATGTCAGAAATCAGAAGCAGAAAACAAAATTCTTTCGGTGTGTGCACATGCAGACTAATCAAAAAAGATTAAAGATCTACAATTTTATAATGTTATGGAAAAGCAAAAACTAAATAAAAGACAACATTTGTCAAATCCGTCTTAGAAAAACAAATACCTGGGAAATATAAGTAGTTTCTATGTTTTTCTCTCTGAACAAAGCACCGTTTTCATCAAGAGGTTCAGCTCAGAATGGCTTTGGTGCTGATTGGTTAGCTAAACATCCATCTGTGTCATGTTTCCCCACTCAACTATGCCTTTACCAGCTCTCTAAGAGACATATCATCCAGATGACAAGTTACTTTAACTAGCTCCAGTTCACTATTTAGGAGTTGGTGGAGCTGGTGAGGGGTCAGTGCAACAACCTCAGCTCATTGACAAGAGTAAAAGATACACGCTTTCGTGCCAGTCTACAAAAGAATTCAATAACACAAAAAGGTTATAGATTTGTCACTAGCCATAAAAAGAGTTGAAAGAGTCTGAAAACTCGCTAAACATAATTAAACTTGCTATGTAGTTAAGTTGGCAACACTAACATAATAAAGCACTGACGTGTGTGTCAAAGTTATCACCAGAAAATTATTTTGAATGCAGACTGTAATTCACTGTTAATTTTTAATGTGCTCATTTTTCAGTAATTAATCAACTGATCGATAAAAATATGTTAAAATCTCACCTAAATATAAATACGTGGCTGTTCCTACTGTGTTTTTTGTGCTTCACACAGGAAGTAATAATTCTTTTGACTATTTAAAAAGTTGAAGTATGTAGCGTCCAACCTTTGAGTCAAATTGGTAAGACCCCAATGGATGAGTCCCAAAAACAGCAGGGTAGATGAGATATTCTGGCCTCCTTCCCAGTTTTAGTGTATGAAAAGAAAACATTAAGTGTTCAGACATATTCCACACCAGTTACAAATCAGTCTGCAACCATGCACAAGTAGCTAACATTTTTTATTAATAATGTATCTGGATTAACCTTCCAATAAAAACACCAACATATTACAGTAGAAGAGAGGCAGAAAAAATATGCACTGTTTTAAGGAAAGACCACAAACAACAGTTGTTTTGTTGGTGCATCACTGACAGAGCAAACGAGTTGTAGATTGAATAAAAATATTCAAGAATAATTTTAATTTAGCTGAAAAGACCTTTAAGCACTTTGGCTGAGTTTGCATCAGTTTATGTACAATGGATGCAGCTACTATAAGCCTGTCTATACTAGTCAGCTTTGGACTGTGGACATGTTGTCAAATATGGCCCCAAACTCTGAATGCCTTAATAAACAAAAATGACATCAAGCGCCAGCAGTCAGAATGATATCATCTCTTAGTTTTTTAACATGTCAAAAGGGAAATTAAAAATGACATCTGAATGCTAACTTCAGGATACATTACATAGCAATGTAAAATAACAAGAATAAAGCACAGAAAGACTTACTAGTTTGGAAAAGTGGACAGCATAGATAAAAAAATGTTTGCATAAACTTAGTTCAATACTATGTCTATTTTCAGGTAGCAACACACAGTATAGACTGTTTGGTCTATTTATGTTTTATTAAAATGTAAACCCCCATGCACAACAAAACAAAACATTCAAAATTCATATCAGACTGTGTCTGAGCCAGTTCATGATTCACAACACTGAGCAGCCAATCAGTGTTTTTCTCCTTGACATCCTGACTTTCAATGAGAATCGGTCAGTGTAAAATGCATCTAAAAAGAACAAAATGGCAACAGACATTTACAAACCCTGCTTACATGACAAGCAGCTAAAACTTCGCTTGATCTCTTTACATTTAGAGCCTCAAATTTGTATAATATTTAGTTATTTTAGCTAAACAGTTAGGAATTTATAGCTCAATTGTGGAGAAGAGATACCCTTGGTTCTGCCAGTGGTTGGAATACTTTTCATGAGGTATAATTTTGCCCCCATCACATTTGACTTTACTTTACAAAAAATGTCCAACTGCATGCACCAGTAAAAAAAATAAGACACACACAAAATAACTATTACTCAAAGAGTAAACACACCAAAATAGCCACTACATGTGATTTATGAACTGCTTTGGTGACTCACAGATATGTGCTGTGTAGTGCACAGTGTAGTAGTGGGACTCTGGGCCAGTAGGCTTAGATAGACACATTTTATTTGGAAGAAAGTGGTCTGATTTCTGAAAGTATTAACCGAAAAGAGAGCTCAAATTACTGTGATTATATGTAAAAGCTATGTGCAGTTTGTTGAGCGTGGAAGGCATGCAAGCATACTGAAACCCTGACAAGTAACTAAAAAAAATTGTTCATCCCTGAACTTAACTCCCACCCAGGAGAGATTGTCATGCTACAAGGTGTGGAGGAGAGCGAGTATGAGATCAAGGGCGAGTGCACAAACAAAAAAACAAACCAAGTGAATACTTCCTCACACTGTCTTACAGCCTGTCAACCTTGAGAAATTCAACACAGAATGAACTCATACACTGATGTGAAAACCATGAGCAGGCAATAACAGTACTCTGTTCATTCCCAAGTCTGAAATTGTTTGACCTACAGCAAACCTAAAATTCCCATGCTTTAGAAGTGAGTTCCATGCCATTAAGCTTACTAATAGCAGATTTCTCCATACTGCAAGCCACAGAGCCTTCCCTGTTCCCTACAAACAGTCTCCTCCTATACAGCATCAGTATGCTGTCTGCCTCTGGGGGAGGAGGGGAAGCAGCACAGGGGAGGGAAAAGGGAAGGCCGAGAAAACAAAGCCTCTATGGTCATCTCTCCAGCCGGGCCAGGCCGAGCCGCAGTAGTGGGGGCGAGTTATGTAATGCGACTGGCAGGGCCCACTTCCCTGTTTAGAGCTGCTGCTCACACTAATCCCCACTGAAGAAGAACAAGCCCTGCTTTGGAGGAAGAGAATAAGATAGAAGAGGAGCTGTGAGGAAGGAACTGTGCTTACAAGAATTTTTTTTTCCCCTTTCATCTGCTCCAAATCAAACTCACATCCCCTCTGTCTGCAGAAAGCAGTCAGAATGATACCAACCTTGCTAATGGTTGACGAAAAAGAGAAGACATCCCTTCTGCAGAAATAGATTGCCTATTGTACACTAAATACATTTACTTCTTTGGTGACAAATAAAATGTGGTTTTAGCTCATCAAAATACAAAACTGCAGCTTAGCAAAAAATCTCAAATACATTAAATGTTCATAAGTAACAAAACACACACAGACACACACACACTTGTTATCAGCATTCAATTAACTAATCTGGAAACCATGGCAACAGCTGAAGCTAGGCAAAATATAGGTCAACCCTACACAACAATGTATGTGAGAAATGTATGATAAAAAGAGCTATTAGTCAGTGTTTATTTATGCTGCATTTGCTTGTCAAAGTGACTTAATATTCATACTCCTCACACCAAATTGAGACAATATAAACCCCATGAATCTCATAGGAAACGCAGAGACATAGCAGTATGTATATGTGGCTGACAGGAAGTTATATCAATACATTCACATAGGTAAAGAGAAACACAGCAAAGGAAACGTCAGTGAGTTCTGCTCACTGTAGAAACCAGATGGATTTAAAGCAGTTAAAAATAAAAGTCTGATTCTGATTTACTGAGCTGCTTGCCTGGAAAACATGTGACTGGCATCACATGAGGTAAGGGCAGAGGAGGGTGGCAGAGGGTTTTTGTGTGCGAGTGAGTATGTCCAACTCCAAATGGGGCATGCACGCACACAGCATGTATCCCGCTCCTAGCACCATAATAAGCTTTGTGATCAGTTTCCTTGGTTTCCACTGACAATAAGCAGATATAGACAGCACAAAGAGGTAAACAGAAACAGCTCTAGTGGCAGCACAGCCACAGGCATGCAGACATAGGATGCGGATGGAGGAAAAGTAAGAGATTCAGAGAACGGGGGGGTTGAGGGTTGCATTTGGTACAAGTGGGGTACAAGTCAATGTGGTAGCTGTAGGTGTCATGTGCAAAGGAAAGCCCCTGATCAATGCAACACTTATGGTAAAAAACAAATTTAGTGGCTTCTCATTTTGCTTTCTCTTATTTTTGACAACATTTTGTCTGACACTAAACAGGTGAGGGTAATGGTTTAAAAACCCATCTTAAATTTAGCAACATTTGCTCTTTTTTATTTCCTTTAAGACAGATCCGTCTCTGCATAAAACACATTTAATGCATTTCTATCTTATCCGGGAATTGCATTATAATCCTGCAGATTTTATTTCCTGGACTGGCACATGATGCTTGTTGGCAGAAACTTCAGTAAGAAGGTCCATGGTGTTGTGGATTTCACATAATGACATTTGTCTAATCTGTACATAGCTCTTCTTGTGCTGCAGTGAACTCTAACTTCTCAAGATGCATTATAAATGAGGTTTTGATCTCAGGCTCGCAGACATTACAGCCTCAAACTTTCAGCTGGTGTAACATTAACCCACAAGAAGCTGTATTTTTTTGTGAGTGCAATGTGTGCACAAATGAGACAGACAGGGTAATGGAGCGCTTTTGTTGGACACATGCTAGTTCTGCACAACGGAGGCTGTGACCTACTTTTATAGTCTTTAAAACAGACAAGCACACACACAGCCTCTGACAAAAGGACAGGAAAGCAGAGGTTAGGCATGCACAAAAGCCCCATTCTTAACACAGGCATTCCAGTGGATAGAGCTCAAAGCTGCTGCACTTTCAACCTGCCTGTTGGTACAAGCATCTCTTGCACTCAGTCTCCTGCATTTCTAACAATAAAGGCTAAAGCCCGATACGTGCAGTATGCAAGCGAGGAGATATTTAGGGAAACTTTCCAACATATTTCCCTCATTGCATTTGTTTAAAGAACTTCATTGGTTGTTTCATTTTGGTGTTGATTTACACCCCACATTGTGTCATCATGATACAGATGTTATCAATAAAATATGAACCTACTAGACTTTATGTGTCAAGAGGCTGAAACTGTAATAGATACATTTTAGGCATTTCACAACTGTGTGTTTCGATATCAAAACCACTGACCTCCTCAAACCCACACAGACACACCAAACGCACTGTAAAGTACTGCAATCCACATCTTGTGAAAAGCAACAGAAAAAAAAGGCCAAAAAGACTTTTAACGGAATAAACATGCCACGGTAAAAGTGGGTTTAAGAAGAGCAAGTAACAGCTTGTTATGGTATTTTTTAAAAAGATATTTGTCAACATACCGATTCCATGGCTGTGGGAGAATGTCAGTGGGCTAAAATCCAACTAGAAAATTGCTTGGTGCTGTAGGGTCCACAGAATCCTGAGAAAAAACAAAAAAGGAAACCAGGATTAAAAACTCCAATAATTACAACACCTTTCACATTCCTTGTAGTGCATGTGGGGATTATGTTTTTCCTCCCCAGATCAGTCCCCCACAAATGAACATATTGAAATGATCCACAGAAAAGATGCACAAAGTTTTTTTGGGTCACTTGTTTGTAACTTAAATCAATAATATGGACACCAATAATCAAAAATATAAAAGGTTCCTATGAAATGCTGCACCACAATCCTTAACATGACTTTCTCTCAAACTATATATGATCACACCAAAACATACCTTAGTCTAAGAAAATAGATTAATCAGGGTGTCTGTACAACAGCATGCTTGTGTCTCTGCAGTGCATGTTGTAACTAAATTACAGGAAGGTATCTGGCTAATTAATTCACATATTTTGCTGGTCCAACTTGTGAATAAATAAAAAATGCCACTTTATGAAATGGTTGTCAAAATGTAACTATAGATAGGCAGAAAGCTATGGGCAAACTATCTCTTGTTGTCATAGCAACAGCAGTATGGGATCATTGATGGTACTAGCTGGTGTCAGAAGGCAAAAAAGCTTGAACATTTTAATATTGGAAGCAGGATTAAAAGATACCACCTGTTTTAAATTTAATTTCTTTTTAGCAGCACAACTATGGAGGGTTTGTTTTACACAATGCAGGACGTGCAGCTCCTGTCCCAACAAGCTTGCAGCATTTACAGCTAGGTATGAAGGTCATGAGCCAATTTAAATACACCAATAAAAGAGAGATACCACTTGAGTTATAAAATAGTATACTTGCATTTTAGATAATCCCTGCATTAAAGGTTAAGTTTATTTTTGACCAGAATCCACATAGTTTTTATGCTTCATGGTGTTGTATAGTAACACCATTACATTGCATCCAATAGAAAAGAATGTTGATTAATATTCATTCATCCCCTGTCACTATGCAACATAAAAAATTGGCACAGATAAATATGGCATCGTCAGCTGCTGACATTATTTACACAGAATAAAACATTTGTTCTCAGAACTGTTGCTAATACCCATTTAGAAGAAACTAGACAAGTAAAAACCAAAAGACAATTTTAACAATTTTTTAATTCAGCTAAAGCATAAAAAGATTTCCTTCAAAAATATAAGGAGACATAAGGAATATAATAAGAGTAATTAAGAAAAAAAATAGGAAGAAAGGAAAAATAATCAAAACAATACAAAAAAGTACAGATATGTCAGTACATTTACTGTAGGCTTTAATAAAACTATTAATAAGACAATTTGTGCTGTCCTCATTACATGTAGCGTTATGTAGCTCTACAGCCAACTAACATGGCAAAAATATTAAAAAGGCTCTTCACTCAAGGCTTGCTTTTCTTGTAATGAAGATATTTATATATCCTTTCCTTAAATCTGTAACTGAATCATATAAAAAAAACAGGGTAACGTTTTACTAACCGCTAAGCGTTTCTTAACATGTCAGCTTAACTTAAACATTGTATACACAAATACATCACATTAACTATAATGTCTCACCAACATACATCAAAACATATTCACTAGTATCCTGAACATAATACTCACAAAGGCTAACGTTTTCCAAGGCTCAAACATTTAGGTATACGTCTAGCGTTTTTCTTTCACGCTTATGCCGCAGAACTTCTTCATGGTAAAAAACGTCAAAGACAGTTCTAAGAGAAGAGCGTTCACTCCTTGATGCAACTGAACTAGAAAGAACAACAAAGATAGTGAGCTACAGATGCCTCACACCAAATAATTATTTTCATTCACATAAACAAAAAAAGGCATCACACTATTATATATAGACTTTGTTCCATCTTCAATGGACATGACCAGCATAGATTTAAAAGCTAGTGTTCAGGATGTTCGGGATGCTAGCAGAAGCACACTCCTAAGAAAACCTTCCTTTGAAATGAACAGGAATACAGCAAACAGGACACATCCTTCTGCCCACAGGAACTGAGACGTTATGGATTATATAGCTGACATCCGAGATCCAAAAATAATCAGCCAGCCAACCAACTTTCTGCAGGCCTATAACTGCTTAAAACCAGGCTGTCTGTTTATTATTTAGAAAATAGGACATTAGATTTAGAAGCTGTTAAACCTAAAATTACTTAGTTTATAT
>JBAMIG010000001.1:11594301-11604403 GCA_037177335.1 Kiunga ballochi | reverse complement strand
TATGATTGATCAGCTGACAAGCCAAAATAGAAGCATAACAATTAACAACTCATGCTATGAATACATAAAATAAACAGTTTTCTTGTAAGTTTGTTTTTAATGCTAAACAAGTCTTGCCAGGTCAGTACAAATAAGAAAATTTGATTGCTCACTGATGAAAGTATGTGTGAAAATGCTACCACTAAGCTCGGTAATGTCAAGGACAGACCCCACCCAACATTGAGTCTGAGCACTAAGCCAAATAAACAATAGAAAGCTACAGAAACTCAATAAGAACAGCCTGGATTCAGCCTGCACTGTGTCAAAGCATCAGGTATCAGACCTTATTGTAATATCTTCACTAATTAGATTCAGTCATCTGCTCCTCTATACACAAACACTGAAGGGGAAACTTTACACTGGAGGGTGTGGAGAGACAGCTGGGGAGAGGTGGGAAAGACAAGGGTAGGGGCGGGGGCACAACAGACCTCTGCTCTTCAATAACATCTACATTATTGATCAAGTTTGGTTTTAGCAGGGAGGGACCAGGGCACACTACTCTGCCACATTTTCTGCCTGAGCAGTCAACATGAACAGGATACTGGCAGGACATATTTACCCAAAACACCAAATATACTGGTGTGAGATAAAACAGGATAGCAGGAATGAGAAAAGAAATAAAAAGCAAATGCATAAATTGTGAGGGTATTTAAAATAATGATGAAACTGAGTCTAAGACATGCTTAAAACGGAAGATTACCAAAACAAACAGTCCTATTTTAAATGAGATCAGAGAGTGGGAAGAAGGAAGGGGACAGGCGCTGCAATGAGAGGGCAGCAGCAGTACTCGTGACACAGTTAGCAACAGTGCTTGTTTGTTCGGCACAACCATGCCGCGGCAGGCTCAGCTCACACGGTTACTCACACAGCTCCCTGTGCTATGGATCTTCTGCTGTTGTCAAGGTAACAAGCTCTCTGGTCTGGGAGAATAAAAAAATCTCACACTTTCAAGATGTATTTTCAAATGTTAGTGTAAACCTGAAACTCACACTTTGACTACACAGTCTGTGTCTAAAGGTGATTGAAAGCTTTCCGTTTTCAGAGTAATATAATCATTTCCAACTCATGGAAGTAAGTACTCGTGTATACTTTCTGCCAGGTCTCTGACATGACTAGAATAAATATAAGGGACACTAAGAATAGTGCAATAGTTTGATTGTTCAAAGTTCAGAAGGTGACCACCAAAACATATATATATAAATAAATGATTTCGCTATGGCTACGTTAATAAGCAGAACCAGCAATTCTGCATTGCTTCATGAACAGCAAAAATCATAAGTGAAGATACAAAAGTGTCATTTATATGTTAGTGTGGTCATTCTCTCTCATCCCTCAAGTTCCTTTGTGATGATGCTGGAAATCTGGGTAAATGTGCATGAAAGTTCATGTTATCCTCTAGATTTTGCACATTTAATTGAACTCTATGGTACATATGTGTGCTGATACTTGACTGCTATACAGTCTTGTATCATAGTGTGTGGAGTATGTGCTATCCAGAGAACTAAATGCTTGTCAACATACCATTTTATCAAAACAGTACAGATGTCTGTCATAATCCTCATTTATAAAATGTTAAAACAAACATTAATTGCAACTGCAGTTGAAACAACTCAAAGTGTGAATAATGGCCGAACAGAAATACATTTGTCAACATGCAATTGTTTGTCAAAAACTAACATTTTTGCTCAATGTCTAGCATGTAAAACCACATTAGAATATCTGCAACACATCAAACCAAACAACACTTCAAGCTTGTTGGCATGTAGAGTAAAGAAAGTGAATAAGGATTAAACAGAAAGAGCTCAATAGAACATTACTATAAAACACAAAATGGTTTTGTTTACACTTTTTACTCACATAGTATTCTCTTATTAAATAATGTCTATTCTCTGCTGTTCTGGAGATGCATGTGTTCCTACACAGGTGTATGTTCTTGCTGACATTTAGATGTGGTCTTTCCAGTGTGTTCTAGTGCTACCATTATTTTTCTCCTCTCATTTTTCTTCTCTTCACACTTTACCTACAATCCTGCTAAATCTAAAGATTCATTTCTGCCACTGTCCTACTTACAGAACAGACACTGGTTGATGCTCCAATAAAAAATGCAACAGTGTTTTCAGGCAGATTTGAATCAGCGTGTACCAATGCAATGCTGAATTCCTCTCAATGCGTTTCCCCACACACACTAAAATAATGTTGCAAACACACCAGCCGTTCTGAACAGAACAAGTTCACTTGCTCAGAAAAACCGGCTCGTTTGGGAAGGTGTGAATGCTTCCAAACTGATGCAAAATTAAGCACTTTGAGTGCATTTCCTTTGATCATCATTATTTATGACCATTACTTAACTTGTATGGTAAACACAGATGCTGCCCTGGATTAACCAACCGATGACCTTTTTTTTTTTTGCTTGTTATTGATGCAGTGAAGCCTCAGGCTATGGGTGGAATATGCTGGTTCAAAAGGTTCAGTTTGTGTGATAAAGTGTAGTGTAACAGCAAACTTAAACTCCAAGAATATTACAACACCGAACTTGAACCGTGTCCCAAATCACAGAGTCTAGTGGACTATTGTATGTGAATAGAAAATAACATCATGCATTATAAAAACCTAATCTATTGAGGACTGAAAACAACATCTTTATCACTAAAAAAAACAGTGGAGAGACATCATGTTTGTTGTTTTTACTTTGGTTTTTAAACCTAACAACAATTTTTTTTAACAAGCTGTCAGTTATGAGCAGCAGATGTCTTCATTAGAAAGAAACCTAAGATATGACAGAAAGGCCGATAAAAAAAATTCAACAAACTTGTTTCCGGTGCAAGGATCTCCTCTTTATTTTCTCATTTCAGTGTACGCTACATACATCCCCTATTACTATCATGAACCAAGGACAAAGATGCAGCATTTCAATCTCCAATTTAGTAAAAACTGTTCAAATAAAATGGCTTCATGGTAAATTACACAAAAACAGCAACAAAATTTCATATAGATATGCTGCAGAGTAATAGTCTCTCAAACAAATTGTACACAAGAGAGACCCAACCAGTTTGTGCATTAGCACCACAAAAAAATCCCCCCCCCTTTTCTTTAAATCAAATAAGCTTGTTTCCATTTCAGCCTCTCTCACAACCTAAGCGTTTCCACAGATCTGCCATTTGTCATATTCAGTTGCTATGGTTGCAGTGAAAAGAGAGCTCTGTGAATATTGGACATGGAGGAGTAGAAGCACATGGTACATAAACACTTGCACATGCTAACACCACAGAACAAGTTGACTATGTTGGTTTCTTAATGCCTCAAGCCATCCGCTCATCCACACAATTTTCAGCCAGTTAAGAAGTAGGCCTTTCATAATTATCTCCAGCTGACGTCCTTTGTTTAAACACATATCATTAATCATGTATTCAACTACAAAACCACCTCTTTAGCACTATTGTAGGACTCCCCAGTTTGTACCAACATTTAGGTCATCTTCATAATATACCTGTCCAAAATGTTATTAGCATTATAAATAAATAAAGCATTATTAGAAAGATTAGTGTTCAATTTTCAGTCTTTGTTTCATTCAAGTGAGATTTAATTTAATACAGCTGTCTAAACTGCATGGGAAGGCATGCAATGTGTATTGAAATGTAGATAGAGTGGATGAAACAGAAGCACGATTCTGTGAAAATATACAAGAAATAAGCGCGCTAACAAAACAACACCGAGTGCACACGTGATCGTTCCGTTTCTCTTGACAATTGCTACTAAAAAATATGCATTATAAACACGAACACCTTTTATTTCCTATTTTCTCACTCCTGAAAAAGTACTGACAAATCCCATGGGTCTGCTGCAGGGAGCTTTGATTACAAGTCAAGGTTGCATATTGATGCAGCCAATGTGTCCACAACTGTTTAGAGATGGTGTCCGTTTATATATTTGTGTTTCTAACTTTAGATGCATTCCTTTCTTCATAGCTTCTTGATCAAATCCATAGATATTTAAGGGTAGAGGAAAAGTCTGGTATTACTCTTTACCCGATTAATCTCAAATCCTTTCACATTTTCTGGTTGAGAGATTTTACATCATTTTACCATAAGTTATTAAATCAAAATATAACAATATAAAGCTACATGTTTTCTTGCATTTTGAGCCCTAGAAATGTTATTAAATGAAAATAAGTATGTGTAGTAACACTTAAATAACTAAAATTACTAGGTCCTCTTGGGGTATCTTGTTTTGTTATGAACATATGGATTTGTCATGGATATTTACACATCGATGATGATTTTTTTAATATATATATTATTTGGTTTATCAAAGTAAGACTGCACTACAATACAAGATTTCAGAGTACCAGAAACTGTGCTAAACAGTACTTTTTATAAGGCTTTAACTTCCAGTGCATGTGTACCAGATTGTTTTCATGCTGCATTTGAATTCACTCGGTAGCAAGTCAAAAGTCATCAACACAGCTATGCCATGTTATATAACATAATAGCAAATCTGTCAGCCCTAAAGTACTTTTTATGTCTGCCCCTTGTAACAAACTAAATTGTGAAAAAAATTTATGCAAACACTTGTTCAAGTTTTGATGACTATGGTTGGACGTTACAAATAAAAGCATGGTAGGCGCATGGGAGACCCATCCAAGATGGTGGCCGCTTGATACGTCAACTCCTATAGGCAGCATGACTCGACAATGCATGTACCTATATGATGTCTAAGACTGTGACTGCAGATGATTTACTATGAATCATATTAAGGAAACGAGGCAAACAGTTAGGTCCAACGCCCTTAGCTTCCTGTATATAGTGCTTCCTGAGGAACCAAGGCTGCTGCATGAAGGTGGAGACCGAGAAGGATGTAAGAATATGAACTGAGAAGAGCATTTGAAGAAGCAGCATGCCAGTAAATTTGAGCTTCAAAATGCCTAGATGAGAAAAAAAAATTGTGGCTGAAAAAAATGGAAGCAGAAGAGGCAAGGAAACCGAGAGCTGGAGTGCGTAGCTAGAGGACAGGAGGGAGATTTGAGCCAACTGGGTGAGAGAGCAACACAACAGCACACCACAGGGCCGAGTTTAGCAGACAATATTATCTATCCAAGAAACACAGGGGTGATGAAACAGACATGTTACACATGAGCTAAATAAGCATGCGTTGTAGCATTGTGTGTCATTTCTGCAATGGACAAAATACTCACACTGCAGAAAGTCTGATGACAGGTGAAAAGCAAATTGACTCAAACATGACAGTAACTAAACCATCTGTAGGTATATGCAGGCAAGCTTCTCTCAGCTACATTTTTATGTTGAACTGCAGGAGTCAAACAGTTTGATAAAGACTTTCAAATTTAGCAAATTTGTCATTATTTCTTGTCAAAGAAAAAAATATTCATCATAGATCATGTAGATTTATATATGTATCAATATGAATAATGGTCCTAAAACAAACAATGACATTACCATTTATACAATCTCCACTGAAAAACAAAGTTTTCTAACAAATCATTAAATTGTTTACATTTTTTCAAATGCAAAATATAATCCCATTCCCCAACAATAAAGCTTTTATGTTTGGCTAAATTTATCAAGTTATTTATCAAACTGCAGAGGGACTTTTTATGTGGGTTAATTTTCCATATAAATTAAATAGATAAGATAAAGATTAAAAAGAGGCACTGTACTCTTTGCACTACAGCTTTATACTGATAGAGTAATAAAACCACTATGTGAGAAATTTTATTGGCTCTATCCTGGGCTGGCTGACATCAAAACAGTCTAACAGCAGCGGCACATGGTGCGTTATGTCCGATGTTTGGTTGGTAATAATACTGGGGAATTCGGGCTGTGTAATTATCTACAGTGTTTTTAGAAGAAAAACAATCCAACAGAGTCCATATTAGCTAATAAATGTCAAATGTAAGGAATGGCAAAACGTCTACTTTTAATCGTGTTTGGAAGACGCAGCAGTCTGCATTGAGTAAAACTTACCAAATAATGAAACCTTTAAACCCGAAAAGCACTGCGTGCGCAGACAACTCCTTTCTATTCATATTCTGATTTACGCTCCATGTTAAAGTAGTGCATTTTTATTAGATTCTTAGATACATTGATAATGAATCCACAGTCTGTTGCCTATATTGTGGTGTTCTCCAGTTCAGGACTGTAGTATCCAGAATTTGCCAGGATCTAGATTGAATTCTAGATCATAAAAAACGTGTTTGCCAAAATAAAAGAAGTTCCCAAGAACCCAGGCCATTTACTGCGGCTATGCATACTAAAATATAAGCCTTTCGTAATATTAAAGAATTCTTTAAAAATCCCTGGATCCTGATGGTGATCTGAATCATTACCAAAATTAGTTGGAATCCAAGTTAAACAAAGACCTATTTCAGAAAAAACAACAAATTCTGTCCAGGACTTTTTGCTTGAAGTTGTTAAAGACAAATAGACCAAATGAGAGATCGATCATTGCTTGCAAAAACAACTTATTCAGCAAAAGGTAATAAAGGCTAAATACTCAGCAAGAACTCCAGCAAACAATGTTGCATGATATACAGCAACATCTTGATTAAACTAAGTGCAACAATATCATTTTTTGACAATTTTTCTTTTTCCCATCTATTTTTTGGAATTTGTAAATTCAGTGAATAATATGTCAACAACACACAGTTAAAGAGCATTAATTTAGTATTAAATTAACCAAATATTTATTAGCTAAAATTTAGGAAGGGAACCGTCTCTTGAACCATCAACCTCCCAGTTGAGGTTGGACAACTTGCTCTAGCTCCTAAACCACTGTCAACTCAAGAGCCTGCCTAAAAAATTAATAAGTGAATGGAGCCATCTACACTACTCTAAAGCAATGCTCAAAGCTCATTCATTCTCTATACTGCCTATTTCATTTCAGAGGGCGCGGGAGGCAGGACCCTATCCCAGCAATTAGCAGTTAAGAGATGGGATACACATGGGACAGATCACCAGTCCTTCATCATGCAAACACAGACAAACAACTATTCATGCTCACAATCACTGTTAGGGAGAATTTAGAGCGATCTATTAACAGTGGGAGGATGTTAGAGTACTTGGAGAGAATCCATAGAGAGAACAAGCAAACTTAAGCTGAGGCTCAAACCAGCAACCTTCTTATTGAAAGAATCTGGTACCAACCACTACACCACATCGCTACCCTTCTCAAAACTTTGTACTTCCCTTTAAATTTCTCTGCGGAGAAATTCAGTCTGAATATATGCATCCAAAAAATAACAAAATGGTCACATTTAGGAAAAAATGACTGACTCAATTTATTTTGATGTGAACACATTAGTATGATCCCTCTGCTGTGAGCCTTTTTTTTTTTTTTAAATAAGAAAGAGAAAAAGAAAACTACGTTCAAAATAGTGTGTGCAGTAACTGTGGGTAAGAACTGGCTTTGCATAAGTAATGAAGAGAAATAAAAGGGTGCCCTACATCCACATCAGAGATTACACTGCTGGCTGCTGTTTCTATAAAAAGACTCGTTGCAGGCAGTATGACTGACACAAGCACACACACAGAGCAACACAAATATGCACATGAGCAAAAAATATCAACACAAATATGCACATGGGCACAAAAATGAACCAGTGCATTTATAGGAAAGAATGTTCTAGTATCAAACAAACTTTTAAGATCAGTGTGTGGTTAACTGCAGTCATTCAATCACAATATGATGACGCTCAGGCTTAGAAGCCAAAAACAGTAAACACTGGAAAGTTTTATGGCACCTCTAAGCCAAATTAAAAACTCTCTCTTCTGCTTGCTACTCCATATTGAAAATGCTTTATCTATGGGCAAACTCATGGAGGTATCTCTGCAACTTGCTACACAGAAATACAGCAAAGATGCAGAAGCCTGATGGAGGGACTAAACACATACTATCATGTTAGAAGCTCTGAGCTGCTTCATTATCATGGGAAAAGTCCCTGTCTGGCTGTTTAACACTGGTTTGCGCACAAACACACACACACAGCTACTTCAATAACCATATCAGACAAATTTATATTTAATCGATGTGAACATAAAATACTTTATAACCACGTTAAACACATATCTATGTCTATCTCTTTGCTTTTAAGGAGAATGGGAAGAATCATTTTCTGAATACAAGTTGTACTACAAGCTAAGCAGTGGCTAGCATGTCTTCATACAACATTTAGTCAATACGGAGCTTGTTGTGGGGAGGCATGTAGTATATTTAACAATAGGGATGGTTTCATGGTGTTTTATTTTTATTCGCAATTAACTCATTTCAAATGAAAGTATATATTTTTTGAGTTTACATGAAAATATTAAGGCTGACCAAAAAGCACATTAATTTGCCTTCTCTTAATTTTGCTGACACACATACAGATACGGGAGTAAACAAACCATTTCCTGCATTTCAGCGGTTTTTTACATCAAAAGCTACATAATAAGTATTGTTTTTGCTTCAATTTTGGTAATTCTTTTAAAGTACTTGCTCGACACAAACATACTACTTCACTTTTTTTCTGCAGCTGAAACAGAATATCAAAGACTGCGCATGTGCACCATCGCAGTAAGAAAAGCATGCACAGAATGACCGGAATAAACTTAAAGCAGAAATAAGTGTTACATGATAGAGGAATGAAGTAATTCTGCTTTAAAATGCAAATAAACCAGCCACTTTATTCAGATTTAAACTTGATTCTGAATTATCATTTAAAGTGTTTTACATGGTTATTTTTAATATCATTAAAGCAGAAGCTCTTTACTAACATAAGGCAGTAAACTATACCTTTATACAATTTTGTATGTTAACAAAAATCTAGTATTGATGCTTATGATGGCAAACCTTTGGTGTTAGAGAACTTGAGCATATATACCTAGGTTCAATGACATCTAAATGCATACATGTGACTTTATCACAGTACAGGGTCACTACCCTGCAGATACAGAAGTTTTTTTTCCTTTTCAAAGTTTCTCACACAAAATACAACTTCAGCTGGTTACAAAATATCAACAACGTTTAGAATTAGTGGAGCTTTTTTGTTTAAATAAATAATGTAAAATATGACTGTATATTCCGGTGGGAAGAACATCATAGTTTAAACAAAAATTTTAAATACTACTTTAATATTTCATATTTTTTGCCATTGTAAAGACAGAGAAATTAATCTGAAACTTTATTTCTAATATTTTCCTGAATAAACTTGTGTGATGTCATTTAAAACCCAGTCAGAGATAAGCACAGCAGAGGAGTTTTATTTCCTCTTGTGTTCCACAATTGTATTTATTTTTTTGCAAACGTTCTCAAAATTGAATTGGCCATTTTGTTGCTTATTATTACATTTGCGTCAAGTATCACAACTCTTTAACAGAGGCTCGTGGTAGATGTTGCACCATTAGAACTGGGAGATTTTTTTGTGGGCACCAAGAGAAGTACATGGATCCAGCTGCAAGTACATCCAAGCCCTTACCTGGGGCTCAACTTGAGGTGGAAACCTTCTGGATGTGCTGCAGAGCAGCTGCCTGGAACCTGATTCCATTAAAAGCATTTCAGAGTGGATCATCTGAGTTCACATAAAGACTGCGTCAATGAGCCATAGTTGGTGTGCTAACAATGCTTTAACAAGTGGTTTTGAAGTGGACAACAAATCTGTTCTTTATTTTTTGTAATAGGGATGTGTGGTGTCAAAACCACAGGCTACCAAAACAGCACAGCGTTCCTTCCTCCAAGATAAATGTTGTGTTTTCCTCAGTGTCATCTATGCAGTGAAATCTGCTTTCACCTGATGGTTTGTTACCAGTGTTTATGTATCAGAGTAAAACGCAGTTCAAAGTGGACATGTAGTCTTACTGGTAAAATCCACAGAATGTGTTTTAGTTTTCGGCCAATCATTTCTTGCCTGCACAATCCACTCTTTTCTAGACTGACGTGGTTTCAAAGCAAATAAAAAAAAACAAGCATATTTTAGAAATACAGAGAGCAACAGCGCTTCTGAGATGCTTCAGAAATGCACCACAGTATACCTAGTGGAATTACTCCCATTGATTAGTGTTGTAACAATTAG
>JBAMIG010000001.1:11546699-11569435 GCA_037177335.1 Kiunga ballochi | reverse complement strand
CAACATTATGAGTGAAGTTTCTGCCATAAAGTGATGCAACATGTCTCAGAAACAGTATGTATTAAATATGCAACATCCGTCCATAAAGGGTTAAAATAAAATAAACTTTGACTTCTGTCTGAAATCTCCAATACAAACTCTTATTCTGACAGTATATAAATTGTACCACTGTATGTTATTCCACACCAAATAAAACCATTACTGTTTTTTGCATCCTTTTCCCCATGCTATTTTCGAAGACATGCACAGGATTGTGACATCTAGCATCACTACTTATAAAATTTCAAGTCCTCCATTTATTCAGTGCAAAATGTGAAATGTGCAAAAGGAAAGTTGTAAAAGGGGATGTTTTAGCTGATAAAAACCAGTGCAACCTGTGGCATGCATGAAGGAAACCATCAAGAGCATTAAACTATGTATGGGATAAATGTCCAACGAGGCATCTATTATCAGAAATGGACACCTCAGACGGTTGCAAAGTCCATTATTTTCTGATAATGGACACCTCGAAAAGCATTGTCCTGCTTATACTATGGTCACTTACTAAAGAAATGCATATTAGATAAATTATAATTACATTAATGTTGTTTTTTTCACCATTAAAATACCATTTATATGACCATCTGAAAGTAAGTACAGTATTTATGAAAGAGCCTTTTAAATTGTCAGCTATAAAAATGGCATTTAATCATTTCCTTTTATAGAACTTTAGTTATTATGGAAGGTTTTGTGCCATATTAAACAATTTTCTTACATCATTGATGAAGTCCTCAATATCTGTGGGATCTGCAGGAGGCCTTCGAGGGTAGACGGGGGAGGGCAGGTTGTAAGGGGCATCCTTTCTCAGAGGCTGTTTTCCTCGAGGAACAGCAGAGCCAGGGTAGAAGGTCCGTGGGGTGGAAGGTGCATCGTTGGGTTTCCACAGCAGGTCAATGTTAAAAGCATTCTGCAAGGAGAGAGGAGGCATGTGGTTTGATGTGATAGTACACAGAAGTGCATAACACGGTAACAAAAAGCATATCTGTCAGAGTTCTACCTCATCTTCCTCTCCTCCTCCTTGTTCATCGTAGTTTAGGACGTTGTCACGTATGTCGTCCTCTGATTCCCCAATGAGCAGACCTGTTCCTTTTTTAATATGGTGGCGTCTTCCACATGCAGTCAAAGCCACAGCCAGCAGGAGCAGCACTGCAAATACCATCAGTCAGATACTATTTACAGCCAACATTTGGTATTTACCCTGGAATCTCACACTGCTCTCAAACTTACAGGAAATTTTGCTTCAAAGAAAAAAGTTAGAAAATAAATGGCAACAATTATTTTTCAGTTAATTACATTAAGTTAATTGGCAGCTTCAACAAGGCTTGTTTAATGGATTTTGGTTAATCTAATAACATCTGATAACCTACATCCATATTTTCATTGCAATAAGACAAGATGACACTCACCCAATAGCAGAGCAACACAGGCCATGATGATGATGAGAGCGATGAAGCTGATTCCCACGCTGGATCCTAAGATAGCCCCTGCCTCAGACTTACAGTCTCCAAATGAGTCACAGAGACACACGGTGACATTGACCTGACTGTAAGCCCCCTGAGTTGGGCTGCCAGAGTCTGACACTATCACAGTGACTGCATACTCTCCAGCTTCCAGCTCTCCGACGGGCCGAAGAACAGCATGAGTGTCTGGAGCAGGACAAATGGGAAGACGGGATATGAGAGCAGCCTGTTGCAGTAATATAGTTCATGCAGCTTTATGCCCTCTAGAGAAGCACTTTTTCCATACCGTTAACATGAATTAAAGTCCAGTTGACAGATAAGTCATTGGGTATTTCAAACAAGAAGGGAGCAGCATGTGGAGCGCAGTCCTCATCCACAGCAGTCAGTAAAAGACCTGACCTTGTGTTGCTGAAATCTCTGCATATGGAGCCGCTCAGAGGGTAGAGCAGAGGGGGGAAGTCGTTGGTCTCCTTTAGTGAGATGACCACCGTGGCAGTGGCTGACATGCCATCAACATCTACAAGCAGAAATGTGTGATGTTATACGTTATGGTAACTTAAAGCATTCTTTTTGTCTCACAAGAAAATACAGAAAACTGAATGAAAGAAAACAAACAAGGAAATATTATATATATATATATATATATATATATATAATATAAAAATGTTCATGGAAAGTGCAAATGGACTTCTAGCAATTCATCGGATTGTGCAACAGATTATGGTAACGGGTCCTGTTTCATCATCTAAAAAAAGAGTGTCATGGTGCTGATTAAAGAATTTTATCTGAAAAAGATATGACATTATATTTGCTCTGATCAAAATATGCATCTGTTCAGTCCAAATGATTAAAAGCTGCAAAACCAATCACAAACCATCAGCCTTCTTTATTCTTTAGAGGTTTGTATTCATTTGCATAAATAGAAAGAGATTTAAGGATTTCAGTTCTTACTAAGGACCCCCAAAGGTAAGTTAGTAAGTAAGTAAATTGTATTTATATAGCACCTTTCACAGATGAAATTACAAAGTGCTTTACAGAGTGCAGTAAAATCAAATATAGAAACTATTTAAAGAAAACCAAAGCACTAATAAACATAAACATCCGACCCCCAAGGTGACAATGTGACAAAGTTTATTAAAGTCGTGTTTACTTCTCAAAAGAAATAGCCATGGTTAATCTGATAGCTGCCGTAACTCTGATGGTTACTGACCTGTAACCTTGACAACAGCGTTGTAGATATTATTTATAACGTGTGGAGATCTTGTGTTAAACCTTCTACTGGTTGTGATGTCTCCTGTATGTCTGTTGATCTCCAGCCACCGCTCAGGATCTTGGATGATTTCATATCTGCCTCACAGAAAATAAAAGGGTTCAACATGTTTTGAGAAAAGAAAGCCTCTTTAATTCACCTGATGTGTCGTACCTCAGCTCAGATTCATCAGGATCTAAAGCAATTCCACTCATAAGTAGTTTCCCAGGATGCACAGACTCGGGAATTTCTATCTCTATGGGATTGTTTTTAAAATAGGGAGCTTCATTCTCATTTACAACAGTGACCAACACTGTGGCGGTGCTGAGGGGCATGAAGGGAGCTTTGCTGCTCAGAGGATTGATATTTTCCACTGTCAAAGTGAGAACATACTCTCTTTTTGCTTCATAATCCAGAGGCTGAAACAGCAGAAAAGAACAGCAGATGCACAATAAGAATAAAAATTATTACAGGTATACAGAAGATAGTAAACACTATTCAATCTTTAACTAATTTGCTTGTCAGGATTGTTAATTTCTGACCTAATTAATAAACTAAATAAAATATCCAACACACCAAATGAGCAACTCTGCATTAACTGTTTTTTTTTTTTTACCACTAGGTGGTAATATTGCCTTTGTGCCTGACTGCCTGAATCCTATTATTTGATTATTTTTTTTTGTTCTACCCATTTAAAAAGCTCCTTTTAATAGTTATTAACAATTTCACATTTTTAAATAAGATGCTGATTCATTGAATATTATATTAAGGTCACTATACAACATCTAAAGACAACACACAGTCAGTCATCTTGCAGGAGTCCATTTTTTATTTATTACATTTTATTTATTATTTCAATTCAATTCAACTTTATTTATATAGCGCCACTTCATGACAGTGTCATCTCAGGGCGCTTCACATCATATTCAGCCAATTCATTCTATTGCCTAGATAAGGGAAACCATAAGATTGGATCAATCACCATCACAGGCAAACATACATGGACACTCTCACTCACTCCTATACCAGCAACCTTCTTGCTGTGAGGCCACTGTGCAGCCGCTCATTTGTTCCCCTTTTTAACAATATTTTTAAGTGTTAAAGCACTTTGTGGTTATGTCTTTGCAAATAACTAATAAATCCTTAAATCATTGCATCTATTTTTACTGGTTAGACATTCCTGATATTCAAACTCAACACAGCTGGAAGGTTTCAGCACTTTTAGAACCATCAGTCAAAAACTAATTTAATAACTTTATTAGAATTGTTTACCACAACATGACGCCATGAAGCTGTAACACATCCAAGATTTCCCTAATCGTGCACAACATCGCATCAGTTTAATGAGAACTGTTTTCACGTTTTGTTTAACATAGAATTAACATAGAAAAAGAAAAAAAAACTTAAGACATGACTCTTCATCCCCCCAAATGGAACCGTTGGATGTTTTGGAAGCACCTAATCACCACAATGGCCCCCTCACATTTCCCCCCTCACTGATGTACCTTGACTACAATCAGAACACCCTGGTTGGTGGCAGAATCCGTGTTGATGGCGAAGTTGCCATGAGGGTCATTGGAGATGGAATATTTCGCTTCCCAGTTTCCTGTTCCACGTTCATCTCTGTCTGTCACATTCACCCGTCCAATCTCATGGTCGAAATGGTTTTCCGCTGCTGTCATGCTGTACTACATGCACCACACATGTACGACACAGATAAAAGAGTTTAAGTCTGCGTGTTGAAGAGATCGTACAGTCATACGAGATCAACTGCTAGGGACTGAAAGTGTTTTAGTTCAGGGGTGTTTGAGTTTTGGTGGAAGACTCACTGAGGCAGGGCTGAACTGCGGTGCATGGTTGTTGATATCAGACACATGGATGACTGCCACAACTTCACTGCCTAATCCCACACCCCCCATGTCAGCAACCTGTACCTTTAACTTAAAAGCTTTCACCACCTGAGGACAGAAAACACTGCGTTTGAGTGAAAAGAGACAAACGTTGACAATTTGCAAACAGCAGAAGCTTTACCTCGCGGTCCAGGCCCACATCTCTGGTGTAGATGGCACCCGTTTCATTATTGATGCCAAACATGATCTTATTCACAGCATTGGCAGGAATGCTCTCCTGGTCAATGATGAAGTAGCTCAGAACAGCGTTTTCTGTCATTGGGTCATCTGCATCAGTAGCCGACACTGACATCACTGACGTACCTGCCAGTGATAAAGGAGTTTTAGTCAGAAAGAGGCAATCACTTATATGTGACTTTACAGGCTGAAAACGAGAAAAGGTTGTGAGATCAATGTGCTATACTTAGTCATCAAACAATTCAGCTAAAATAAATATCTCTCTTTGTTGAATATCAGGTTTTTAACCTTGTAACAAGGCCTAACAAGGTCTTTTTTTTTAACTTTTTATTTATGTTCAGGTTTATAGTTTAGTAAAAAGTTCTCCAAATGGCTACATAGGTTGTTGTTATGCTTAACAGTGTCCTGTTAAGAGTTGTCTCTGCAAGCTGCAGGAGTTAAACTCAAACTTTTGTGCATCTGAGCTGATATCATTCTTGGGGTCAGCTTCAAGTTATGTAAGCGGTTCTCATCAGTATCTATAAGCAATATATTAAAATGCGTCTTGAAAACATCTCTCACCCTACCTGTATGGATAAAATACATTATTTATGCAGCCCAAATATCACTGTAATGGATGCAATTGCTTTGACAAACTCTACATTTGGTCTAAAAGGTAATTACTTTTTCCTGCATGAGCACATGACTGATGTAGGAACCATATCAAAAGTTCCCTTAGTGAGATAAAACTGCCAACCTAGGCAGTTAGAGCCAGAGGCAGGGATAGCCGGGGACATGAGGAGCTGAAACAGACAAAACAAGCCGAAGGCCAGATCAAATGTGAAATTACAGAAAGTAAATATATGGACATATTTATCCTTCCACATACATACATAGTCATAGCCCAAGCCAATTTAAAGTCAAGCATATATTTTTCATGGCAACACCTTTTAAATGTTTAATTTTGATGCATTTTTGGGAGATTAAAGTTTACCTCCTGACACGGGGTAAGCATCATAAAACTCTTAAAACATAAGGATTTTCTAATAGCTTGGCTCTGTTTGGCCAGGGTAGATGAAATGTTTAGGATCATGAAAATACTATGTTTTTGTATAAAATACAAAAACGGTGAGAGTCATACAAAGCTCAGCAGGCCCTTTTAGCTCAGCAAAGCAGACACAACTCTTAGAGCAATTTGCTGACATTTGTTAAGTATTATAATTGTGCTGTAGAATTTTTGGTATTACAGATAAAAATGTATTGAAGATAACACATAGGGTACCATATGATTTCAGATTCATTAAGGAGAATGTGTTGCCTGTAAACCATATAAATCCCATTCTGCCGTCTGACATAACAAAAAGACTTGAACAATTCATTACTGTTTTTTGTCAAACACTTTTTATTGTTCATATTGTTTGTGACAAAACACAAGGGCTTTCTTTAAAGAAGATGTTTAAAACACTTTTTCTGTCTGCTGTTTTTTTAATTAGTTGTGAACCTTTTAGTAAAAGTCATTTTAGCGATTCATGCTAAAGAACGTGCTAACATTAGCATTCTGTTGAAGTCTTATTTTAACCCTCTTGGCAAATATAATGTCTTTAATTCTCTTTTAATCATAATACCTCACGGGGGGAATATTTGGTTTTATTTAGCAAGCAACTTTATATTTTATCAACAGGTACCTATGATATTGAATGGGAAATGGATCATGCCTAAAAGGCAGTAGGTTTAATGCAGTCATTAAAATACTTCTATGAAGCAATTTTAAGATGCTTTCTTAAAATGAATGTAATAATAAAAAGACAGGATTCAGAAACAGGGGATCAGTAGCTGTACCTGGGACAGAAAACTCAGGAACGGTCCCAACAAACTGTTTCTGAGTGAAGACAGGTCTGTTGTCATTTTGGTCCAGCACCACTATCTCAATGGTTGTGGGGTTCTCCAGTCTCTCTCCACTGGGGGACAACGCGAAGGCTTTGAGCTGCTCACATAAATACACAGATACAGAAGAAAAATGCCATTAATATATTCTGGATTAATTAAATGACATCCAGCTTTCCATCAGAGACAAGCATATGTGGTTTATGTGCACAACATGTGCTGGCAGAAGTTTAGTATGTTCATCCATGAAACACTCTGACATTTCTCCCAAGATGCCCATAATGGCTCTGGAAAATTGACCTCTGGCTGTTTGTACTGGAGTGTGACACAGTGATATATGATATAAGACAGAAACACGAAGCAGTGGAACACGTGTAAGCTCTTAGAGCATGCATTGTGGTTTTTGGAGAGTGCCTCCACTTGATCATGCTTAAATGAAGCCTTACCGTGAAGCTGCTGTGCTTCTCTCTGTCCAGCGGCGTCTTGCTCCTGATTACTCCTGTTTTATCATCAATCTCAAACAGATTCTTGGGCTCCTGGTCCACCCCTGGCCCCTCTAACTTGTATATCACTTCGCCTGAGAAGATTTTGTCTGATTTGATCTGGGAAGACAGACCAGGAGAAGCTGAGCATTGGAAACCTCATGAGTCGGTAGGGGGAGCACTTTCAAGCATGTGTTTTACACATCAGATGTAAAAACAGGCATCTTAAGTGTTTCAACTCAGAGGCCTCAGAGAATCAGAACTAATAATAGCAAAGTGTATGCTCAGTTTATTTCCTCTTCCTTTGACATATTGCATGTAAAGCTTACATCACTGTAGGAAAGTAGCTCTCACAGGATTTGCAATCTTACAGGGAGCCTTTAACAGCTTTGACATAATATTTTTGCTGTCAGTTCTAGAGCATTGAAGCCAAATACGAAACTACAAGCCAGATCTGACGTATCGGATGTAGCTGTCTGTTTCTTTAAGGACACCTTGTTTATGAGGAATTATTATTGTTATCAATATTATTCTTATGTACTTCCTATTCAGTGCTATTGCTATTTAAATCTTTCTTTTTCCTTCTACGAGTTGTAAGATGGGAGGGTTTGTTGTCTGTTCTTATACTATTTATTTATTTGAGCTTTTTTTTTCACTCGCATAATGACGCAACACAAACGTGACGAAAAAATGTATAAAACTCATATAATCTTAGAAATCACTCAACTATTTTTATATTATTGTCACCAATTCTCTGCACTCTGCAAATGTATTTCACATTCCACATAGAGGCTTATGTGTTGTGAACATCACACTTTTCCTGGCTGCCAGTATGGTGGATCAGATGGATCTGAGTTAAACACCACTGGGGAGCACTGGTATGGAGAGGATGTTGGTTAGAGGTGTGGAACAGCGCTGAGGTGCTTCATGAAGTCTACATGTTTGGCTGTAAATAAAATGTTTCCCCTAAGAGCTAGAATTTACAAAACCTGTCAAAATTTAGAGGTAAGCTGCTGTTTGCAGTTTTTATCAGAGCTGTTTGGGCTGTTGTTGGTAAAAAATATAGGAATCATGGAGCCAAAGCAGCAAAACGCTGAGCTTTTGTTTTAAAAATAAAAATAAAAATTTAAAAATAAACTTTGTGTACATATGTATGATCTGTATTTTCTAAGTCCTTTAGTTTATTTTTGAAATACTTACATTTATCTGGTAATTTCAATTTTTCCTGACACATGGTGGATTTTCCATATTAAAACTGATTTAAGTAAAACAAATAATTGTAAGTTAGAAGAAAATATCTTTAAATGTGAAATATAGAAAAATTACTGTGCTGGATAGTGAATTAAAAAATTACTTTATGGCTTTTTAAAACAAACTTTTGCAATAATATAATAAACGTATGGGTGCTCCGGTTTCTACAAATAAGACTCTGCCATCTGCACAGGGCAAAAAACATCAAGTTAGCCAACAATTCTGCTTTTTGTCAACCAGGTCACCTTCCTGTATTGACATCCTCTTGTTTTTTCACCTCAGTTTCATTCAGTAGATTGATGGTGACAAAACAGGAATTTTCTACTGGCAGCTGCATCTTATAGAAAAAGTTTCCACTTGAGAAATCCCATTTCAGCCTTAAATAAATGCCTAATGTGAAACACAGAGGAATGTCTGCTCATTATAGTCATTATTCATAATGAAATTCAAATTGCAACACAAGAAGTTATTACAGCCAGCAAAGTTTGTTGTAAAGTCTGTGTCGTAATACGCTAAAAAAGAGAGAGAGAGAGATGTTTTCATGTTATAAATGTCTCTTATCCACTGAACAAAGAGTTTGTGCTCATTAAATACTGTGTTTGACATTTTTACCTGGACAAGATCCTCTGGAACGCGTCTGCTGTTCTCCAGGACTCTGATGGAAGGAATTATCCAGTCCCGTTTCACTCTCACAACTCCTTTGCCTTGATTTCTCCTGGGGTAAATGGCCTGTTGGTGCAGGTTTACATCATTGTGGTGATATGGTGCAGAGCTCCACACCTGAGGGAAAAATGTTGGCAACCCTTTAAGATCCCAGGAAATTATTTTTTTTTCAACCCCCCTAACTCATCCTCATGCATGGAAAACATTATTGCATTACATGTATTTGCAGCTGCTTAGTATCCCTCAGTGCTTTGACGTTCCCTGTAGCCTGCTGCATTAGTTGTGTTTGCTAACTGTAACGCTGAGTCTGTGGGACCATCCACCAAACACAGATTCAGGTTTCGCTCACTAGAACATGTCTTTGTTTGTTGCCTTTGATCTGGGTGCAAATTAATCTCAGGACCAGCAAACACAAACACACATGTTCATTTCACAAACCCTCCATCCTCACATCGCTGTCTTGAAAATGTTCACACAAGCACATTCATATACACACACACGCATCATATGTGAGAAACACACACACACACGAACAGCTGTCGACTATGGATTTAGATCTTGTGCTTTCCCACCCGCATTCCCCCTCACACTCACAAATTCCCCTTTATGCTCGGCTCTGCACCTGACTGGGAGTTTGGGGTCACCTTACAGCTCACATGCACGCTTTCTCACACAAGCTTATGGATATGCATGTGCATCAACAGCACACCCACCCACGCTTAGGCTTACATACACATTTCCTTGGGTTGCTTCCTGCTCTTCTCTGGGATTTCACTGCAGTCAGCATCACATCGCATATGTTTAAAATCTCTAAGGCATAATCCATAACCAGAAAGATTTATTCAGTTTAGTGTTTTTCAGTCACATGTAAGAGAATAGTAAGGATTCACGGGGCTCATTAGATGCACAGCTCTGTGCAACAGTCTTCATTTTGGCATTAAAACTGGAAATGCAGCTGTTTATTAAAACATCTGCAGACAAAGTTAAAAAAAATACAGCCAACAGAGTATAATATCAAACTTCATTCAGTCCTTAGTAAAATCACCTTCATCCTTTCACACAGACTAAGCCTTCTAGGACTAACCTTCTTATAATTTTCAGGAATAATTGTCCACGTGTCTGGAAGGATCCTCCTAAGCTGTTGGATTTCTTTTTGGTCTATAAACTGTCAGGATGAACCCACATTGCTACAAAAATATAAAGGATAATAGTATTTAAGCTTCTGCTGCCAATGATTTTCAGTCTAGCTTTGGTCTCATTTGGGACTTTTCTTGCCTTTCTCTCTTCCTGTTTCCATTCCTTTCCCATTTTCTTCCATGGAGAAAATTTCTGATGACGTTCCAGTGAACAGGTTCATGTACATCTCGCAGGATGTCCTGGCTTTCATTTTTCTTTCCTTTTTGAGTTGCATGTGGTTCCTCAGTCAACATTGACTGACAACAAATGTAAAAAAAACATTATTCTCAACGTGGTCGCGTATAAGAACAATGCTGAAATAGAGTGAAAGAGTAAACAACATGTAAAGAAACTTTAAAGGCTTTGAATAAGCCTCGAGAACTAATAATTTACGAGAAAGACAAGCATTTTGGAAGTGTAAATAAAGAAATAGAAACTTTTGCATTGTACAGAATATCTTAGATATATATATTTGTATAATTTTTGTATGTTGTGATCCTCTCCTGGGCTTTAGGTTGTACCAATCCTTTGGTATGCTGCTGCACAGTGCAGGGAAGAATGGAAACCATGGCTGGCATTTACAGGCCAAGTAAGAGGGCACGCTAATCTTAGACGGTTCTATTTTTTTACCCCGATCTATTTAACCTAATTTTGCTATCATAATTACCTTATAACATACAGATGTATCCATCATATTCCGGTGGTGGATGTCATTCTCGAAGATTCAACCTGATAGTTCTGCATTTATGCATATCTGCATTTCTCCGACCTTTGTTATCATAGAACTAGATACTTAACCTCAAAGTCAATAACAGCTGTGTCACAGTTGTATTTCTAAATGTGGCTCTTCCTTAAATTGTGAACATTCAAGCTTGAATGAGCACATTTGTCTTACTTTGGGAATGCATGCACAGCACCGGGAGTCAGTGTTCAAAGAGTGGCTTTTCTGTGTGAAGTTAGCATGTTGTTTCTGAGTGCGCATGGTTTCTCTGCAAGTACTTCAGCTTCTTCTCACGGTCCAAAGACATGGAAAGAGTTGTTAATTGTCCCCAGGAGTAAGTGTGAGTGGTTGTTTTTCTCTATATGTTGCCCTGTGATGAAATCGTAACCTGTCCAGGGTTTTGTCTGCTAATTGCTGGAATATGCTCCAGTGATCAGAATCTGCACCTTTTGTAGAAGTTTAAGATGTTGACAAGTTTGTGCTTACTGAAAAATAAACATGATTTACAGTTGAATTCAGCTTTTTTTAAGGAGTTGGATGAAAAAAAATGGATACTCCTTCACTTCAGTTATCATTTTGCTGCTTCAGAGGTGAAACCCACAAACAAAATGCCTATGAAACATTCTTTAACCCACCCAGCTGCCTTTTAGTGTGCTTAACAACAGGGGTTGTCTGTGTCTGAAGGTCTAATGCAAAAGTAAACAATAAAAAGATGGCAAAGATGGCTGTTTTTCATCATCAGCACGGTGCAATTTGATGCACTGCAATGTGAACAAAGTACAAAACAATTCAAGTAAAGAAAGAAACCCGGCAGATCCAATAGTTGCTGAATTCACATATATAGTGTGATCGGACTGACCCTCTGGAAAACTTTTACAGCTACACAGAGTGGCACAAGTTATGTTGAGGAACAGAGGGCAGGGAGACATCACACCAAACCATGTGTTTGTTTGTGTTTATGACTGCATGCGTGTTGTTGTGAGCCAAACAGATGACTCTGGTGTGGGAAAGCTTTCTAAAAACACAAAAGGTTTTGATATGAGAAGCACTAGGTGTTGCCTTTTGCATTAAAACCCTTTAATGTATAAAATTTCACTTGTTTTGATTACGAAATCTGCACAGGAAGTGCATATGGGAAACCGATGAAGCTCAAACAACTCTGGAGAAAATGTACATTTGGCTATACATTTATACACAACACCATCCACAGGCAGTTAGTGTCTATTTCAGTCAAGATCAAAGCCAGAATAGAGGTTCTTCTGTATCAGGAAGAAAAGTGGAAGAAATCTACTTGGACATAAGATAAACACAATAACTTCACATAAAAAGATCCCACATGTGTTTGCAAGGTTTAAACTTGAACTCATTGTCTTTGAACTGTTTATAAAAAAACCCAACATATTTACTGAAGGAGATTTGCTACTCTGTGTATGCCTTAATAAATACTAAAACAAACATAAACAGTGTGAATTAACTATCTCTATGTACTGGAGATGACCTTATTGAAAGGTTGAATGAACATGTGACCTTTGAAAACATTCATCCATTATCTATCGCTTATTCCCTGAATGGGGTCACGGAAGCCAATCCCAGCTGACATCAAGTGAGAGGTGGGGTACACCCTGGACATGTTGGCAGTCCAACACACACAGACAAATAACCATATACCCTCACACTCACTCCTATGGGCAATTTAGAGTCTCCAATCAGCCTACCCCAGGGTGCATGTCTTTGAACTGAGGGAGGAAGCCAGAGTACCCAGAGAGAACCCATGCTACCCTAGGGAGAACATCTTCCTATGCAAACATGCAAACTCCACAGAGAAAGGTTAGTGTTTGGACCTCACCCAGCCAAGGCTCGAACCAGCAACCTTCTTGCTGTGAGGACATGGGGCTAGCCGACTGCGCTACCTTACAGCCACTTTGAAAACATTTGTGGACAAAACTCCCCCTGAATGCACCAAAATAACAGTTTTAATTACAACACAGACAATATTCTAGCTCTTCCTGTAAATAAAAAAAGGCCCACAGAAATGCAGTCAAACTTACAGTACAAGTGCCAGATTGTACTCAACAGACAGTTTGTGGATTTTTACACTTCCTTTTCACAAACTCTACATCAGCAAACATAAAGCCGTGTCATGGAGAGCAAGTCCTCTGAGTATCTGCTCACTGTTATAATGTTTTTACCAGACCTAAATGCAATAACACTCCAGTGTCACATTACCAATTAGACCAGTGAGAGTCCTCTCTGACAGGCTGGCTGATGACATTAGATGCATGTTAACTGTTTTAGATGTTTTTCCCAGATACCTTTACAGCTTGGCCTTTCACCTTAGATTCTCACAGAAGCATAGACTGCTAGTTTCAGGATAAAATGGCCTCAAAGCAACAGCAGTTCATGCCTTATGACACATGATACATGATACATAAGGTTTCTGAGACCTTTTGCATCATTTTATGGGAGAAACTTTACTCAGAACCCTGCTGTTCACCATATGATACTGGTCTCCTGCACCCTGTTGAATACCAGAAAGCAGAAGTTTACAATATAATTTGGCCTATTCCATGGTAATAAATAGTAAATATATATGGACATTTTTTCAGATTTTTCAGATTTAAAAATTGAGCAGTTTCTGCCCAGCACACTATACTATAATTCAGACGTTAAGGGGTTAAGTATTTTGTTGCTGAGCGGTTCCGAACAGTGATTTTTTTGCTTTTGTGCATCCTCTATTTTCTTTAATCGTATACAGTATACATTAATATTACAGAGTTTAGCCCCTGTTGCTAGTACATTCAGATTCCTTCACAAACATGTTAAAGCTCCCCACCTTCTGAGTACGCTACTGGTACAAAATGCACAACTTGTTTGGCACACTATCATGAGTTGCAGTTGTGTTTCTCTGCATGTTTTTAAAGCAACCCAGTTCTGCAAAAACATTGTTGGAATTGAACTAATTTTATTGGTGGGGAATATGGCTTGGTTAAAAACTGGATTAATTGATATCCATCCATCCATTAACTACCGCTGTATCCCTAACGGGGTCGCGGGGGGGCTGGAGCCAATCCCAGCAGCCAACGGGCGAGATTAATTGATATGGATTAAATAAAATTGGATAAATTCAATATCAATAAATAAAACGAAGAACTCGAGTTAAAAACGTTTTTGTTCATGGTGATAACAGTGACCATACTGTGATTTATCAATGCTTACAAAACTGAAATGCTCTCACATTGAGATAATGGCTCATTCTGATTTTTTCACTCACTATTGTAATAAATAAATATATTCACATAACTATTTATCTAACCTACATCCAGGCAAGGAAGATCTAGATCTACTCTTTTAACGCATCCTCAGGTTCCTCTGGTCCCTTCCCTAGAGACCTGTTTGCCATGGATAACCCTACAAGGGGCCTAAATCCCCTGGCAACATGGCTCCTAGGGTTTTCAGGTTGCACAAACCCCTCCACTAAGGTTGTGTGTAACATGTAAGGCACCGAGCCCTGTCTTTGTTGTGTTTCCAGAGCCTGAAAAGCGTTTTGGGTGTAAAGTTGCTTTATCTGTGGTAAAAGTGTGTCAGTAATGAGGTCAGTCCTCTGTAAAAGTATTGTGCTGTTGCAAATGTAAGAGTGTTTCATGTTTTGTATAGTTGTTGGTTGTAGAGTTGTTTTGCCTGTTGTTACAGCCTGTCCGGCTGCACCCCTTCTCTTTGCTTAGTCATGGCTGCCTGGCTTGGGCATGGACGCTATTTATGGTGCAACAAGAAGGGTCTCTGTTCAGCAAATGTCTGCAATTTTGGAACGCAGTCCAAGACTACAGCTTTAAGATAAAAGGACTTAATAGAGACATAAAGATATAGTTTCTGGAAGAAATAAACTGTGATTAAGTTGGAGATCATTAGTAACAACATCTTGGTGTAAAAGACGTGAACATTTATAACATTGAAAATTTAGTAAAGTGATTAACAAGCTTTTGAGCTCTCAGATTAGAATTGATGCAGCTTCATAATTTATACCATCACTGAAACATTTCAACAAACTCTTTGTGATTAATAGAAATGGGGGAATCAACTGATATGGATAACATGTTTAGGTAAGAGTTTGTAAGAGTAAGAGCTCTGACGTGTTGAAAGATTTCACACTGATGAAAATCAAAATAATCAACACATTTAATAAGAACAAATAAACAGCAAGTACATTTTTAGAGTAAATTTTTAGAGGAAACAAAAAGGAAGCTATTAACTGGTAAGCAGGTGAAATTTTAACAATAAAAAAAACCCCACAATGCACTAATGTCAAACTCGTTAAATAACTAATAACATAATCTGATTTAGAACCTTTAAATCAATAAAAACCTCAATGAGGCAACATGAAGAAGAAGAAACTGACTTTACTGTTCACCTGATTTTTAATGACTTGAATGAAGCCATATTTCTATCTTTTGCTCCCTCTGAAACTCTACCCAGTCTGCAGGTACCCACACCCAGCAGAACCTGTGATTCAGAGTCTAAATCCTCGGACTGATTGTTTCCGATGAGTGAGACCTCAGCGCCAGCTGGTCGCTGCTACACACTCTCCATTTGTATTTTGATTTCATGGTCTGGGAGAGACCCACTCCTCTTTCTGTGAGAGGGGGTGGGGGGTGGTTACAGATCGGGACAAATGGCATCACGTATGCATCTGGGAACAGCTGTGATTGCTACCCACTCATCACTGCAACACACGTCCAACAGGCCTGAACACTTCGGTTCAAACAGAAAATTAAAGGAGCACAACTGAAAGATATCTAATGACGCTGGAAAAAAAGCTTTGGCTGATCTCTCACCAGTCGATGTTTAACTGGACTTCATGCTGATTATTTTGTTTCTTCTTCTCTAAATTATATCCCAGAACACATTCTGATTTGTTTTATTCATAAAGCATATTAGAGAGTATGTTGGCACAGACTCGCAGTCATCCAGGTCATGGCTTTTAAATGAGGATAAAAAAAAAACGCCATCTTGAACCAGGATAAGTCTAATCGTCTTTTTTCGGGTTATTCAGATAAAATAAGCAGCGCTAGAATATTTTTGTGGTTTAACAACAGTCCCCATCATAGACTGGTGTCCATGGTGTGCATCTTATCTGCTAATGGCCAAATTAAACTGTTGTTTTGTCCTGAACAATATGTCTTCTGAAAGTAAACAGGTGCATGTTCAAACAAAATTAATGGTAAAAGAGTGGAAACAAATCTAAACGTAAAACTCAAACTAAAGTACAAAATCTAAAATAAAACCTGAAGGAAAACTCAAAGTTCTGAGTTATTTGTTCTCATTATGACATTATAGCTGGTTTTTAATGAGGAACATTACAAATGAGCTGTTTCAGTGAGTCGCACATATCAGATAGCGCACACAATCTAAACATTTAGGTTAGAAACTGCTGCTTGAAAATGTTCTGCATACTTTTTTCTTTTTTCTCTCCTTTTACTTTGGATTACAGACGCTGACGTCAACTGGAAGTACTGTGAATCCAGACTTTAGTTGTAACTATACAGATGTTCTAACTCTTTCAGAACCTCCCAGTAAAGATACAACAAACATCTGTCACTGAAATGAGTCAAAATTGACAAAAGTAATAATAAGTACAAACTTTTATGGAAGGCATGACACTACTATTAAAATGTGCTTCACTGGAAATATATATATAAAAAAACAAACATGATAAATTATTATAGTTTATGTCACTTGTAAACTAATATTTTGCTGAACAATCAAATAATTGTATTTATAAAGTCCATTTTACTCCAGATATACACAAAGTGCTGTATATGAGATAGCAGCAGAAAGATATGCAATCACCTGAGGCAATCGTATCAGACTTCTGCACCTGTAAACAGGTACGCCACTGCTCATCTGCAAAGTGCTCTTACTTGCCATGTAATCAATATGTTTAACTTGCTTAAATTCAAAAGCAATGTTTTATTACACTTTTGAATTTAGCCTTTTCTGTAATGGAAGGGTTCAAATAAATCTGAGGACAACTATAAACACCAGGAAAAGATTTTTAGCCAATGGGGGTGAAAATAAGTTTGTGATATTTCTTTGAAAGCATATTTTCCCTTAAAAATCACTCATCTCTAAGTGAATTGAAAATAGGGTTTATAATGCCCCATGGGACCCAGTGACCTGCACCATACAGGTCATGATTCAGGGTTCACCAGAACTTCACACTGACAGGATTATTTACATGTGATTATAATAACATTATACAGAGAAAGATTTGAGCAGAAATATCACCAGGGTCAAAGCCTAGCTGTGATCAACATGTGTCCCTTTGTTTAAGTCCATAATCTTTCTGTTCAGAGTCTGATTTCCCCCTTAAAATCTAGTTATTGTTCAGTATGAAAAAAAAACATGGAGTCAATGAAAAAGCAGCAGAAACGTTACATTTAACATTAAACAATTAAAGTAGAAAGACCCCTAGAAATGCTTCACTTCAGAGGCTACTAAGCATCTTCAGCACGTAGACATTTACAAGACAGATCACAGCAACTTCATCTGGCCAGTTCAGTCATCTTCCCAACCTGGGCTGCATTACTACACCAAACAGAGAGAAAGATGGATGATATGTGGAAGTGCTGTTGGCAATAAGTCTGTTTATATTGTCATCAGTTTTAGATCTCATAATGGCCACTGCTGACATGGGCTACTAATGAAGCCTCGAGCCCTCTGTAAACATCTGGAGTCTTGTCTTCCTCAAAATACTTCATCATTGTCACTCTAACGTGGATGAAATGTTTGAATCAAGCTCTGATTGCAGAGCCAGTGTGGCGTCTCCATTGATGAAAGTGAGTAGATGTTTGATGGAGGAGATCACTCAGGTAAGAAATCTAAACTGTGTGTTTGAAATACTGGGTAACTTAAGGTCATTCTCTAATAAAGACAATATTCTGCAGGAGTTAAAAGGCTCAAATCTAAACAAAGTGCATGGTACAACATAAAAGTAAGAGTTCTCTCAGCTGTTTTGTTTCTGGCAAATGTTTATAACTTGTCATTGACATTGGAGAGCATCCAAAAAGCAAAGAGGCGCATGCTTCTTCTACCTGTGTCCCAAGTTTCACAACACTTTATCTCCATTTATAAACATTTCAGTACATATTCTGATACAAATATTGATAAATCATTGCATTCGCTGATATTGTTTGACAGCTGCTATGAAGGGAAACTTTTCTTACCTGACAAAACAACGTACACAGCAAAGACACCATCAGCATCTTCACTGCCATCCTCATTCACACACTCGGATACTCAGTTTCCGTAGTTTTCTGACCACCGGAAAGATCCGAGACTCGTCTGTGACTCCTTTGTGTGAAAAACGCCAAACAGTCCGACTTGCAAATCCTTGTCTCTCTTTCCTTCTTTCTGTCTGTCTGTGTCTCTCCCTCCTTTCCTCTCCCAGCATCTGTCTCTCAGAGCTCCGCCCTGTCCATAGCTGGGTTATGTCTCACAGTCGCGGGGTAAAGGGGGTTAGAATTTCAGCAGCAGGCCTCCTACCACCCCCAGCACATGTGCTGTCACTCAAAGGGCCACTGGAAGAGGAAGAGAGATGAAGAGAGAAGCAGGGCAGCTGCTGGTGGTGAAGCAGCCAAGTTGAAGAAAAGGGGAATAAATCCAACACGTCCAATAATAATTTACACATGGTGTAAATTATGAATGACTAATAAAGGCTCATATTGAACTGAAACTAAAATGACACACTGAATGTTGAAACTGATCTTCTTTAGTGTTTATTTTCTAAAAGTAGATTTTGAATTTGATGCTCGTCAATTTGACTATTCTAAAAATAAAACATAACTAGCATGTCTTATAAGCCCCGCAGCTGAAATCCACATGCTTGAATATGACCCATAACATCACCAACAGACCCAGTCATGCAAGTGGAAGGAGGTAGGGAAGGCTCATATACCGGTAAGTGTTTCTCACATCACAACAAATGTCACTCTGAACAGTTTCCTTTAGGAGGTCACAGTCATCATGCAGAGGATGGAAAAACGGGGCTGAATGAGGCAGACACCTTATGTCCAGGGAAGACATTCTGCACCTGATCTTCACTTCTGAGTTACATCCACTTAATCACATGGCACTACAAATAATTTTGTATAATATACTTGTGTCCCGATCTAACCGTCATTCTTACTCTTATGTCGCCAACACAAAATGACAATAAGATCAATCTGCTTATTTAACGTTACATCTTAGTTTGAAGGCAGTTAAACATTCAGCTGAGTTTGTTCTTGAAAAGCTGGTTTGCAGATTTATCCACATTCAGCAGAAGAAGTTACACTTTTTCCAGACCAACTGATGATCCTGGGCGAAAACTTTACAGTAAAAAGGAAGAAAGGTTGGGTTTTATCTTCTCATTTAACTATCGGCTAAAAACAAAGTGTTCATATTCAACTAAAACACCTTTAGTTCTTCTCAATATTCACCAAACATCATCATAATTGTGTTAATTAGACAGAAACAAGTAAAACTATGCCAACCTTGCAGGATCTGCTGGTGGCACCATGTGCAACTTTAATGGTGGTCCAGCTTAAGCTTTGTGTTCTAAGGCTATATGTCACCTTTCCATCTACTGTGTGTGTGTGTGTGTGTCCTCATGCATTCACCACATTCAACCAGAACCCCTTTGATCTCATGCTATTTTGAACACTGTCAAAACAGAAGATGAAGATCTATGGTTCTCCAAAGGGATGTCAAAGCAGACATTACCATTTCAGTGATGCTTAAACTTTGACCGAAAAGCTTCCATGATCGATGCGAACCAAGTGTGCTGGGAAACCACAACACACCCTGCAGACGGAAGAACTTGTTCACCAAACTGGATGGGGATGAGTAGACATGTTTTGGGTATTATGGGATAGATAGAAGAAAAATAACTCCTCTTTAATTTTGCTCTCAGTTCAAAGATCTTCACAGGTATTTACAGTCAATAAACTGTTTAAAGCAACATAAAAATGTCATTTGGCACCTGCTCGTGTTAAAAACTACTACTTTCTTGGTTTAGACGGTATGCAATTCCTGTCACAGATGTAGTGTTACAGTTGCAGTGTAACAACTCCCATGCAGCAAAGTGAAGCAGGGAAATAACTGAATGTGTTGGAAGGGCAAGTGCACGCTGAGTGGGTGTCTGCATGCTTTCATGTCTCAGTATGTGTGACTGTGTGTGAGAGTTCTGGTATAATGGGTGGATTTTATAGCACCTGTCTCTGTCGTTCGAGTTAGAGGCAGTTGGCAGGAGCCACCCAGATTTTTCACTTCCTTGAACCCCCGCACATATTAACTGTCTGCTCTGACTGCACACAGATTGCTGTTTTGCTTGAAAAAGCGAGTTCAAGTGTGTTTCTCATAAGTTCCACCAGGTCCAAATTTGATGCTACATGAATCCAAGCCAGTTAAAATCTAGAAAACATTTCTAGTCAAGAAACAACACTCTGCTGCCCACTGCTGGTACAAAACACTGCCCACATCAACTCAGAGAAAGCGGCTGCAGCATGTTAGAAAACAAATATGAAGCGAGAGGTGGTGGAAGCGTGATCTAATGTATAAGTTTTAAAGCACAAGTGATGAGAACCATTTTCAGAAATCTTGAAATGGATATTTCTTTGTGCACACATCCTGTTCATGTGTTTTTCAGATAAGGTTCCTCGTTCAGAAAGCATGAAAAGGAGAATTAAAACATCAAAATGCATTTGAAGTTCTGAGTAGTGACTGTGGTTAGATTCAGAAGAACAAGGCACAAAGAGCTGGAGGATTTTCTGGATGACACACTGATGTGCACATTAAACACTGAGATGATTTGTAAGAGGAAGCAGAATGGAGTCTACCTCATTTAATGTGTGCTGGTTAGAAAGGCTGGGGACTATGTTGGAAACCCTGTGGCTGATTATGCAAAGAAGAGTGTTACAAAAGTTGCTCAGTATGACGAAAAACACTTCTAATTTCCTAAAAACACATCAAATAATTAAAAAATGAAGTGGGTTCACTTACAAGGCTTTACTGTAACATAACAAGTTACACCAGGTCATTCCTGCCATCATTAACTCTTCATATTTAATTACATATGCTGACTAATCATTGCTTAAAATAAGTTATGCTCCTGAATAATTCTCTTCTGAGCATTATGAACATATTTTTCTACTAAAATAAATTCAACCAGTTTGTCTTTTAACCAAACATGGCAGAAAAATAAAAAGTGAGGTGTCAACTAGATTTAATGTGTCAAGTTTAACTTCTTCCAAATAGGACTTCTCCCACATGTTATAAGTGGTAAACACTTTCATGTGACATTTTCACGCAATGCAGCAAAGTAAAAAATTCACTGATAATGACTTTAGTGACAATTCACGGTTTGCTGTGAGACCTGATGGGTTCTACGCATTTGTAGTGGTGTAGCGACGTGCTTCCTTCTTCCTGCACTTGCCCTCCTCTCATTCTAATGCTAGTTATTTGCTCTGCATTTAGTTTGAGCGTCAAGTCAAAAACCTCTCCGATTACTTTAAAGTCAGTTAAATAAATTTGGGAACCTTGCTTTGAGCATTTATTTCGGACTATCCTGCTAAATAATACTTATTGTCCAGTGAGTTTGATTAAATTTAGCTTAATATGACCATAGAGAATGTACCCGGACATCTATTCATCCTTCTGCTTCTGTGTTTGTGAAAATCCTCAAGACAGTGCAATACTGATTTAAATTTCTGCTACGTGTCTGTCACACTAACTAATAGAGCTATCCAGTGACTCCCAGTCTTGTTCCCTAATATAATCGGAAAAAGGACAACTGTAGGCTGTGGGGTCACATATTGATTTTCTCGCTGTGTCACACTTGACTAACTTTACATTTGAATAATTTGTCAGCTGTAAAGGGACTACTGATGTTACCACACACACAACACTTGCTGGTTTGATATGCAGCCTGCTCAACATCATTTACTGCAGTTTAGGTTGATATGTAAAGGGAATTGGGGATAGATTTATCTCTCACACACATATTATGTCATTTTCGTGCAAGAAAACTTCAAGAAATTTGAACAAAATTACAGGACATGGTAGAAGTCACATTAAATGATTCACTTGGGTCTTTCACACATTGTCACCTTGGAATTACTGAGAACCATTAGTCTGGGGAGAAAATGATAAAATAACCTTATAAGTTTCAAAGGCTTAGTTCATGCAGAGTCTTACTGAGGGGATAATAGGGAGGACGACCCGTGGTGCTCCATAATCTGAAGTCAAGACTCAATTCAATATACCCTGAGCACAAAGGTAACTGGAAGCCCTACTGGTTAGGAAATAAGAACCCAACCTTGTAGCTGTCTGGCTCAATAGGCAGACAATAACACTATTAATGATGAACAGTGGAAGGAGGCAGATGCAACCTGAACTGGATTTTGTAATACGTCATTGCAGCGGATAACAGTTTAGGGGGTGAAACTTTTGGAAATCCAGCTTTAGTGACAGTCTTCTCTAAATTCAGCAAAAAGACTCAGTTAAAAAATAAGAATAACAGCTAAGTATTAAAAGAGGCCTTGTCTCTATAAGCTAGGTCATCATTCTACCTGCTAGAATGCCGGAGAGGACAAGAGAAGAAAGGACGTCATGTTTTTCAAAAGCCATATTCTAACCTTGCTGGATATCTTTGCAGGAATCTGCCTAGTCAGTCAAATTTCTTCTCTTTCTTTTAATCCCTTATTACAATTA
>JBAMIG010000001.1:11529102-11539295 GCA_037177335.1 Kiunga ballochi | reverse complement strand
AACATCAAGCCATTTGCTTGGTGTTAGCGGTGTAACCCAGTGAAGTAAATCACATTTTCCAGGAAGGAAGGCAAAATAAAATAACATAAAATAAAAAGCTAGTGCTATGAACACAAACCCAGTGATGGATTCATGAATAGTTGGAACAATCCATCTCAGGCTCCCTGTGCTCACCCCCATTCCCTCCACTGTTTGATTAAACAGTACTTTTCCCTCTTATCGAAGCTGTCGCTGCGTGAAGGAGATATCTGCTGTGTGAGTGGCAGCCTGCTGCCTGCTCCCTCTGATAGCATTCCACTTTGGTTAAGTAAATAGAAACTTAACTGAACTGAGACAATTTAAACAGTCTAAATGTAAGGAGATTAAAACTAGCCAAACAGTAGGTGAGCACAGGGATGCATCCTAACGCACCACTGCAAGAATCAGCACCGCACATGAAAGGCTGTGCGAGGCATGTGTTTCTAAAAGTCAAACTGAAAGGCACAGGCATCATAGACAGTCTGAAAAAGATATAAAACAGAGATAGGACACAAAGAAGCAGCCTTCAGATGTTTGTGTTATGCTTTGGTGCCCTCTGACCTACAAAATCCATGTCTGCGTCGCCAAAATCTTGCATGCAAACATACAAATTGCAATAGGCAGGCAAAGCAGGCTAGACCTGAGGACAAGTTTCCGGCTGGATGCCCTTACATCTCAGCTAGCCCTGCCCCGCTCTGCCCACAGGCCTTTTCTGACTGGCCAGTGGATTGAGCGACCCTGGCTGACTCTAACGCTGTGTGGCAGGAGGACCTAGAGACAGATGTTTCCTGCCACTGGCACGGTGCTGACGAGGAGATTGTATCCCTTGTGCACAAAGTATATGTCTATGAAGACAGTGAGAAGGACACAGGGAGAGAATCGTAATGCTCAAATGGCAACATTTGGGTGGAGGGAGGAGGGGGGAGCAGAGATGAGTGGGTGGTGAAGGTAGTGGTGGTGGTGGGGGGGCTGTAAAAGGGGAAATAAATCAAGTCAAAGCCATTCGTGGCAATGGCTGCGGCAGTGTCATTAGGAATCCCATCACGCAGCAGCTCCTCTGAACAGTCAGCAGGCGCAGGTTGACAGCAGGCCAAAGAGGAATTTTAATTCCCCCCCACCCCTCACCCCTCACCCACAACTCCCCCTTCACATACATTTCCAAACTATTGGCTGCCAATAGTGGTCCAATAAGTCATCCACCACCACCAGCCCTTTCTGCAATAAACATACATGAAATATTTCATTTAAAAAACCAGCAAAGTATTAAACAATAATTGCGTAATATTGAAAGGTCACAACACATAATATAACTCATGCATGGGCGGATCACAAAATAACAGCATCCTGGGCGCAGAGATGTAAAAAGCCCCCCAACACCACATTTGTTAAAAAAATCCATTTCTGTAAAGATTTGGATCCTATGTTTATTTAGTTGATCCTGTTACATTTTTTGTCTTTCATTTTGCTTTGTTTTTTTTAGGAATATGTTTATCAACTCCTTCAAGCTCAGAGTTTGTGCTGTTCAGATTCACAAATCTAAATGTTTATAGAAAAGGAATTAAAATCTCCCGTGAGAATTAATCTCACAAACATTTCCCTGCTATGCATCTTGATTTGTATGGAAAAACACGCACAATGATGTCTCACTGGATAGAAAAAAAACTAACTTTAATGTCTTCCTCAAAGTCTGGAGTGAGACATGGTGGTGAAAGCGTGTTATCTACTGATGTAATGATACGTGTAATTACATTTAAGATACTCTTACATATTCTCAGCGTGCCTCGTCGGCTTTGATATCATCCTGTGAAATTATTTCCCACTTTTCTTAAAGTGCTGTCTGAGATGTAATAAACGTGTAAACTCAAGTTGTCATGGATTTAAAAAGCATCCATGATGAAAAAACAAACAAAAAGCAATCATGGAGACAAATGGTACTTTAAAATATATAATAATAACTGAAAGCAATCACAAGAGTGAGGTGAAATTAACAGCTATGGTAAAGATGGTGTCAATTATCTATGTAAAAAAAGCGACATGAAAAAAAACAAGTATTATAGATATAAACTGAAGCATCATTGATTTGGAAACTAGCATATGTAAAGATGTGTCACAGAAGGGTTAAAAACACAGACAGAGATACATGTTCTGTTTCAAGCTTTATGAAAAGACAAAGTGGTAATCATGCTACCATTGCAGAGCAGGGTAGAGTAATGCTGCACATTTCTCCTTTCAGCTGCCACTTTAATGAGCAGACAAAATGGCCACTGCTGAATAATTAATATGTGGGTCCATTAACATGACATTAGAATGCATTCTATCTCCTATTGATTTTGTTCCTGACTTTTTCTTCCTATTATCTATTAGTATTATTTATTTATTATTTATTTTTTAGTTGGAAACTTTTACTCCATCCGTAGACCACTGTGCGTTCAGTGCAGAGTGAAATATGGTTGCTGCTGTTTAAATGTCAGCTTTGTAATTACAAGTGGAGCCATGAGCTGGGCAACCCCACGGCCCGGGGGCCTCTGATTTATGGTCAGGCACTGATGGTAACAGTGCAAACACACACAGTCAAAATGTACCCCCTTCCTTTGCACTCACATATACACCAGTTCACATTCCTTTTTAGTTAGTAAATACAGTAAGTTAAGTTGCACCCCCTTAAAAAAATCTACTTATATGAATCATCTTTTTTTCACTGCTTCCCATTCTGCTAGATAACCTTTTTCCTGACAGTAACTAATTATCTCTTTCACGTGGACACATTCTGGGTAAGTGCGATTGGTTTTTGCTTTGTTCTTCTAAAACACCAGTGATGCAAAGAAATTACATGAAAATACAAACTGAAAACTATCTATAACACTGTACTAGTAGCGATTGCCAAAACTCAAATGTGCATTTAAGTATAAGCTGTTTTAGTATTGAAGATGATAATTTGTGGCTCACTCTGTTCAGCGTTGATGCATTCTGCTTCCCCTTTACTGAGGAAGTGCCCTGATAAAGTAGACTAATGTCATTTTGAGTTGCCTTTTATGTTGATTATGGTTGAGTGCATCTTTATTTTTACTAAAATGTTAAGAAATGTTCAGATGTTTCACTTTTGTGCTGATGAATCTAAGTTTTGGAGCCTTTTTTTTAATCACCATCAACAATAAATCCAGAGACTAGTTTAATTAATCAATCAATCAAATCTCTTTACATGTCCCCGCAGAGCAATTTTAAATGACGTTTTAATAAAGCCACCTTTAATTTGCACCACTGCACTGATTCACAAACTGATAAGGGGATCTTTGCACACTAGGAACAAGTGTCTACTCCCAGTTCTTTTTGCTCAGCAGTCTAACACATTCTAGTGGCATGTGGGACACCCTGGTTCAATATACCCCCCCTCAGGCTCTCTGCCCATCAGTCAGATTATAGGCACAGATACCTGCTGGGAAAACCAATCTATATCTGGATGAATGGAGGAGGAGAGGCAGGGCCAGATCAATGTACAGATATTGACACGCGCAGCCATGCAAGGAGACTATACTCCTTCTGAGCTCATTCGCGCTCTCTGAAAAGGTTAGAAATTAAGATGATCTGCTGAGTAAGGTGAGCGAGTGTATTTGTGTGGGTATGAATGGAAAAAAAAAGACACATCACAAGCCAGCAGACACCGCAGATAGAGAGAGGTGGGAGTGGAGATGCGTAGAAGAGACAGATTACCACCATAGAGTTCTATAATGGTGTGAAGGGAGCCTGTCAATAATAAATACCTCCCATTACAGCATGGTGGACTGTTGTTGCAGCCGGTACAGCACGACACCTGCTGACTCCCTGATCTACCTGAAATTATACTGATGCTCTCACGCTGAGCTTTTATAGACCACAACACACACTGACTGCAGTAAGCATAGAGAAATACGCAACACTGCAGTGCACTGATACTGATAGTGGGACGCTGAATTTATTTTCCAGCACAGTAGAGAAGTTGAGCATCAGGGTTTAAGCCCCCTGTGATGATGCTCTGTTGGGGTGTGGATTTTTCTTTACACCCCCCCCCCTTTCAAAGACACAAAGCTTGACATGCAGGTGTTTTATAGTATTTGTGCCTCTGATCATCCATCAAGCCAATCGATCACTCTTCCAGCAGCTTTTATTAATGATCTTGTCAGCCAGCCCGCTCTTGGGTGCAGGCGCTTGTCCAGAATGATAGATCATTAGCTAGTCTGCCTGCTATTTATTCTCTCATGACCTTGTCTCTCTCCATTGTTGAGTGGGCCAAGTTATGAGCACTAGAACATGATAATTTACAATCGATTATGCCTTTTTCTAGTTAAAAAGTTTAAAACTGTATTTAATTGCGAAGCAGAGACGATGGTGCATGTTGTCTGCAGATATGCACAATAGCTAAATCGGTTCAAGTTCAGGCTAATATTGCATGATTGCAATAATGAAACTTTCTTAGTTTAAGGGTATGTTTTGAAAACCTTGTTTCATGGCGCAGGGACTTTTATTAATTAATCATTGGTTGAGGGCGCCACGCTTAGAAAATTGGCAAAGTTCAGTGTGGTTTTTTTTAACATCATGTTAAAAACTAACTTTCCAACTCTGGTCTTAATCTAAGTAATGGCGTGTATTATAAGAGAAATCTTGTGATGGACATGCAAGAGAGCATTTATATACATTTTCATCAGCAAATAGTCCACTGGATTATTTTGTTTTTGGTACAGTAATTATCTAAGGAGAGGACAGGAAAGACAATCAATAAGGACAGCAACTTTTAGCAATAGATACCCGCTGAGAGACAAGAGGAGAAATACTAATTATAATTTCAATGATGTTATATATTTATAAATGGCTAACGAAAAGAGCAGAAAGACAAAAGAAGGAAGTGCCCAGTGCATCACTTCAGTTGCTTATGGCAGCATGCAGTTGCAGTCAAAGTAATTGAAATGGCATTTTTTGTTTGGAGAACTACTTATAATTTTAACTTATTTTGAACTATTTAAATTAATGTTGTTAGATGCTATTTAGTTCAAACAGCTGCCAGTTTGTACATATTATCAATAAACTAAATGTGCAGAGGTTGATTTTACTGCACTCTGTAAAACACTTTATGATTTAATCTGTAAAAGGTGCAATATAAATTAATTTTTTACTTACTTACTTATATTTGCATGTTGCATGATTGCTAACTGCCCCTAACTTAAAATATTAATAAAAACATGAACATTTAACGCCTGAAGAAAAGAAGGTTTCCACCTCGAGCTGGCTCGATAAGAGAGGGGCCAAAGCATCCTCCTCCTGTTATACTTTTCGACTCTTGGAAACACAAATAGAATTGCAGTCTGAGAGGGAATTGTTCTTTTGGGAAAATATAGACCTATGAAACATTTCTAACCCACCAGAAATTACCATAATACTAAATGATCTGACCTTTGTGTTGTTCTAGAGCTTTTAATGTGACTGGATTTTCCCTTTGATTGGGTTTTTAAGAACAGCTTTGCCATCCCAACAACACACAAACAGCTGTGTTGAGTAGACACCTTACTTTATCCAATAGATTTAGATAGACTGCATTGGGCACTTTTTATATGTGAACACCACAACTTCACAGAAAGATATCACAAAATCAAATTCACCATTAAATAAATGCTTCTTTAATCTTTCTGAGTGGTCACTAACCTTAAGGAAGCACTGATATAATTCAGAGCAGAGCTGGAAACAGATGCAAAGGGCTGTTTAGGTTTATGAAAAAGTCAGTAGGTATACAAGTATATTCATAAATAAAACTAACATGAAACTAACTTTTATGGCTACCATTTGTTTCTTTTTTAAGCTTGCAAGCACCCCAAAAAATCTATTTAATAAAGACTGTACAGGAAAAATGAAAGAATAACCAAAACCTGAAGAGTTAATCAAGCAGAAACAAAACTGCAGAGTGTGAAACTGGTCCATCTGGTAGGTATGGAAAAATATTTTTCTGATTATACAGCAAATTATTCAAATTTAACAGTCTGTCCTAAAGTTCAACATGGTTATCCCTCAGGCAATGCTGGCTACGTGCAAATAACAGTTGCAGAACAATACAATGACAGTGATGGAGGAAAGAGAAGAAAAGGAAGAATGAGGCATAACAGGAAAAGAGAGATGGGAAATGCCAACCAAAAAAAGGCCAACGGAAAAGTAAAAGCAAGTCAGCAGGAGTTTCATAAGAATGAAGCCCAAGGCTAAGCCAGTGAAGTGTAGCTTTAGAATAAACATAATCTCCATGTAAACAACAACCTGCCATTACCCACACAGACCTGGTGGCACTCTGGATCCACTGATGTGTGTTTGTGTGCATGAGCAGTGTACTCTTGGGTGTCCCTGGGGCTGAAGAGCCTTGCCTGTCATCCTCCCATCACACATTTCTCTTCCCACTTACATTCATAAAGCCTGTCATGTTGATCAAGTAGCCAGAGGCCCAGAGCCTTTTGTGACTATCAAAAGTGTGCATGTAAATGTTTGACTATGTAATTATAGCTCCATTTTCTGTTTGTGTCTGGAATGGACAACAGAACATCAGTGCATATAGGCTTTGCCGTGAATTCAGAAGTGTTTGTTTCAGTCCTTGAGTCTGACCTGATTAGCATGCAGTTTAAATAGAGGTGGTACTTCCTTCTCCTACAGAATCATTCATGACGGGGGCTTTCATGTTTAGGAATGAGTGACAGGCAGAGGGTTCTGTGGAGTCACAATGAAGGGACAGGTATCAAAATAAACCTTACACCCACTGAAACCTGCAGAGAGCACATTATTACACTGTATTACATTATGGTACTTCTATACTTTCTGCATATGATGCAATCTAAATAGACACAGTATGTGGTGGATTTAGAGTGATTGAATCTATTTCATTAAACTGTCATATGAGCAAAGCAGGTTAAGTTCATGTTGCACATTTCATGCACATGGCAACACAGGAAGTAAACATTTGATTTGTTTTGAGATGAAGGCAGAAAAAACAAAAGCAGCAGTATTGTAGATGGTACGTAAAGCCAAGCAGGCTGTGTGCCCTTACTGGTTATTAGTACACTGTGACCTGCAAACTTAAAGCACAGATTTGTGCTTGTGTGCCTCCTGTGGAAATATATATTACTGTACTCCTTGCACGAGCAGTGCTACAACTTGGTCCACATTGGTGGCAGTGAGTCAGATTTGTTTCCAATTAAGACTGGAGTCAATTAAGACTATTTTTTGTCACAGATAGACAGAATGTCTCTGCACAGCCAGTGGGTTGAAAGGATCCAGTTGCAGATGATACGTTTCTTCATTGAGGCCATGAGCTCAAACGCTTGCTGGGACAATTTGCTTCCAGTTGGGAAACAGTTCGAATGAGAATGAGCGCCTCCAAACCCATGACCATGGTACTCAGCCAGAAAAAGGGTGGAGTATCCTCACAGAGTTTGGAGTCAGGTTCTGCCCCAAAGAAGAGTTCATGTATCTCAGTGTATTCTTCAGGAGTAAAGGAAAGACAGAGCAAGTGATTGACAGGGGGGTTGGTGGCGTCTGAAGTGATGCAGATTCTGCATCAATCTGTTCTGTTGAAGTAGAAGCTGAGGCAAAAGGCAAAACTTTTAATTTATCAGGTGATCTAAATTCCTAAACTATTGTCATGAGCTTATCGAAAGAACAAAATAGGGAGTACAAGTTTCTTTTGCAGAGGCTGAGCTCTATCTTGACGATGGGATAAGAAGCTCTGTCATCTGTGTCTCAGAGTAGAGTTGCAAGAAGAGCCAGATTAGGTGGCTCAGGCATCTGGTCAGGATGAATGGATGAATGTGCTTCAAGAGGGTAGAAACAGTCAACACACTTTCCTTTTGCAAACCACTCAATACTTGTTCAATGATATATTGTCACTCTGCAGAACAATTTAATTTCCATCTGTAGAAAATAGAGGTTAAAAGAGGTGTTGCTCCTGTTGGAGCATGATATTCCAACAACACAGTAGTTTTTCAATTAACTTTGTATTTGCAGTTTTATCAACCTAATTGTAACGGGACATGTTGCTATGGTGACTTTTACTTGGAAACAAATTGTACAATCAAAATTCACACCTGAATATTAACCTTGTCTCTGACTGTGTTGTTGCCCAACACTGATAAAAAAATAAGTACATCAATAAACTGTAAGTGCAGCTACTGAAAGAAAACAAACAAAGAGGAAATAAATGAACAGAAGACAAATAAAAATAGTTTTCCAAAGGTTGGTATTGAATGACAGTCACAAATGTGACCTTTATCCTTCTTCAGCTCCCTTCTTACTTACCTATAAGAACCTTATTGCTTGATAATAAGTGAGCAATTTAGAAGGGCATTTGCAACAGTTGCTGCAGGCATTTATCATTTATGAAGTGAGTACATAAGCTACCATGGTAGAAACACTTGTGACATGAGGCAGTAGCAAAATGGTCTCTGAATGTAAAAAGAAATTAAAAAAGCATTAAAACTAAGTCATGGAGCCCAAAACAAGCACTTTAAATTTGTTATTGGCAGTTGCCTCTTGGATTATAATCAATATTTTAATAATTTATCTCACTTAATAAAATCTTAACATTTAAAAGATGTATAAAGTTTGACAGAAAAATATTTTTGATTAAATTTGTGGGTATCCTGCCATTTTCAAAAGACTTGCTGCTATTGTAAAACTAATATACACAGTAGCATTATTTACAACTAAAACATGCTAATTTACTTTCACTGCCTTACTTTTATTTTTTGGTTCTTTTCACATTTTATTAAAAATAATTTTGGATTGTAAAACAATAGCAGCAGAAAGACTGGAAACAGCCAACAGAGGCTACGAGGCAGCATCTCTGGCTTATTGTCACATGACCTCATCACTGCAAAGCTCAATATATACAAATTACAACTTGAGACTGTAAGACATGATAAAATGGGTTGTTTATAGATTGTTAGACACTTCCAGACAGGCTCTTTCTGAAGTTTGAGCTGATTTATTGTAACAAACTATTGGTTGCACTGATTTAGTCTACTATAATAATGGACTGAGTGAGTCCTTTGTGCATCGTACACCATTATATTTGACTCATTTTTCTTTGTCTACAGAAAGAACACATCAGAATTTTATGGTTTCTGGTGGAAGAAAGGCAAACTAGCCCCTTTGGTAGTGAGGATGAAACGGCTTGCAACCCAACAAAGACACAGCAAGGACAGTGGCAACTGTGAGGACAGTGGACACCACCTCCTTGCTGATGTCACAGCATTGCTGGCACATAGTAGCCATCTCCAACCATTTACTAAGACAATCCAGGGTTTCATAGATCTCATTAGTGAACAAGGCTAGGTTAAAAAAATATTTTTGTGTATTTCTGGGCACTGCAGACGCTTCTCCGTGTGAGCATTGTTTAGGGGTGGTCAAATAGAGGATTTATGCATCACCACAAACCTCTGGACACTTTGATGTTGGTGGGATTTCAGAGGCACCAGCAGATTTAAATACCTCTTTGCTGCTTTGTAACAGCATTTCTGCAGCTGTTTATATGTCTGGCAGAAACCCTCCTTATTACGCATTTATTTGCACAAACCCACATGCTCCGAACATATCTCTTAATGGTACAATAACCACACTAACATAAGGTTTTTTATGTTGTCCTTCAGCTATTTCAGCCACATGTTCTCAAGTAGTTTTTTATTTACTGAGCTCACCTGGTAAATTAACCATCACAGATGTCTGAGATTGAGTCCGGTGATCCAAAGAGCCCTGAGAAACAATGCCGTCCAAAAGTTTAATTGAAAAACAACAACAAAATCATTTTTGACACACTTAAATGCAATTTGCACAATAATTCAGAATGCTGTGAATGATGCTGCAGGTTCTTAGTTAGACTGAATGCATCTGCTATTTAAATTAAAAGCTCAGTGCATGTACAAAGACAGATTTCCCCTCAAAACCAGGCTGATGTAACTGGGACTGTAATGACATAAAACCTTCTTACATTTCTCTGTAACATCACCTGCTTTCAAAATGTTTGTTACTATACTGAAACAATCCCTCTGTCCCAAACAACCTCATCGATGTCCCTCATGACCCACCCTTCTAGACCCTGGGGCCCAATAAGCAGCCATCTGTAGACAACCTCTTCCAATACGCTCCAGCAAACACAAGCAGAGGGTGTGTTTGTGTGT
>JBAMIG010000001.1:11507835-11522680 GCA_037177335.1 Kiunga ballochi | reverse complement strand
TATATATATAATGAATCCATTTAAACATGATTTAATCTTAACATTTTGAAAAATTGTGGACGTGTCCTTTTATTGACAGGTATCCATCTCTGTAGCAGAAAGACAGAGTGTAACACAGCTGTGGTATTAGCTGGCTAACAGTGCTCTTTAGCATTAGCCCACCTACCTCTGTTAGCCAGTTAGCTACTGTTAGCTCAGAGTTAGCTCTTAGCTTCAGACAGCACAGAGTTTGCTAGATGTTAGTTATTGATCCCAATACTCAGCAACCACTTGTACACTGATCAGCCAATAGTAAATAATGCTAATTAAAAGAATTAACTCACATTAATGTATTAATTTATATTGAAAAAAAATCAATTCCAGAAACAGTGTTCATAAAGAAAACGTTATCTGGCTGGATGTCAGAGTACCTTGCCCAGGTCTTCAATTCTGTTAGGGTCATGCTCTGCCCCTTCTTCAGCTGCACCATCGCAGTGACTTTCTGACCCCATGTTGCATCTGGGGTCCCAATCACAGCCACATCTGAACAAGAAGAAAAACAAACAAACAAAAAATGTAATTAAAAAATTTATATCAGTAATTTCATGAAAATTTATCTTGGCCATTGCTTTTCATGAGGGGAAAAAATGTAATTACCTATGATGTCAGGGTGAGCCAGTAGGTGACGCTCCACCTCAAGTGCACTGATCTTGTAACCACCACTCTTAATGATGTCAACGCTGCTGCGGCCCATAATCCAATATACACCATCTTTATAAACTGCTGTGTCTCCTAAATGACATACAAAGCAACCAAGGAAAGTAAATGTGCATAATCAGCAGCTCAATAACATTATGCCACATTTATGGATTTGCAGTTTAATATAAGAAGCATATTCTGGACTATTCACAGTTCAAGACAGCTACTCTTATTGTAAAAAGATGTAATTGGCTTCTTTCAGCAAAAATACAGGGACTTTTTATTTTTTTATAAAAAAAAATGTAATAACTGCAGAGCTGGTAGATGTGTGTGTTTGGGAAAGTATATGTGCTTTGAGGCAGAAAAGTCGGAGCGTAGTGAATGGATGAGCGTTAAAGATCCCTCGACATCCTCAGATAAACCCCTACTCTGCGCACACACACATAGGTGTCTGGGGGGGACAGGTGTGGGGGAGGATGAGTACAGTATGTGGGATGAGGGGCGCAGCTGGGCCTGGGGATGACGAGCAGAGGAAATGGGTCAGTATGGATGAATGGAGAGAAAAGTGGACAAAGGAGGGGGGAACAGGAAGATGTCCTTTTGGGTTATTGCAGGTGGTGTGTTTAGCTCAGCTGGTACCAGAGGATGGATGCGAGCGAGACGCTGATGGAGTTAGGAAAAGTAATGTAGTTCAGGCTGGAGGCTTGGACTGAGAGGTTTGTGATAAGTTGAAGCTACAACACTACAGAACAGAAGACAATAAAGAGAAATTAATCTGCAATTTATAAAGAAGATAAGCTTTAATAAAGTAATATAAATATATAAGACAAATAAGTTCACATTATTATACAGAGCCTCTAAATGCTACAGTTAATTGTGGCATTAGAAATTCTACTGTAAGGTATTGAAATAAACATCTTCTTGCTTATTTATTATGAGAGTTTGTGTACCTGCTGTATGACTTGTTGTTTTTTTCCCTTTCATGCAGATAATTAGGAGGTGGCGTTATGAGGCTTGTTTGCAACATCTGGTCTGAGCACAGTGCAAAGTGCATTAAAAAATGCCATCTGGGTTGTTTCTCCTACATAACCCTGTCTACATGGTTATTGTTAAAATCTAAAACTTACACAAACATTATGCACGCTACAAATCTGCGTCATACTGAGTTGTATTTGCCTCAGAAGTCAGAAGGTGGAGGGGGGAATGAAATGACACCCAATTTGACCAAATTCTATTGGCAAACTATGAAAACATGAATTTGCTGTAATTTATGCAGGCTCACAATGCAGATGCTCAGTGATAAAGGTTGTAAAATATTATGTGTGCAAACAATTGAATGAAACGCAAATTGACAAAAGCTCATGGCTACAGCTACTGAAGAGTTTAAGTTGTTGTGAGGAGCAGCTATGATTGATTTTGATATTTCGATCATGGCAATGTGGAAGTTAATCTTACTTTCTGAGTGAAAACTCTGACTTTTCAGCTGAATTTCCCCAACATGAAACTAAATTTCTGACCTTCAAGTTGTGATGGAATGCACCAATGCACAAACAACAACTTTCTCTTGCAATGATTTAATGAACAACTTAAATTAGCTATCCTAAATTGGTTAATCAATCAGTTATCCATATAGCCAATTATGGCTATATGATAGCCACTAGAAAATACTTCTAGTAAATTAGAAATATTCTTTTTTTAATGCTTAGTTGTTATTTGAGTCGGAAGATATTGTTTCTCTGATGTTTGGTATTCTACAGCCAGAAACATTCAAGCATTTTTAACGTACTTCAGTTGATACTGAACATCCCATAGGCTACCAGGAAAATGAGCATATGAATAAAAGAGAATTAACAGTGCAACAATGGTAGAGGTAGCATATTGCTTACATTCATGGCAAATAGGGATACTATTGGAATATAGCTCGTATTTAAAGGCACCTAAATCAAAGGTTTATGAGTTCTGCTCAAATTTGCAACATTACTTCAATAGGTGACCTATATTTATCATCTTTATCTTATGTATGTGAAGAATTCATTTGAGAGGAAGTCCATAGCAAAGACTTGAAATAAAAAGGATGCTATTATGACCTTGTGTAGAGGCAATTAAGATCAGGCATACTTTCTGTATAAATGGTTGTTAACTGACCATACTGATAAGTTTACAGTAGATTTAATATTCCCATCAGGTCATTATAATGATGGTTTTTAGCATAATATTGGAGTATTCTTGCTTGATGTCCTCTAGTATATCCACCTTTTCTTTAACACCAGTAAACCTTAAGTACAGCTCCTAGAACCCAACCTTTAAACTTTACATACTACGGCAGTAATTTACCACAATATGCGGATGACACTCAGATCTACATGTCACTAAAGTGGATAGTCACAGACCTGCAGTGTCACTCTGTCACTGAACTGATTAGATTAGCTTTTAAAAATTGTAGTTAATAATTACATTTACTTTATCCTTTTATTGTCATTGAGCCAGAGTCTCAGCACAACAAATTTATGTCCCACTACAGCCTAATCCATTTAATAATGGTCTTTAGTTGAATTCAACAGCTAAATTAGACCAATACCATCAGCAGCCTTTTACCATCTAAATATATTGGCAAAAATCAGAGAAAAACGATCTAACGTAGACCTGGACAGACAACCCATGTATTTATATTTAACAGATTTGATTATTGTAATGGGCTTGTCACCGTCCTCTCTGGGAAGAAGCTGGGAGACAACTGCAGTACATTCATAATGCTGCTGCTCGTCCTCATTAGAGCCAGAAAATACCACCACGTTAGTCCAGTGGTCAAGTCTCTGCACTGGCGTCTTGTCGGCAGGCCTGCTTGTGTCCTTTTATAGTCTAGCAAAAAGGCTTATCTCTAACGTGCTAGAACGACATGAGGCTCTGAGAATCTTAGTCAGAAAAGTGGCTTTTCTAAGTGTAATTTACAGTGTCTCCTCATGGGTTCTCTCTGGGTGCTTCCTTGGATTAAGTGGCTTAAAAAATGAAAGAAAAAATGCTTATGACAGCTGAATTTATTTCTGTACCATCTATTTGAATCTTTACTGTTAAATGTTTATAGGGTTTGATGTAAGGTAAACTGAGATCTGTTTCTGATTTCTTTGGCTATCCCTGTGTTAAGGGGTGCATTTTTGAGTCCACCACTGAAATATGAAGTCAGTAAGTATGCCTTCCTTCCCTGGAATCAACATAAAGACGCAAACTAGAGAGAGTTAGTATTTTAACCGGGTTCTGTCTATACTGGCACACTAAGCTCTTCCTTTCTTTCTTTTCTTCTTTCTTCTTCTTTTCTTTTCTACTCTAACTCTATATTCCTCCATCTATCTTAATCAGTTGTCAACTTTCACATTTTACCTGCTCTGATGTCAGTCGGACACCGTTTCCTGTATTCTTTTAGTCTCATCCTTAGCCTTTATTTTTTCCTCTACCTCTCAAACATCTCTCATCACATCTCCTGTTTCCTTCTCTCCACCCATCTTCCTGTCTCTTCTTCCCCCTCCACCTCAGCATCAATAGAGGGCCCATCTGTTCCCATACATCATGCACTTCATTTCAGTTTATTAGCTGGGATAAATCATAAATATTTCATTATACATCACGGGCGGCTGTCGCCTGCACACCGACAATTTATCACCGCTGCCCTCTCAGCCGGCTTGCCACGGCAGCTATAAGCTTTCCAGTCTATTAAACAAGATTGATACAGTGTGTAAATTTAGATATTGGGAATTTCTTCACAGACCACTGCTCCGCACTGATAGGCTGGGGTAACATGGGGAAGAGAGGAAAGATGGAGGGAGAAGGGAACACGAAAGGAGTCTGTCGGGTGTTAACAGTACTATCAAGTTAGTTACAGTCACCTCCTCTTTTGGACGAGGGGTAAAAAAAAAAAAGAGAGGGAACTAAAAGTGTAGGAATAATTTGGTGACAGCCTTGTAGTTTCCTCATCATATGCAAATAGATATATAAATAGCAGTTTATGTGCACATTGATAAGCTGATTGTGTGTCCTGTTAGTGTATGCACAAACTGAAACAGATAAAACCCATAAATTCCCTCCATCTGGCTGCAAACATTTTGACTGTAAAGGGAGAAAACTGCATTAATGAAGCAATCTTTGACAAAAATGTTGAAGGAAAAAAAACAGACAACAAAGTTGAATGGAGTTTGAAGTACTTATACAGGACTCTTTGACCTTGTCTCTTTGAAGTGAGGGAAATAACGAGGGATAGAACAGCATGTTTGAGAGATGCACAAGTGGGAATAGAGATTGGAGAATACCGACTGATAAAAGAGGAAAGAAGGGTGAGAGAGAGATTGTTGGTAACTGTGTTACTAGGACGCACACACGATTGTACACATACTCACACATATACTGTATGTACTCGCACACAATCAGTACTTCAGGCATCAGAGACTCTGCCATTATGTGTTATGGCGTCTGAGGCAGATATGGCCGAATGGCTTTCTTAATTAAAACGATAAGAAGCCTAATTGCACTGGGCTTTCATCTCATTCTGAGGCATTAAAGAAAATTAAGGCACACAGTATGGCAAAAATAAAGAAATAAAAACAGGGCAAGAATGTGACTAAGGATGGAAGGCCAAGAAAAACTTTGTGGTGCTTTTCTATAAAACAGAGAAATAACGTTATCCTTGGTTAGAGTTTAAATAAAACAGCAGCAAATCAATACTGAATTACTTCAAGATGTTAATCATCCTTTGCTCAACAGGAAAGAAAACATTGTGAAGGTGAATCTTTCATCGGTAGCAGTCGAAATTGATTTTTTATTAAAAACAAAAACGAACAACCTTCATTCATTCATTCCTGCAAATATAGTTAATGAAAAAATACATTGACTCAGTTATTGACATTCCTGTAATAGTTTGTTGTGAATAAATTCAGAAAAGAAATAAAAAAAAGTGATTTTTATGCTGTTACAGAAGTGGTTGTGAAGTAAATTCAGAAAATTCAACATTTATAACATGACTTAGAAAGGTAAGTGGCCTGCAAAAGTTACTTTAATTTAAATAAAATCGATCTATAAAATCAGCCTTAAAAGCACGTCTCACAGGCTTCCTTCAGTTTTCTGCGTGATGTTTCTCTTTTGACAAATTCACTCTTATCTCTAACAGAATATTTTATACTGATTCATACCACTATTTTTTTTGTCTTCTATATTAATTTATCTTGTTTATTGACTAATTTAGTTTAGTAACCATGAGATCATTGTCTTATGGTATTCATATAGCTTATAAATGTTAAATGGTCTTGTACTTGTATAGCGCTCTTCTACACATCAGTGTACTCAAAGTGCTTTAACACTATTTGACACATTCACCCACTCGCTCACACAAACGCTCACACATTCACACACCAGTGACGCAGCACCGGGAGCAACTGGGGGTTCAGTGTCTTGCTCAAGGACACTTTGGCATGTGGAAGCCAGAGCCGGGACTTGAACCACTAACTCACTGGTTATGAAATGACCCGCTCTACTACATGCGCCACAGCAGCCCAATCATGGTCAAATTTTTGAATGACTGAAACTAAGAATTTACACTGAAAACTATGTTATCAGACCTTTAACATCAACCATGCGAGGTGAGGCGAGTAGAATCTGTGTAGCTTGCAGATATTTTGCAATTTTTCCAAGCATGCCATTGATTGTCCTAGTGGTGAAAATAGATCCACTTCTGAGAAGAATTGGCAACTGACTTGATCATGTATATAATTTCTCTCAAGGCAGAATATTTAACTCCAAACTGGTGAGGACAGTAAAGCGTTGCTGGACAACAACCTATTAATCTCTGGTTCATTCCAACGAATGGAAGACATTTCCATGTTGCAAATGTAAATGGATGGTTTAGTCCTTTTACTGATACTAAGTTGTTTTACTCATAAAACGAGTAACAGGACTGGCAGTTTTTTTTTACATAGATTTGGCAAAAATGTGAAATATAACCTCATGGCATCCTAGCTAATAGTATAAGGAGACTAAGCACAATCTGGAGATTCACCAAAAATGCCTGTTTTCAAAATTATAAACTGATAACTAATGCATGATTTAGGTAAAATAATATTTTGCTGAGAGTGAATTTAATAATAATATTTTAACTCTGATGCAATAAACAGAAAAGTGAATGAGTTTTGGTCTTACCATGGCTTTCAGAAGATCCAACTGATGCTACTCGTTGTTGTTCATGTGACTTGTGAAATGTTACAAATTAATCAGGGTAATGTGTTAACGTAAAAGGACTAAGTGACAACCTAAAGGAAATGACTAAAAGAAAAAGAAAAAATACTTGTAAGGAATGTAAAAAATATGTAGATATGCAAAAAAAAAAAAAAAAAAAAAAGAGAGAGATGGACAGGTAAAAATGTGCAGTGTTTAAGGTTTTATTCATTTTCCCAGATCTTAAATTTGGGATTAGATAATTGTACAAGACAGTTAGCCGAGTAAGAAGATGTATTTTATTATTATTTTCCATGTGCATTTTTATATAAAATTTACTCGGGACAGAAAAACACCCATTTGAATACCAAACTTTCAAATATCTTTATATAAACATGTGAATAATCCTTTTGGGTGATTCCAATGTAACAACATTTTCTAAACACACAAGCATGTTTAACACAAGTTTAAGCATGCAAAATCTATCAAATATTTAGCTGCAAGTCTAAATACAAAGTATTTTAGTTGAACTGAAAGATATGTAATATCCTCCTTGCTGCACTGAGCTGTCAGCTCTTTTCCCATCAAATAAACTGTTTGCCTCTCTCCCCAAGTGCCCACTCAACACACACTCAGAGCTGGCAGGGAAGCAGGGGCTCTGCAAGATAGTGACAATTCAGTTACTTCGAAAAACATGATGGATGATTTCACAAGATTCACAAGATGTGAGGCATTTTAATGCTGTGCATAAATCATTAACTGCTGCCATTAAAACCATCTGTGCCAAAGCTAAACATTTCATTGAGTGGATGCCTTATACCTCACCTCTGCAAAACAGCATAAAGGCTCAACAGTCTAATGATGCGGCTTCTCTCAAGCAAAATGCATAGAAAAACAAAAAGGGCATTTTAGCCACGAACATCCCTGCTTGATGCATTGAGAAAGATGAAATGGGAACAAAAAAATTCACCCAGAAAGGGTGATCTGAACTAAAATGGACCAAGTATAAGAGTTAATGTGGTTTGAGGGATCTTAGTACCACTTGCTTTAGGCACACATAGATGTGACCGACATTTAACTCCCCGTAAAGCATTCATATTTAGGAGTAACATGTAAATGTTCCCATGATCACATTAAATGTAAATTCTTTAACTCTAAAATGTAATATGAAAAACTGTTTAATAAATGCCCTAAACTAAACAAAAAGACCTGCGATGAGTCAAATACATCAACGTTGGATATATGGGGACACAGTTGTTGTTGAAGTCTGTAGGATAACCAGCTAGTTTGAGTCAACTCATGTAATGCTACTTTGTAAGTGGAGGTGGGAGTTAATATGGCATCCATTTAGCCCTAAGACTGTAAAAGACCCAACTGAACTTTAGCAATGTGAGGAAGCCTTATTAGGAGAATTTCACCATTAGCCTTCCATCTGGTCTCCTTTCTGAGCTCTCTAGTGAGTTAAAAATAATCCAGTGTTGATGCTAGTTTTATCTCGTGTCATTTATTCATTTGGTATTTCTTCTTTTCTTTTTTTTCTGAATCAGCCATGATTTATGTGAAAAAAGTTCATTTAATGACATAACATAAGCTTTGGTGTGTCCTGAGGTCAGCTCTTTGAGATTTACATAAAAAATATGGAGTCTTGCAGATATTCAGTATAGAATAATAGGCTGGATATGCAGTTATTATTATTGCTGCTATTATTTATCTGTTTATTTGACTTTTAATAATATGGACCATTTATTTCTCTGAGTCCTTCATAAAGATAATATACAAATAAATTTTTTTCAAAATGGCCAGTATGCAAATATGACGATTTTGGAGAATGGCAGGTTGCAAAACAGCTGTCAAATAATGACAGGAAAATAATGGCATCCACAACACAACAGGAAGCTGTGCAGTTTCTCAGCTCCAAGATCCTCCGGGGCAACGATGACTGCAGAAATGTGCATAATAAATGTCAGTGTGCCATCCAAATGAGCCAGGAGCATTGAGTTTTAAGGTCAGAAATTAAGGTCATGAGATGGTTGTGGACCTCAAGGTCTTTTGTAAAACATTTTATAACTATTAGAAAAGGCTATTTGTGTCTGTACTGCAAGAAAAATTCACATAGCTCATAGAACTCATTGTGTGCAGACGGACTCAGAGATAATACTCTTAAAGTTCAAAAGAAACCATAAATGAGATACATGTATAGCAACTGGTTTACCGTAAACTGACTAGTTGCCCTAAAGTCTACAGCAACCAAATGTGCAAACTATTTGAAAGTAGAGAAAGGAGAAACAGATAAACAGTAAATTCAGACTTTATAGAGCCAACAGTAAAATAAATACATATATCTGATACCACTGCTAGCTGGTCACTGCCTTTAGCCTTACTTTCTGTGTGAATGCAAACAGCAAAGATTTATTGTGATGGTATATATATATATATATATATATATAAAATGATGCACTCTTGACTTCCTTTACCCATTGGGAGGCCAATGATTTGATTTATCTGAAAGCACATCAAGTCCTCAATGTGTACAACCGATTATATCTCCTACTGCCACTAGTCGATGCTAAGAACTGAAGACCCAGCTTAGCTGATAAAGCAAACAGCTGCATCCTGCGCTAACTCAAGTCTCCCACTAACCTGAACCATAACTTACATTTTGTTGATTCCCACCATTAAAAGACAATAATAATCAAATTAATCCAACAAATAATTGTTGAACTATTATGAAACAGCTCTACCCTGAGTCAAAAGACACATGTAAACACAAGAAATCGTGTCAAATTAAGAGACCTAACATGTCTTTTATTACTTTCCAGCTTATTATATGCTGCATTAAGATATACACTTTAAAAATTATGATTTTCTTTCTTTTAAATGTTTGAAAATAGTGTGTGTGTGTGTGTGTGTGCATTCTCATAACTGCTGCAAAAACAAGTGTTGATAAAGTTTTAAGGTAGTTCAAATCTTTAAACAAAATACTGCTGCCTCAGAGTGACACTGTTATAAAACAGCTTCTGGCCTACAGCTGTCTTTATTGTTAACGGTTAATCCAGTCAGGCTGATGTGAAGGGGATCATTTCTTTTCATTTTAAAATAAGCACTCTAAAGCTCGAGTGTCATCGTCTTTATACCCCCTCTGCATACTCTTTGTCTCGTCTGTTCAAACCTTTTAAAAGTCAGTGAATATTTCCAAATATTACAGATCTTAGAGGTGCTGTAGGACAGATCTGCAATGTTTATACTGAAGTGTTTATCGTGAGTTTGATGAGGAGCTCCACTCATCTGCATGAAGGGACAAGTGGAGTCGCCATCATTCATCACATTCAGCACAACCTAACCTCTCACACTGCAGGTTAAAACTGAGCACTCTCCATCACCGTGGAAACAAAAGTCTTATCTGAGCAAAGATGAGAGCGGTCCAAATGCCTCTTCTCAGAGTGGCTGTAAACACTTAGCATATATGAATATTAATGTTCCACATTAAATCCTTGATGCCTAGATGGAAGTGTTAATGAGGATAAATAACAGACAGCCAAGCAGTGAAATCTCAGCACTGACATTATTTATCATCCTTAACTTTTGTCACAGCTCCTTTTTTTAGTAATTAATATCGTACAAGAAGGCACTTTGCACTTGGATGAGTGATCTAATTTGTTTAATATAATGCAATTAAAGGAGCTTGAATTGCTTTATGTTAATGTTTCTGATTATACTCGTTGCTGGGTTGCTTTTCCAACAGCAGGAAACAGACTGAACTTGACGATTGATTATTGTCTCAGATCTGCCATGTTCATCATGGAAACCGTTCCACTGCCGTTTACATGTGCCGACTTCACACTCAATCATATAAACCTGATTTCAATAAAGTTATAAAGCTATGCATCAACTCCAGAAAGAAGCCACATTTCATAACTTAAATAGGTTTCAGCTTTGTTTGCTTTGCTCAAGAACAGAAAAAAATGCTTAAATGAGAAAAAAAAAAAGAGTATCATAGAATGATGACAAGGTTCTTCTATAAGCAGGGAAACTAAGCAGCTAATTTGTGCCATTAAAATATAAACAAATAAATGAATAAATAAAGTTAAATAGCTCACATAAAGCCAGGTTTAACTAGAGTCACCTGCAAGTGGTGTTAATATAACAAGGACTGCCTTGTGTTGACATCTCAGCTGTAAATGTTATGGGGGCTCCTGATTTGAGCAAAATGCTGCAAGGGGGGAGGTTGAATACTGAACAAATCCCACTGGGAGCTCTGACATTGGAGTTAGGAGGACACAGTGTGACTTGGGGTGAAATATGACATTGGAAGAATAGAGAGGGATGAAGGCATCGAAGAGGAGAGCACAGCTGGGAGCAAAAGTTCAGTGCACAAATGACTAGTGATGTCTCTGCAGGACAGGAGGCACACTTGTGCCTGTCTGTTTGCAGAGAACATGCCCTGCAGACCTGGAGCTCACCTATACAGCTGGGGTTACATCTCTGTTGGCTTGTGGATTGCAGACATTTATGCAAGTTTAAATATCTAGAACTATAAACACCTGCATCAACATCCAAAAAGGCTCATAATATGGAATTAGCAGCTTAAGGAAACCAAGACTATACACAGTGTGTGATATATGTATAATTTGTTTCTAATTCTAGCACAAAATGATTTGACTAGATTCATATTTTATGTGGGAATGAGTCATTACGGGTGTGAAACTCAGGTAAATGGCAAAGATTAACCCTCTTGTTAACATTTCTACCCTTGAGCTAGAGTCTCTCTCAGTTAATTAAATGAGACCTCAGATAAGGCCTGGTTAATGATCATCCCCAAAGCTGCAGCCTACAATCGATGTTCCTTATTCATCACTAAAACGCTAAATTAGCTAATGTCTAAACTTCCCTCTCTTCTAACCAATCCTTAATATTCATGCGGCAGTTCTGAGTGTGTACTGGCCCGTGCCTTGGTAGATACGAGCTAAAGCTTAATTCTGTTTTTTCTTTACCTCTGCTCTCCCTGGCTTCCTGTATGTCCACCGTACATCAAACAGCAAAAGCTTTTGAATCTAGTCCAGTTGAACCCTCAATTAAGCTTTGAACTTTGAACAGAGACTTCTGCACAGCACAAAAGCAAAGTTAAAAAAGCAAAAGAGGGATCAACGGGCTCAGAGATGTTTGTGAAGATGGGTGGAAGAAGAGAACCCGGGTGACAGCTTCCCAATAGAGCTGCCAATCACACTACACCTGCACCTGCTGATTCTGGAGGAGACACCTCTGACCAGCTGAGGACTTATTGATCTAAACCCTTACAGCCTGTCCTTCCTTTTCTATAGATGTTTCCTTCACCACTCCTTCCTATTCACCTGTCAGGTTCCACATTAGCTTTGCTTTCTTGTCTTGCTGCATCTTCCACCTTGTGTCAGCCACACACTGTTGACATCCTTGTCTGGAAACTGTTAAAATGATTTTAATTTCTCTTCATTTCCCAGCAATTAAGTTGCCAATCAAATGAGATGTAACCCCTTTAAGTTTTGTATTGATCTGATGTGAGACCTAGAAGTACTCATAGAGCTCAACCTCCAATAGCCATTACTGTTTATTTCTGCCAATGATTGTGGATAATCTCTCTATATAGTAAAATCCTTAACATAATTCCTGTATCTAATCACTGGTTACTTAAACAATATCAGAGATTTCCTTTAAATGTCATCAAAATTTGTTCATAACTTTTTGACTCATGTTGCAAATGGATGGACAGACAGATCAAAGCTGGTTAATCAAGGACCTCCAACTTTGTGAGAGAAATTACACATCCAGCATTTGATCCGTATGCATATGATGCATTATGCATTTGTGCAAAGACAAAGGTGAAGAGAAAATCAAAAACAAAGAGTAAAAGATGCTTTGATAATATGAGAACATAAAAATGACACCATAGCACATGTCGCCTTACAGTAACATCACATATACATGTAATTACACCTGCTACATGTTCTAACTACTTATTACACTATTGCTTTGTATGATACCAACCTAAAAAACAGACACTACCAAAATCATCATATTCATACATGATGGGAACATCTGACTCGGACATCTAAATAAAGATAGATAAAAAGCATAACACTTAAATAATCCAATATTTTTATATTACAAAGATTCAAAGGTTTTAAGATATTTATCATCATATCTGTAATTACAAAAAAGACAGACATGATTACATAAAAGGTCCTTTGAGATCCACTTCTATGCAACAAGGAAGGAACATGGACATAGTAGAAAAAATATTAATAGAGCAAAAGAAAAAAGCAATTGTACACAATACAAATATGCTTAAAGAAAAATAACATTTGCAAAGATGAAGTGGGATCAATAGATGACTATTCAATATATAATGTGGAGAATATACACGGTGCATCTATTTACCTCCTATACAGTGTTTATATGGAGCTACTTGTCCAAACGTAAGACAGCGAGACAGCTGTTGATTCTTTCTCTGAGCCACCTGGCAGCATTGTCTGAATGTTTTCCATTGTGATTAGTCTCAAAACAAAGCAAAAGCTTGAAAAATAATCAAGATGTGCCAAGCAACACGGGAGCTCTGTTTGGTGTCTCTGCAGACATTTTACCTGCATCACATATATTTTATCCCACTTCAGATAAAATATAACTTTTATTAACTTTTCTTTAATGCATCAATTTGACAGATAGAAAAAGTTAACTTAGTGTGGTTCTCAAAAATACGTGCTCATCCTTTCTCTGAACAAATCCTAGAGGATGTAGAAAAAGCGAAGATACGTAAAGCTTCACATGACGGTGAAGAGAGATCAGGCAAAAGTTCACAAGTCAAAGATACAGTCTGCCAACAAGACGGGGTGTTACAGAGAAAGGTGCAGTGTGAAACAGGGAGCAGGTGTTAGGATTAAAAGGATGTGGGAGCAAAGTAAGGAAACTAAAAAAAGAATTATCCAGTGTCTGTTTCACACTTATTGCCCCTCATAAATCCTCACCGAGGACATGTGGATGGACAAGGACAACCTGTGTGGCACGTCGTTCTCCACAAAAACAGGTGTCATTCTAAAGCCCGTCTCTCCTTGTGTGGAAGAAGAAATGTCTGACCCCAGTATGACTTGTCAAATTTTACTTTAAATAGGAATAATATACAACAAACAGATAAAATAACAATGGGATGGGTTCTTGTTAGGATATGCCCATTTCTGGGCAGAGACCAAAACAGGAGGGAGCGAGAATAATCAATGCAGGAGATGAAAACAATGGAGGCAGTGTGGACAAAGAAGAAAAGGCTGGGTGGAAAGACAGTGGGCTATTGAGGACAACATCAAAACATGAGGGGAAGATAAACTGAGGAGCTGTTGATGGTAAGAGACGAGGCCGTCCATGATGATTTTTTTTGCCAATAAACTTATGAGAAACTCGTGTTTTTTTTACATTGTTTTTTTTTTAGGTTTGATTCCAGATAAGCCAAAAGTTAGAGAGGTTAGAGAGAAGGTTGTCTGCGTGGGAAATGTAGCTCGACAACAGTTAAGCTGAAGATAAAGACACATTATGCTAGCTGCAATTATTGACTGGAAAGCAACGGGAAAATCTATTTTCCATCGGTTCCTACTCGACTCTATTAAGGTTCCTCTCCACTGCAGAGTACTAGCTAAAAGTATAAAAGTAGGTAGAGCCTCATATATGACACAAACAATGAGGTGATGGTATACCTGCTGCTTGAAAAGTCTTATGAGGTTTTGTGTGAAGGAATGACGACTCATGCATTGATGTTAGTTCTTGACCAATCAATAACCTGCCCTCTGTAGATGTCATATTTCCAGCCCAATTAAATTCACTTAGAAACAAGAATAAAGAGATGCTTAAAAACGTAGCTGCTGCTACCCAATAAAAATACCCTAAAAATCTAGTAACAACCAAGTTGTTAATGTCTGAATGCCCTGAGCTGCCTTTACCATCATTAGAATACCCCCCC
>JBAMIG010000001.1:11489571-11507165 GCA_037177335.1 Kiunga ballochi | reverse complement strand
ACACATACACACACACGCACACACACACACACACGCACACCCACCCCAAACCTGTTTCTTTTGTATTACTGATTACATGTTACAGGCGTGTGGTGTGTGTGTGTGTGTGAGCATGTGCTGATGCATCAGGGATCTCTGGATGAGTAAGGAACATGTTTGATAGTTTCCTACAGAGGAGTTCACAGAGTATATAAGTGTGTGTGTGTGTGTGTGTGGCTTGAGGGACCGGTCTGTGGGGAGCTGATTGCACGGATTCTCATTAAATGGCCAGAGGCTGTAATGGAGTGTGACAGCAGCGTGCTGTGCTCTGGATCTCTGTCCATCCAGCCTGCAAAGCCAATTAAAAACGCTCTGCCCGGCCTCGCTTTGCTCGCCATCATTTGATCCTTCCTCGGAGGACCCACTACTCTACATCTCGCTCCAGTCCCCATCCCCACCTTGTCTGACTCTGTTCTCATAGCTTTTTAACTCCTCCGGCACAACATCTTCAAGCTAAATACTTTCTCACCTCCTTGCTTTTGTTTCTGGCTCTTATTTCATTACATTAGCCCTCCCCTGCCAACTTAATGCTTGTTTCCAAGTGGCTTAGGAGTAAAACACGAGTCCTTTGGGGGGGTCAAAGAGAAAAGTGCTGGGCTGCAGGGAGTGAAAGGCTCCGATGACAGCTTCCTTCTGTGCTACCACACATACTGACTTAAAAAAAAGAGGAGGGAGAAGAAGAGAGCACTACATGGTTCCTCAAGACCCAGAGTAGTCACAACCACTTAGGAGGAAAAATGTCCTGCAGCACCAAAAACACACACAGTCCATTTATCACTCCCTCACCAAAATGTGTGCACAAAATACACACTCATTTTATGCATGTGTGTGTTTACTACCAGGACTGCACTTTTGCTTTTTAAGTGTTTAAAACTACATCCTAAAAGTAGAGTTTGTAACTCGGGTGAGAAATTCCTCAGACCTCTCCTGTAAATTGCTCCAACATCACCAATCATAGCGGCAACTATTATTAAAACTTTCTCTCTTTCCAAACAGTGTATGTGTGTGAAAGGGAGGGGGGTGCACTACCGAGGAGAGGGCCAGGAAAAAAAAGAGGAAGAGAGGAGGAAGACCTACCTGTTTTAAACCAGCCATCATCAGTGAAAGACTCTTTGGTCTCATGGGGTTTGTTCCAGTACTCTTTAAAAACCGATGGGCCTCGAATCAGAAGCTCCCCTTCTTTACCATCAAGACCTGGACGTACCTGTGGTATTAATTTAGAGTTTAGCTCAAACTGACCAGCATTAAGTTGTATGACTTATTTATCAGGCAGGGTAGCAACAACTAAAACCTTAGCTGGCAACGCTGTTTATAGTGCTGAATAAAAAATGAGCTCAACTATCACCTTTATTGTCACCAAGGCAACCAGAAAATGTTAAGTGTTGTGTGCAAACATACAAAAAGAGGCTTTGAAAATGAGCATTACTAGTTATTAATTAGTTCTGTGAGAGTAAGAGCATTAGATGAATTTGTTGTGTAAATACACACTATGTCTGAGATGCTATGCAAAAACAGCAGAAACCATATTGTAAAATAGTTTTGTCTGCATGTAAACGAAACCACAGAATTTATTGTGGATTCAACACACAGAATTAGCATCTTCCAGAGGAAAAAATAAATGCTTATTGTAGTATTCCCATTTAAAATGAATGACACTTATTTTGTTGAGAAAGCACTAGTAAACAAATGCATTAAATTATGCTTTCGAATACTTTTTTTTTCTTCTTTTAGATAATATTAACCACTGAGCTACAGAGGAGACAGCGATTTAACAAATAGAATACTTCTATTTTATATCCATGCGCTGTAAATAAATTATCTTATTATAACAACTCATTTATTAATTACCTGCGTCTCTTTGTGAGTGCCTTCCACAATCGTAGTGTTGGTTGTGTTATTCATGACAATCCGGACTTCCACACCCGGCAGAGGTAATCCTACAGCGCCTGTCAGCATTTAAGCACAAAGAAAACCAACAGTATTATTTGTTCGGGGAGAAAGACATGAAATTTGTCATCTCAGAAAAAAGAAAAGCTTCTAAAGGCAATAATGAATTAATGGCCCATTGATTACATTCATGTTGGCTTTACTCGCAGAGTAGTCTTAACTTCTAAGATGGCATTAACCTCCGTTTGTAGGGCATAACCAATGTCTAAACTGTTTTCTTAGCTTGTAAAAAACTAAACCTAAAAGCATTTTGTCTCATTCAACACAAGGCAGCTTACTTGGACAGAAATGGGGATTTCTGGGTAACACCCGATACGGCTTTTTCTCCCACACCAAGATCAATAAACGTCAAACAAAAGAAATGAACAGACTTTGTTTTTTTTTATAGTTTTCACTTGTGTCATGTGGCTTTTGAAAAAAACACGTGCCTTTCTGTACAGTACAATCAGGTGCTTGACAGGCGTTTTTACTGAAGTAAAGCTGCATAATAAGGACCGAACTGAGTTGACAAGTTAACAATTTCCGAAAAAACCCAACGTTGAAAATGGAGTGCTCCCCACTGGGAGCTTTAGCAATGTTTGGGTTAAAGTAAAATGTGTTAAACTTGCAGTGACACCACCTGTAACTTCCATCTTAGTGTGGGAAACGGACCTCCTGAATTCAGTGATTACAGCAAAAAGGGCACAGGAGATGCACACACACTTAGCGGTCTTTCACATGCTCATGTGCACGTTGGTGCGTGTCCCTGCATTATGGCTTCAATGCCATTTCACAGGCTACTGCTCTACAAATGAAGCACAGGTCAGGTCCAGAATATAGAACAAGTATCTCACTTCATATCGATCCAATCAATTCAAGTCCTGATTATGTGACTGGAGTTGGATGGATCAATACAAGAACCAACTGACCACAAAAACAACTAGACGACTTTTAAATGGACCGCAAGGGTCACCGGCAAATATGAGTCATGAGGTCAGGCGACCTAATTTTGGATGAGTTTAAATAAAACTAGAAAAGCTTTCTGAGAGCGCAGACCTCCACCAAGCAGCAATGTTACTAAAAAACTTCAAAGTGATCCAGAAACCAGGATCTTTTCCTGATCTCCACTAAAAGGTAACCATTTGTTCCCAGTAATATTCCCAACATATTCTGCAAATTTCATCAAAATCCATCAATAACGTTTTGAGTAATGTTGCTAATAGACAAACAAACAGACAGACTGGTGAAAACATAACCTCCTTGGCAGAGGTAAAATCCTGCACAGCACCAAACTATGTGAGGAAAGTTAAAACAGTCTTAAAGGGTTTTATCTCATTGAGTACAAACTACCATTACATTGCATAAAAATGGTCTTTTCTAATGCGATGCTTTTAGATATGATTCATCTATGGTGGCACTAAATTTAAATAAAGACTGACAGGACAGATCTACTTGTCAAGTAAAGGCAGAATGTGCTCAAACACTTTAATCCCTTTGGTTGTCTCCATTTTAATTTAATTGTGGCCAAATTAGCATTCAGAGCAGGCATTTTTCCTTAAAATCGCTTAAATGGGACAAAACGAGTTTACCACTAAAAAGCTATAAATGCTGAAATGTTGCAATGTCTAATGGGCAGTGAAATCAGGTGTCAGATGATCAGAAAGGCTGTAAGGAAGCCAACAGTATAGCAGCATCGCCTAATGTGCTATTTAATTGTCATAAAAACCAACAGGGGGTAATAATTTTACTTTCCTCTGTTTAAAAGTGCTGCATCTAATGTGCCAGAAATCCAATGAAAGGGAAAACCTAACAAACCGACAACACCGGGAGGCTAAAAAAGAGAAAACACAAGTTGTATATATCATTACAGAAACCCACAAAAAAGGTCCATTTCAGTCTCTTTACATGATGCCACTATATCTTCACCTCTCTGAGCATTTACACTCCAATAAATGACAAAAACATACGCCGACACCCCCCCCCAATGACCTTCAACTCCAAGAACCCGTCTCGTGATGCCCCTTTTTTCTATTTTCACATGAGTAGCTTGAGAAATTTTGGGACGGCTCCTGCTGTTCTGTTATCCACAATTCCACGAGTCAAGCACCACCTCCATGAATCCAGGCAAGTCAGAACTGGCACATGCTGGAAGGAAGAAAAAAAAAATCTGCCAGGGTTGTAGATGATCCAAAAAAAGAATTTCTTGAAAGATATTAAACTTTATCTGTTCTCTGAAATACAAAGAAGAGGCTGAAAATGAAAAGTAGGGCAAAAAAAAAAAAGGCAGGATCAGGGAGCAGATTGAGATAATATGGAAATGAAATAAAACCAGCAAGAACTAATCTCACATATTTACATTTCAGGAAGGGCTATATGACCTAGAAAGGCACGCTGTCATTAATTTGCAAAAAATTTAGGCCAGTTAGATGCTCTAAATATGTTGAAATTCATTAATAAAGTTTCTGTCAATATAGTGCAGTGAGCTGTCTGCTACTTAGCTGGTAAGGCAAAAGAAAAGAAAACAGGTGTGTGTGTGTGTGTGAGAGGTGAGAGGAGGGCGACTACACCTCACTACCCTTCTGAGAGTGCTTCCTGCGGTTGTTATTGATCCATTTTAACCTACTTAAAGACAAGTCAGCAACACACAGACTCAAACAAGCGCAAGCTTATGCTTACGCACACACATATCCTTTTTAAGTGCTGCAGAAGAAACATCAATAGATCCAAAGATGTCTTGAAGTCATTCCCGATAATCACCAGAGAGGAATCATACACAGCCTGCTTGGTTTTTGCCAAACACTCACTGACAAACAAAACAAAAACAAAACCAAAGCCCAACAAGGCAGCAGGCTGAGGATTACCCAATCCACTTGCAGGCTAATTAGCTTTACCTAAACAAGAAAGTGATGACTGGGGATGGAGCTATGGAGGAGAGAGATGGGGGGAAATGGATGACAGGAGAACACAGGAGAGGAAAAGTAAGAAAGAGTAAACAACTCATGTCTGGCCTCATTTCCAGACCTTGCCTTTGTTTCTTTGTGCGTGAGGGAAGTGAAGTTGGGATTGTGGGATTTTGTCTGACATGAAAACTGCCAACGATAAACAAGATGCAAAGCAGTGGTGCTCACTCAAACAGGTGAGAGGATTTAATCCAGAGCTAAGAACATGTAATGGAGCCACTGTTTGTGGCAGGAAATGCACGCACCACTGCACAGCAGAAACAAGTACTATTCACATAATTATCTGAACCTTTCTGGATAAAACCTGCCAAATATTTTATCCACAAAATCCATGTGGTCACAGATGCAGAAAACGTGGATGATGGATGGACATTTTTATGAACACACTCATGCCTTCACACTCTTCTTGTGACATGTAGGTTGTTTGTTTTGTTCATGTAAGACAGCCGCTGTCCAGTCAGGCTTTATAAGGTTGATGAATAGTGTAGTAAAGCGAAGAACCCAGGCACTCCAGTATCACCCCGCTTCCTCAGCACACCTACTGATGCAACCCGTACCTGTTACACATGACGGTTATGGGACTTGTAGGAAATGCAAGTAAAGCTTTATTTTGTAAAAATGTATTGATAATTTTCTAATGTCTGAATGTTTTCCAAACCTTAATAAATGATCTTTAACACCTGACTGTAAATACGTGATTCTGTTGCTTTAAAAAAAAAACAATGAAGGGAAGGAATAAAAAAGGATTTATTAAAAGTCTTCCTCTCCTCATTACTTGTTAAAAATCAGCACTTTGTGATGACAAAAAGGGGAAGGATAACTGGCAACAAGCTGTAGTTACTCAAAAGAGGGACACAACGACTTGAGCTTTTTCACAAGAAATACAATTTCCACCATTTTAAAGAGTAAAAAAAAATTTTATTTGTGAATTAAACAACAAGCAGGAAACTACAGAGTTGTCTCCTGCTCCAGTCTTTCACCAGCTGTCATCATCAAGCGCCTAGTAAGTTTCTCACTATTTATTAGATTGCAGATGCTCTGCTGTTGCATTTACAGAATCACTGGTTTAGAGACTCCAGTTCTTTCTTTGACATCAGGGATGTCCAGCTCTGGCCCTAAAGGGCCACAATCTTAAAGGTTTTCTATGTATCCCTGCTCCAACACACCTGATTAAAACGATTGAGTCGCTGTGAAGAACTTTACAAGTTTTAGGAGCCATTGAATCTAAATCAGGAGATATCAGAAAACCTCCAGGACAGTGGAAGGGGACCTATTTCGGACACCCCTGGTTTACGTGCACTTCAATGCTACTTATCCTGCACTTTACACAAACATGACACAACAGCATAACTCCCCTTTATGTTCTGGTGGGATACTTCATCCAGAACATCCCAGTTTGAGAAAATGGGGAAAGTTATTGACAGGTACTGCACCTGAAGCTGAAGCTTCTTATATTTTATGAGATTAAAATTATTATTGCTTAATGGTGCTGACAGATTCAGATCTGCTCTTTTCCAAACTGTAAACCTTGCAAATGATGTAGCTGATAACCTTTATTTGTAAAGAAAACATTTGCATCACCACTGAGAGACGTGTTCAGGATCCTATAACATGCTGAAAGATCAGATTCTGACCCAGTAAAAGAAAAACAATATGGGCAGATTTCTCCAAATCAGCAGAACCACATATATTAAAATGTGCTATTTTCAGCTGTTCCACATGAAACATCCTCTTCAGAAAACAAAGAGCAAAAATGTTCAGCTATAACAAACAAAAATGATGACATTTTGCTTCTTTTTACCACGTTTCTCACCAGCATATTGACAAAAAAACAGCACATACACACACACACACACACACATTTACTTCAAAGTAAAATTCCTTAAACCATCAGATGGAGTTACCACTGAACCAAACTCTGACCATCTGTGGAACAGAGACTGAATAAACACACTAATGAAAGTATCATGTGAGTGGTTATAATCTGAAAGTCTCATTCTACCATCTGCCAACAAACACTAGACACTTTTTCTAGTAACCAGGCTGTTTGATAATCTCACAGGATACCTGTTTAGGTAAAAGCAGAAGAAACAATTCAGCCCATAGTTTAATTTTTTATACATGGTTTAAAAGCAGCTGATCTTTTTTCTGATTTGTTCTGGTTTCATTTCCTGTCAGTGAACCAAAATTCTGCCTGTTACTCCCTTTGTGTCCGTCTGGGAGCAGGTCAGAATCTGATAAGGGCCAGTGACATCACTATCCATCAATGTGAATAGTTCAAGATTTAACAAAACATAAAGCGCAAACTTGTATCGTTTCAGAGGCATAGTCCGACCTACTGTAAGTACCTGGGATGCGGGGTCCTTTGAGAGGGTTGGACAGAGCCATGCCTATTTCTGTCATTCCGTAACGTTCCAGTAGTGTATGTCCTGTAATTTCCTCCCAGCGCTGCAGAATAGGAAGAGGCAGAGCTGCTGAGCCTGAAACCATGAGCCTGGAAAATGTGAGAGAAACACCCGGTTAATGAAAAATAATATTATTATAACCTACATGAGACATGCACAAAGCGTGCTTATTAAGCATGTTAATTCCTTGACAGATATGCAGCAATGTGCATTCACATGCAAAAATCAATAATATGTATTAAATGTGTTTCTTAAAATTTATATTTTTAAATCAAATATATGGGATTCAGCATAACATGAAAGGAAACAAACACAAAGCCAATGCAGTAAGAAAACTGTAGGAACTACAGACACGTGAATAAAACTATCAAAGTCAAACATAAACTAAGGAGTAACAGTAACTAGTGCAGTAACTAAACTCATAATGGAAGGCAACGAGTTAACCAGTACCTGATTCTTTCTTTGCAAACTGCTTTTACAAAATCCTTCACATGAGGCTGTGTGAAGTGCTGATCGTAGTAATGGATTAGTTTCGCGTAAATAGTCGGCACGGCCATGAACACATTAACCATTGGAGACTTGGAGCTCAACAGAATTTCCCACACCTGGGGACACAGACAGAGGAACGGGGTGAGAGATAAGTGTGGCATGTTACGGAGAAGCGAGGCAGAGAGAGATAAGGAGGAGTTAAAAAGAAGCAGTGTATCAAACAGAAGGGCAGTGAAAACTCATTTATTACATCTGGATTCATTCTGTTAATGCTTTATAAGAAAAAAAAGCATTTTTCTTTCATTTGATGTAAATGGCAGACCACAGCAGCTTCATATTGAACCTGTCAACACAACATTGAAAAATTACAAGAAAAAAGTTCAGATTTGCAAAGGTCAGAAGGGGGAGAAAAAAACCTGAATGCTGTAATGCTGTAGGGCAGAGTTGTAAAACTGGCCGGTTAAAAGACAGCTTTTTTTCCCACAGGTATGCTTTTTTTTTTTAAACAACCTTAATGCCTTTTTTTTAAGTTTAAGAAAAGCAAATTCATCAAATCGAGTTCCATTTCTCAGAATAACGTATATCCTGTTTATCCTGTTTATTCCCACCATCATAATGCTCTGCAACTGTGTGCAAAGCTCACAAAGCCAACAGGCTTTAAAACCAACACGGTTCTGTTTAAGCAACAGATTACACATATGCTGCTCACCATCATATCAGTGGAACTTGCTACTTGTGAAGTGGCATCATGATTGGACCAAGTCTTGCTCAGGTCTCATCTTAGTTGCATGACTCAGCAATACCGGGAACTTAGACCAAAGCTGTGAGATAACTAGTCTTATTTTGGGCATTTGTGATTATAATATGACATCTTAGAGGTTTACCTTCATTAAAACAGGCTCAGTTTGTCTATTAAGTTTTATTTGAGCTTATCTCATATTTGTTCATCAGGGTCATCAGTGGACATGTTATATTATATATTGTGTTATAATCCTGGTGAATATGTTTTAGTGTCTATCTCCTATAGCATTTAATAAAAAAAAACAGAATTTGGATTTAGTTCTTCTTCACTCGTACTGTAAGCAGATAAAAAGATAAAAATGTCAGAAAAACTACTGTTTTATTAAATCACTTTCAGTAAATCAGCTTTGCTACACAAGACCAGCTTTTCCCTTTTCAACCCAGTTTAAGTTTTATTTATTCATAGACATTTAGATAGTAAGTACAGTGGAAAGACAAACAGTATTGTGCAAAGTATTGAGCTACCTTCATTTTTTCATTATGCTACTTATAAGGAAAGAAACATTTTATTGGGAATATTTTAGCATTGTTTTGAGTAATGTGCTACAGGATGGTGTGATGGCTCACAATGCAGCCTCGCAAAGAGAAGGTTGCTGGTTCAAAATGGCTTTTTAGTGTGGTTTAATGTGTTTGCATGTTCTCCCCGTGTTAGCATGGGTTCTCTCTGGGTACTCCGGCATCCTCCCACTCTGCAAAAACATGCCTGTTAGGTTGCTTGGTCATTTCAAATTGTCCTTAGAAGTGAATGTTTGTGTGTGATTAGTTGTTTGTGTGTCCGTTTTAGTGCTGTGATGGACTGGAGACCCGTCCAGGATGTACCCCACATCTCACCCAATGACTGCCGGGATAGGCTCCAGCTTCCCCGACCCTTCATTGGAATAAGCTGTACAGATAACGGACGTACAGATGGATGTCTTGAGTAACAGTTTTTCAGGCTTTCTGAAGACCCTTTTAAAGGTTTTCATTGGGTGATTATCAGCTTGACATTATTTGTGCAGAGTTTCTTTAAAAATGTCAAAACTGGCCAAATTGGGGATCTGGGGCTGGACGATTGCCGTGGCGACTGTCTCAGACATGGGGGTACTGGCTCCTAGCATGGATGGATCCCAACAATATTGTTTCCTCACACCAACATCAGTACAGAGTCAAATGTTTTCATTTCTCCTTTAGTCTTTTTTTATTTACTAACATATTACAAGTTTCAGTTAAAGAGACAGAAGTCAGGGCGTCTGTTGCCTGTGGCAAGAAAAGGGCTTTATAAATAAATAAGGTAAGAAGTTTGAAAATAGGGATATTTTCACCAGTAAATTAAGCATCTAAAACCAATTTCTTTAGAAAAAACATTGTATAAACAGAATCTGATCAATGCTTCTGGCCCTTCAGTTCATCTGGCCTGATCAGAAATGATCTTCATGGCTGTTCTCAAGTAGAGCAGCAGAAAAAAGGACTCACAGAAAGATAAATCCTCCCAAAGCAGTGCAGGATCATCTCAACATAAAACTGAAGCAAGGCTCGCAGCTTTATATTTGTGAGTTTCTTCACATCCCTGCTGCTATATCCCGTTCCCCAAACAAAACAAAGACCTGCAAGGTGGCTCAGGACTTTTGCACAGTACCGTGCATGTCGCTATCACTTTACTGCAGTCTCAAAGTAATGGATTACTGTTGCGCTTGTTTCAGAACCAACAGTGTTGCTCAGTCTACTGTATGTACACAGTTAGATGCTGCACTGCGACATGATTAAAAAAAGAGATTCATCGCCTTCATGCAGAAAACACATCCTTTAGGCTTTCTTCATTTGATCCTCTTTGCAGTGCACCATGAACCACATGCACATGTAAAAAAATCTTTTAAATATCAAATAAAAAACACTTGTTCAAGGACAAAGTCATATTAAACAACCCACCCCGCCCACTCCTCATCATCCCTCAAACACACACAGTCACACAAGGTGTGAGGATGGGACAACAGCATGAATTAAGTGAAGGTGAAAGACAGATTCTCTAAGAAGCGTCCCCTGCCGGGGGAGACAAAACGCTCCTCCTGTGCCACCTCCCCTTTCGGTCCATTTATCCTCTTTCTTCTTAATTCATCCTACTGTTATTTCCAAACTGCTTCTTTCTACTTCTACTCATCTTTGACCCCAATATCTTTTCATCTTTCGTTTTCCACTTTCCTCATCTCACATTCACTTACCTTTTCTCTCCATTTTGTAATTTCTTGCTTGGCTGCCTCTGCAGAGTCAAACACACACAAACATGAACACACTCACACACACACCGAAAAACACAGCTTTTTTCCCCATCATCACACTCACCTTTAGCACATCCTTCTTAATGTACCTGCAATTTTGAAACTCCTCCGTTCTTCTCTCCTTTGTGTGACCTCATCCCTGAATAACCTAATCCAATATCTACTAAACTGTCCTCCCCTCACTTCTCCCACCTCCTAAAACTGTGTGCATCTACAGTTTACCTGTAAGCATACAAAGTAAGACTTTGTGCAGGGGGGAAGGATTATTAACTGAGCGTGCCCTGACCGTTCTAGGTAGTGTCTATCAAGTGCAGTGGAGCGATTCAACTAAGTTCACTCGGGAGGGGAGAGGAAGGCAATTTATGTCTGTCAACGAGCTGGTCTCCACCTCAGGGACAAGATATGGTGAGCGCCCAGAGCAATCGCCTGCATCCTAAACAACTTCATGAAGGAATGAACCCTGCACTCATCGGGGAACTCCACAACTGGATGTCAGCATGTAGGCAAATCAATTAAGTGTGGAGCTCACCTAAGACTCTTTCCAGCAATAGTAATAGTAATAGTAACAGCAATTATAATACTGACTGCAATAAACATTGCCAGTAAAAAGGAGCCATGATTACAGGATTAGGTAAAGTGATAATCAATATGTCTGTCCAGAAGTATGTAATATATATGTAATAAAGATTTAGAAGCACATGAAATCCTCATTAATTACAAAATATATTAACAGAAGCAGCATCTCTACTCAGATACTGCGATGTGGCACTGCAGGCAACAAGGAGAGCATTTCCAAAGCACCAATTACAGTGTAAAATTTACTGTCTAGATACACACTGTCACTTGATTTTAATTATCTTTAACGTGTTTCGTTTTCCCTTCAAAACACTTTTTTTTTAAATAATTCTTTTAATCAGTATCAGACAGTCCAATATGAAAGCCATTTCTTTGCATATCTTTGGTCATGAACCAAAAAGACTTGAAGTCAAATCTAATATTGATGACAGAGCTAGATAAGAAGTAAACTGATTCCAATTAATTTTGACAATAAAACGATATTACCACAAAAATGTAATGCCACTCAGAATAATACAGCAGTAATTGTTCTGATGCTGGAGTTTATCGGATAGACTCGCCTAACAACGGGGCTGCAGGAAGGAATCTGATGACAACCCAGGCCAATGGGATTCTGTATGCTGCATCGTCTGAGAGACTAAAAAGGTAAGAAAGCTTCTTTTTTACCCCACAGGATGAATACAACCTTTGGTCTGCTTGTGACACAACACGGAAATTTATGGAGATGACCAAAAAGCAGCAAACTCAGTCCTCTTGAGCATAAATATCCTGCTGACATGTTTCTGTATTAACTAAGTTTGCATGCAAGAATTTAGTTGCCTTAGCTTAATAAAGAATATTGTGAAGACGACGCATCCGCAAAGGCTTCTTCAGCAATTCAATTTATACAACTGCTGTAAATTATTTGTTAAGAAAAATACATTTACCCTGAAATACACAACAGATACAAAACATCAAGCAAGCAGGCCATCAATCTTTTATCATGACTACTTAAAGTAAGCACGTTTACCAGTTACAGACATCGAGCACAGGAAGAAGAGAGAAACATCTTAAATGCTGCAAACCAAAATCAGCAACAAAGTGCAAGCTGTAGAATATGAGTTAAACTGCTGCCAAGGAGACGCAAGTGATAAGATTATCCCTCTGTCAACCTTTGCTCTGCTAGGAAAAAGCCACGTTTTCATTTGACAAATCTAAAATTCACTTTACTGTATCGTTGTTGCTTCTTCAGCAAGAATCCCCAACAAATCTTCTGCTTGACCCAAAGTGATGCGAGCCCACAACCAGTACCACACACATCCCTTCATCCTGTTATTACCTGAATGAAGTGTGTCCCTGTACAAGTTCATCTCATCTCATTGAGCTTATTGTTCTATATCCCCCCCCAAAAGAACCGAGTTGTCAGATTATCCGCCTGCTGATTGTAGTACTAATAATTTTGGGAACAATCAGATGCAGAGCCTTTGGGTGCAGGATACAGAAACTGCCACAGGATAAGAATTAAAAACTAGTGATGAACGATTAGAAAAATTTCAATTGATATGATAACCGATATTTTTCTGCTTATCATGACAATAACCCATAAGTTACAGATATTATTATGTTTAATATAATCTGCCGTTTGTGCAGGATGCAGTGATGAAAAGCTTATATTTAAGTAGCTCTAACATAAAAATGAAATTTTGGCTCTTCAAGTGTTTATTTGTCCATAAACTGTGTTCATTCAATCAACAAAGTGCCTCCTGTTAAAATTCTGTAAACAGATGGACGGCTTTTCTCCAAAAGGTATCTGTGTTTAAATGTAAAATTAAATGTACTGACATACTGCTTCAGTATCAATTACAAAATGTAATCATATAAAATGGACCGGCGACCTTTCCAGGATGAACCCCGCCTCTCGCTTGATGACAGCTGGGATTGGCTCCAGCCACCCCCGCGACCCCGTTTAGGGAAAAAGAGGTAGAAAATCGATGTATCATATAAAATAATCTGCACCCACAAAAATTAGGGGTGAATTCTGTAAGTTTTTTGCTGTCGTTTAAAACGTTTTTACTGAATATATACATAGACCCTCTGTGTTATTGTTTTATTTTTAGCACCGCTAGCTGCTACTGCTAGCTGCTACTGCTAGCTGCTACCACAGTAGCTTTGTATTTTTCCATACTGCTTCAGTGCGATGGCAATTTTTCAGGTGAGCTATAAAATGTGTTGTTTTAAAACTTGGAAACTTCTTCCCTCCTCAGATTTCCCAGCAACTCCAAATTTAAGTATATTATCAGGGATTTTTATTGGGAAAATGTACCCATCCAACCAATAATCCAAAACTCAAATTGGCAGACTTTTAATTGTTCTGATAAATATTGTGCACCTCTATTAAAAACTTTTACTATTAATACTATTAGTCCAAAATCCTTATTATTACACTTTGCAACTTTCACCTGGTTACATTTCTGTTGAAATGATCATAAACAAACACCTTATGATTCCTATTAAGGAAAAACTCAATGATTTGTATTTTCACTTGGTTAAATAGTAATTGGGAGTGTAAAGTTAAAAAGTGCCATCAGATCTTTGTGAACACTTGCAGAAAATCTACTGCAGTTTGCAACAAAACACCTTAAAATGACTTTTCTGTGATTTACTGGATCAAAATTCCAGCAATTAAAATTTTTGTTACCGTCTCAAGAAGAAAAAATCAATGGCAGCCTCTGCTGCCTAGGCTACCCTTCAGAGATCTTACAAGATAGAAGAGACAGATTATCGATCACTTCATCAATGAACTTTAACTTCAGGAGGAGAATAAAAGCTTTTTTCTACGGTTTGAGAGAAGGGGCTAGGTGGTTTGGTGTAGGTCGGGACAACAGCTGAATGCTGATCTCTACAACAGTCTAGCAATACTTGTGTTGACAGATACACATGTCCTTTAGAGAGCTCTCTCTTTGCGTCGAGTCCCTGACTTACAAAAAATACACATATTTTGGGTAAAAGTTAAACTATGTTATTTTAAAGCAACATCTCAACACAAACACTGTGAGCCCAATTTTCCCCTGCCCCTCCCTTTCAGGGCCAAACAACCACTATCATCCTTCAATGTCATCTCATCGATTGATCTGCTGCTTAAGCCCCTGCCGTGAGTCGGCATTGGTCAGATACAAAGCCACACAGGGCAATTCATCATTGAGCCCCAAACACTTAGTTTGACAGTCATGGAGGGTAGAGGAGGAGGAGGAGCGGGCGAGGAAGGGCGAGGAGGGGAGGAGATGAAGCGAGGAGAAAAGAGAGAAAATAAAAGCGAAAGAGGAAAATGAGACTGACAGAGAAAGAGGGATTGATGTGGAAGAAGCTAAAGCTCTATTTTAACCCAGTGGTACTTTTTCTGCCCAAGATCTTTTAGTGCGTAAAACTTTCTGTCCTCATTTTCAACTCAGGAGGTCACCTTTGGATTCACACTGCTGCAGATGACCCCTTTGGCTCAGACATGTTTACAAAAGGAAAAGACTCAAGAGAAAATACTGAAGAGAAAATGCTGACCTTCTGAGGCTGGAAGTCAGGAAGCATGACACATGTGGCGCCCACCCAGAGCGGGCACAGCAGCTTGTTAACGATGCCGTGCACATGATGGAGCGGCAAGGTGTGGAGGATGACGTCATCGTTGGACCACGCCCACTCTGAAACCAAACACTGGACCTAAAGAGGAGGAAGTGAAAGAACATACAGTCACACACACTTGTCATGATTGTCCTCTAAAAGCTGTTTTTTCTGTCGTCTAGATTACAGAGTAGTTATGAGACGAGGTGCCGCAGCATGCTCCGACACCAGGGAGAGCGCATCACTAAACCAAAACATTAACCTGAGTTTTGTAGATATCTAAATGTTTGTAATGGAGTTACTCTCAGTGTCATGTCTTTATGGGTTAATGGATTTTTTTTTATATCAAAGAGAGGGACATGTTTAATGATGTTCAACATAGAGGTTTCATTTCTAAATTATGCTCAGTTATTATGTAGCTTGTTTGTTGAAATTTTGAGGTTTCAACAGTATTTTAAAATCAGATTTTTGCTTCTCTGATGATCAGAGATCCCATGAGAAAACAGGATGAACTTAAAAATGATTCAAAATCTCGAGTTTGCTTTACTCCTGATGGGGACAAGAAGTAATTTCTTCAAACAAAGAAATCACATGACAAAACATAAATCAACTACATTGGTGTGAATGCCATTAGAAACTGGAAAATTGCTGATTCTGTTCACTATACATGTGCAGTTTAATTAATTAGTCCGCCCATCATCCTCCCATACCTGCTGCTGAATGACTGAGTCACTTCACCCGTTAGGTCAAGCTTCACTCCATAAACAATAACAGCTCTGTAAATGCAAAACCACTTCTTTTTATTCTTAAACCATCATGTCCAGTATCCCTACCATAAATGTCCTTCATTTGTAAGCACATCTCATCTAGCTTTATGGGGATGACAAAGCCAAAGTGTGCCAGAGGGCAAACTGAAAGGTATGAGCACAAACTCATCAGTGGAAAGGTACAGGCTGACATGAAGTGACCATGAAACACAGCGCGTCAAGAACAGATGGGAACCGGCTCCTACAAGCAGGAAACAGCAAAACTTAGATGGAGACCTAGAAAAGCCCAGAAGCTCCAGTTTTTCACCCAAAGTGATAAATATAAAGATGGACCGGTGAGGATCAGCAAGGCTGGCATCAGGCAGATGTGTCTTTTTAAAGGATGTATTAATAAAACTACATCCAAGATTAACTCAGAAAACAAAATTATGTTCATTATGCCAACATAATGTGTTGATTTTTGTGCATCTTGTTCACGTATGCTTGCAAAAAAAACCCCACACAAATCCAGATATGATAACTCATATTTCTGAGAGTAAAACTGAATCATATTGCCTGAAAGTCAACATGGAGTGGTGTTTTTATTACAGGCATTACTGTTGGAGCTGTCTCTGATTATTCTGCTGCCATTCGGCACTTTGATACTATTCATGATGCAACAGCATCATGCTAAAAAGCAATATAACGCAGAGTAACAAAGTGCATCTCAGAAATAGAAATTAGATAAATGGTTTGCATCTTCGGTTTTGATCCACTTTTCTCCCCTTTTTATTTAACACGATTAAAATTCCCATGAGATTAGATCAGAAATCCCTTTTTCAAGAGACTTGGCCAAGACGACGGCATGACCACAAGTTATTAATAAACCCACTGCAAATTGAGAAATGTCAATACATAAAATATGAAAAATAAAAGAGATAAATCTTTATTTAGATCAATTCAACAGCAGTGGTTTCTGACAATCCAACGCTCCTCACTTCCAGGAAATCAACTGTGTCACTTAATCATTCAGTCGCTCACGAATGAAGCTGCTTCATTTCAGAGTGAATTCATTTTCCACACTGTTGGATATGTAGGCCAGCTTCACTTAAAAATAATCTTCAGGAGGTCTTTAATGGCAAAAACAAATTAGTGGCGCTAATCAAGGTGTCAAATATGTGTGAGTGCGGGGTGTTTGGACTTTTATTTCAATTAGAAATATGCACATATTTAATGTCTGCAAAGTATACTCTGCTTTTTAAGGAACTGATATTTCACTGCATATCTTCAGGCAACCAGTAGATAAATTCAGCTTAAGCCAACTGAACATTGCAGGATGTTTACTATTTTTTACTGCTTAATGAAGGTTTACATAAATATTTAGGTGTCCAATCGGGATAATAAAAAGTCATTATACTAAATTGACAACTTTACACAATCAGGCCGATAACATGGTTGGGCTGAAATGCCATTTTAGTGTAACTAGAAATGATGTAAGGTAAAATTAGCAAAACCAATAAAAGAGGAACTAAAATCACAAAATCCTGTTTAGGTGTGTGTGCCTTTACCATATTTTTTTTAATAAGTTGGTGAAAGAGAAAATAGTTAAATCAAACATTTTGGAGCTAAAACCAGCTTCTAGTTTATTCTATGGAGATTAAACAAGCACTGCTGGTGTAATCCAGGACGTATCTCTGTAGACAGTCCTGTGTTGGCCGTGTTCTGAAACTGCTAGCTGTTAGCCTGCAGCCACACTATCTACTAGCTGTTAGCCTGCAGCCACACTATCTACTAGCTGTTAGCCTGCAGCCA
>JBAMIG010000001.1:11473444-11483864 GCA_037177335.1 Kiunga ballochi | reverse complement strand
ATATATATAATTAAGGATTGATATAATATTAAAAAACAAGACACAGGACATCACAACATCAGAAAATGAAAAACATAATATAATCTCATTAATAAAGCAAAGGCATATAAAAATATATAAAGTATGTAAAGGAAGACTGCTCTTGTTTCTTATCTTGTGAATCTTTTGAAATTTTTTGGAAAACTGCAAATTCAGTGACTAAGCTGTGGCAAGGATGTGAGTGAGATGGGGGTTGTGCAGCTCACACAGCACTGCACTTTGCTTTAGATTACGTGCCAGTCCTTCCACTTGGTGTGCCAACTAGCTTGGCTGGCTCTATCATCAAAGTGCAAGTGGGCACATTCAACCGCCAGCTGGCAGTCGTGGGCCTTAGATAAGAGAGTGGCACAGACATGGCACACGTTCAAAAAGTTTTCACTTCCCTTCCCAAACCCCCTACACTGTGTAAGAGGATGGCATGTTCCTAACAAACTGGAGTCTTTGTTTTAGAGAACTCCCCCTCCACTCACAGAAATAGTATCGTCAAACACCACTCGCTGCCTTTCGTTGAGAAAACGTTATTGGAGGGGATGTTATTGCTTCCCATGCAGCTATGTCATTTCCATAGCATCTTTTATCTGTTTGCCATTTCTATATTCTTTGACCTTTTTCGGGGATTGGAATTTTTAGGCTTTCTCAGGATACAACCAAAAAAAACGATCGAATGGCATCTCGGATAAAACGAAAAAGGAGTAGTCGACCCATGTTTTTGGATTTGTTTCCTGGAATCTGGCCATGTTTTCGATGCGTTGCGTGGAAACTGGAATCTGAGCCAGCAGGGACAAATTTACACTTTCTGGAGACATGGAGGGATGGATGAAGAGTGGAGGATAAAAAAACATCAAATGCAAGGGTGTATGTCATAAGGGGATGCAGTTCTCATAAGGAATAACGATTCCAGTGATAACAAATATATGGTCAAGCGAGTAAGTAAGCATAAGCTGACATTCTGCTGCAATGGCCTGCTGCCAGCGCACCATTCAGAAAAGACAATCGGAAATGGTCTCGCCAGGCATGTGCAGGATGGCCGCAAGCAGGCGCCAACTCCCATCTTGGCATTGGACTGAATCGGAGAAAAAGAGGAAAAGGGACCCCCCACAGATCTGTGAGAGAGGCTGAGAGGGTGACACAAACCGTTGGGAGTACCCAAGCATGTGTCAGGTTGGCATCAATGTGCGAATGTCTTGGCAAGCGCTTCGTTCTCTCCCCTCCCACCTCAGCTCACACACAAACACACTGTTGCCCTGCTTGGAACACATGGTACATCAGCAGCGGCATCTGGCCACGCTGACTCCTGGCAGCTGCGCTTCGTCTTCGCCAGTTGGGAGTCTTGGCACTGCCACTTCATCAACTACCTGTGGCTCCTCCTGGGTAAAAAGGCGAGCGATGAATTATTCCGCGGCTGCAGCTGCAAACTTGACTTTCATCCAAGAGATTCACTGTAAACATATGAGTACTCGCAGAACACATGCCACCCACATACTAATGCTTGGATGACAGCGTGGCTTGTGTTTTTTTTTCTCAAAGCAACTTTATTGGGATGAAATGGTTCATCTGAGCTAAAAGATCTGCTCTGTGATGATGCTATGTTTTTCAAAGTGAACCAGGGAGAAACTATTTGTGGACAAGTGGAGGTTTTTTGCAAAAGAACAGTGATTTTAAAGGCTCAAATATCTGAAAAACTGCTTTGAAATTTCAACTTAAAAGGCCGATTCACAAGGGATTCCTCTACAATTTCTTTTAATTAAACAAATTTACAGGCAACTAACTCCACAACTGCTTCATGATTTTTAATGGAAGTCTCGACAGCTAAGGGCATTTGCCCAAAGCGCTTTCCACTGTTTTACAATGGAGTAACAAACAGCTCAGTTCGGATGTCATCTCCAATCTTGGGTGCAGAATATCTTGTCTTGTTTTTGTTATGAGCGATCTTAACTCCTTTTGTCAGTTTAAGATGACAGACAGTTTCATGTGATTATGTTTTGTACTGCTCTGGATGGACGAGCATGCCAACTGGTCACAATCTCAGTTGATTTTTCGTGTACAGTCAGTCTTACATGGAAACTTTGTCAGACAGAAACTAAAAGCTTTAGTTTCAACCCATCTGTCAGCCCTTAGCAGCAGTGTTTAGTTTTTAATGACAGAAAAGTAACTGACTTAAGTTACTGAGCTCAGTTTTGTCTCTGTTTGTCATAAAGGCATAAAGGGAGGAAGCAAATTTAAATTAAATAAAATATTCTGCATTTTTTAAATGCTTGCTTTCTAATTCATGCTCTGCTCTCAGCTTCTCTATAACTGCATGACCCGATTTGAACTCAAAACTTGGTTGCATTTTTTCATCTTTATTTTAGCAGAAAAGCAAGCTGTTAAAATCTGTCAAATTCTTAGCACATATGCAAACGCACACACATTCTCACCTTTTTTTCCTATGAGTGTTAGTCATCTGACAGTAACGCAGTGGGAGCTTTTCCTCCATCTGTGTCAGTCTGACCCATTTTAGCCCTCGGCCACGTCCAACTGTTCCATGTCCCAAACATATGTGGGGTGGCAGGGGATAAGTGAACCGTTGCCGTGCGGGACCTGCAGACACACTGCAGATTTTACACTGGACCCTTTCTTGCTATAGGTGTGTGTGCCTTCCACACCATGTCCCATCATTTCTACTGTTTCTGCTGTTCTCTGAACGAGTGTTTTTAAACTAAATAATATTTTAAGATTCTTCAATATTCCTGCTCATATACCATTGGTGAGTGTTCAGTTTGCCCACATTTCCTCTTTGCTGATTTTCAAATTTCATCAGGAGTCTACATAACACTCAATACTTATCCTGTCCTGCTGAATAAATACCTATATTTACTTCCTTATTACACACTTTCCTTCAAATGGGATCCATTTGGTGGACAGACGGACTTCACTGTCTGTGTAGATCATAACACTGGCCACTGAGGGCAGAATTGGCCTATCAGAGAAGAAATTGGTTTTTTTTTTCCAATGGTCTATGTTGGCAGATGAGATAGTTTCATTGCACCGAGCCAGGACCCACAGGGGACCAGGGGGTGTGAGGCACATATGGGCAAACAGGCTGCTGATGAGCTGCTTATATGAGCCTCTCATCATAGCCTTAGAGAGAGATGTCTCCACCAGAGGATTTGAAGGGGCCATGGAACTGCTATGTCTGGGTTGGCACCAGATCTTCTATTAATACTGGTTAGAGACCAGATATGTAAATGTGCCTCTTTAGTAGTTTATAAGATACATTTAACCACTGCAAAAAGGCTGAGTTTGAGAAAAAGTTGCCAAAATGCCTGCACATTATACATAAATGGTTCACTGAATAAGAGCCATTTATATACATAAAGTTAATTTATCTGTAGTTTTAAAGTAACTAAACCTAAATAGATTTTATTCAACTTCCTGACCAGCTGTGATAAGATGTAGATTGTTCTACTTTCTTAATGGCTTATTGATTCTCTTCTTCTCCTTTTACCTTTTACACAAGGGGCTGGAAAATATTCTGCCAGATGGAAATTGAGCTTCACAACCCTCCTTACTAAGTTATCTCCATACTATCATAATTTTACTGTATCCGAGTGGTCAAGTATAAAATCTTCTTATTCTGATCAACATGACGTCAAAAGTTTGCTTCATACATCTTCAATTTTTTGTTATTTTCAGAAATAATGCTGAAGGTTTAACTTAACTTAAAAAGGAAGAAAATACACATTTTCTCCATGTCCTCTTTTCATGATGTGTTTTCATCATTTTTCTACTCGCCAGCCATCTGGGTTGGTCCATCTCCTGTAAACATACACACGCAGCATAGTCAGCCACACAAACAGGAACTCACTCACCCTACACACATGCAAAAACTCACACAACCACACACTCACTCTGACGCTGCCAGGCTGCTTGGGTGGTGTGCTGTTCTCTGGGAGACGATGCCATATGCTGTCTAGCTTCACAGGGAGGGCAAAGCCTGCCACTGTACTGCTGTCCTGTCTCTCAAGGAAACCCAAAGAAACCCACATCACATCACCTAATATAATGCAAAAACTCTGCCTATTTTTATGTAACTGGTTTTAAAATGTTAAATGTTCAATTTTGTTGCTCAAAGTATTCACTCATAGAAAGGGGTCTCAGGTAATTAACTATTACCGTAGCATTAAACAGTGGATCTTGAATCAGAACTTTTTGGAGTCTCAGATTTAAAGTGGAGGCATGCCTGTGACCAATTCATGACCTATACTATCAAATTATCATGCAGAATTGTTGTATAAAGAATATTAAGGCAGTATCAGATGATGTTTTGAAAATACTTTGTTTTTTGTGATTTTAGTTTATTTTAATCTGCAAAATATAAAAACTACAGATGCAAAAATATAAACAAGAAAACTGATTGTGCAGATGCCCCTTAGAGGGTTACTGCATCTCTCACCTTAACCTTTAGGAAACCAAAAGTACAAAGATTAAAAGTGACAAATGATAATCAATGAGAACACGGTATCAAATGTTGTATTAAGTAAAATCTAGCAAAACATGAGATACACCATCAATCATGCTGTTATACTGCATTTAGACTGCATTACTTACTGTGAGGGTTTAGTATGTTCAGATCTTGAATTCTAACTTCTTGTTTCTACACTCAGATTGAAGGATCAACTTCTAAAATCATATCTCAGTTAATGTCTAATAATGATAATTTAGTTTGTGCACACCAGAAAAACAAACAAAAAAAAACCTCACAAGTTCAGTCACTTTAATTTTATCAGCACGGTTAACAAATCAGCACGAAACTGGGATCAAACTTTGCAGGGGAATCAAATTTATGATTTGGATAAAAGTCTCTCCTCCTCAGACCCATTCATGCCGACCTGACTGACGTCACCAGTACTGCATGTCCCAGATCTATTAAGATGCATGTTTTACCAGAATTCAACTTGTAAACCTAGTTCTTTCCAAGGTTAACCAAACCAGGTTAACATTACATACTGATGTTAACTTTTAATACAAAACAATGTGTTTATTCTCCACATCTTTGCTGAATAAACCCATAGCCTCATCTCTCCTTTAACCCACACCCACACAACTTCCCATCCTCTAATGTGAACCAAGGATTTTTTTCCTAAAGATAACCAAGTGCTTCTACGAACGAAACAGTGAAACTCAATCAAAAAATGGAAATGATTAATCACCCATCCATACCATTATTGTTTTGTTCATTCCAGTGAAAGGTTGCAGATGGCTGGAGCCTATCAGCAATAATCAGATGAGAAACTGGGTACGCCCGGGACAGGTCACCAGTCCATCACAGCGTCAACACAGAACGAATAAAAACCAGTCATACATACATTTACTCCAAAGGAAAATATTAAATGACCAGTCAATCTAACAGGAATGTTTTAAGATGGCTGGAGGAAGCCCGAGTACTCAGAGAGAACCCACATTAACAAAGGGAGAAGATGCAAATTCTGCAGGGAAAGGGCACTGTCCAAGCCGAGGCTTCTCGCTGTGAGGCGGATCACAGAATGCTCCTTTCACTTCTGTCTTGCCAGTTCTTCCTGTTTGCTCAGAGCCAAATCATCTATCGGTCCAGGCTGAAGAGATTTACATAGCACCAAAAGTAAAGTTGTGTATACATATGCTGCAGATGTTGGACTAAGTTTATGCATACTTTCAACATGCACACAGTTTCAACAAACTGCAAAAATCTACCACCCCTATGTTTATTTCTAACAGAAACAAACACCTGATAATCCATGGCGTGCACATGTACACACAGCTCCCTGTTTTCTTAGACAAAAGAAAAAGCATCTTGCCTTACAAATGAGTCCTTCAGGCAAACATTAAACCAGTAAAGAAATAGATTGATTGTCAGCTATTGTTAAAAAACATTCTAGACAATGTCTAGAGAAGCTATCTATTCTTATGCACATCTGCACTTGAGAAGTCTTTACAATTCTAAGGACACTCATCCATGGTGGTTGATTTATTTTCATATAAATAAAAGATTAAACTGACAGGAAGAGAAAGACATTCAAATGGAAAAGTGGAGGAAAATGTGAGTTTGGATACTTTTGAACCAGAGTAGAGTGTGGTGATGGGAGTATATTTTAAAAAGGGGATGAAGGAAAAAGTGGGTGTAAAAGTATGTTTTTGCAATCACTTGAGGGGTAAGGGACGCGTGTTCAGAATGTATCTTATCTGTGTGTTCATTACTACTTTGCATTTCAGGCAGAGAGCTTGGGTGCTCCACTAAATCGCAGGAAGGATTGTTAGACACGCGTGTTATTAATTTTTTCAGGGTCCCTGTGGCGTCTGTATGAATCTTAATGCTGCTGACTGGGCTGCAGCTTTATCGACTTTCTTTAAAATATGAAGAAGCTTTGCTGGAAGCGCCTGGGGTCATTAGCTGAAGAGTAGGCGCAAATCCCTCACTGAGGCTGCTCTGACTTCGCCATGTTAAATGCACTCTTAAAATATTCATAATCATACTCTTGCCTGCACTTGCACTCACACACACATGCACAGACACACATGAGCACACACACACACAATTATGCACACAGACAATGCACTAGGGATATCAGGGGATCAATATTAAAATGTATTCCTGTTTTGGTGTGCGGTTAATTAGCTGCGGTTCTTTTAAACCATGAAGTTTGAGAACAGATTAACAGCATCTTTTTGTACACACGGCGATATTTTCTTTGACACATATTAGACACATATTGGAAGCGGTTGACTTGAAAAACCAAAGAATTATTTGATTTTATTCTTTGACCTTTTTGATGCTTTAAAAACATATTGGTATAAAAACACTGTGAGTCCAACAAATTATTATGTTCAGATATTATCATGAGGTTTTTTTTTAGCATGTCAGGATGCCTTGGTGGTTTTAATATTTAATTTAACGGGGAATTATTGTGATTTTTAGCTAATGCACATAAAACTACTCTTTTTATAAGGTGTGTTAGCTCAGCATACAATAGTGCAACTAACCCCACTGCAGGTCAAACATTGCAGTAGCAGTTTGTGTTCATGGTATTATCGGTATAAATATTTTGTGATATGATTGTTTTCTCTTCATTTCTTGCAAAATAGCTTCTACAGAAAGCAAAATACTGTATATAATACTGCAAGCCTTCTGTTTGAATTAAGCTGCAGTTCAAGCTTAATCATTGTTAAATAATATGGATAGGTATTCATGTAAGTATATATAGTTTATTTTCAGTACCATTGTGAACAGTTATATGTGATTCCCAAACACACTCACTGAAAAGTAAATTTGGGATGCTTTTTTAATTAACCTAAAACTTTTACATAATATAAAAACTTGAAACTAATCTACAGCTACTGTATTGTTGATAAACACTGTTATGTAGCTTCAGGCTAACATTAAGTCAATAGCATTTCATAATGTTTTACTTGCATATCTTTTAGAAATCCTGTTTACTGGTTGATACACTCTAATAAGAGTAACAACAACAAAACCAAACCATTGTTGTCATCAATTTTATTAATGTGACCAAAACAAGAAGAAATGGTATTTTTTCATGGGATTTGACTCAGTTACAAGCAACCAAAGTAAACTGTAAATAAAACTAGATTATATCATCCCCATCAAGTCAAACCACTTTAACAGGAACTGACTGTTTGCACTTAAAACCTCTGAAAATATTATCAGTGCAAAAACAAATGTCCATGATTAAAACCTGAATGAAAAGTGAAACATTTCTGTCAGTAATTTTGTAAAGCAGGTGAATCTGTACCAAACTGCTCCTTAACTTCAATATTACCTGTCCGACACATTCTGTTTTTACCCTTGTGTAAGTTAAACAGGGGTTAAGTCACAGAACACCAACGTGATTGAGACAAGTGAGACCAGTCAAAAACAGTTGTGTTGCTACAGACAGGGACAGTCTGGACAATAGATCAGGTCTATAGGATGGATGATACATGCAAAGCTACAGGAGCAACAAACATGCCCCAAAGAGGAAATGCTTTCTGAGGACAGAACTTTCTTCATCAGATGATGAAAATACTGTGTTCAAACCTGTCCGACCTGTGACACTGGCCCTCAAAAAGTAGTAGTGATTTAAACACATAGAGTTAAACTAATTTTAACTATAAATAGGTTCATTTCTACACTTATCTCACCAATAGTCCAGGACATGGTAGGATTTCACCACCTTGCAGATCCAGTTACATGGACTAGTTTACTATAAGTCAGCAGGTTTACATTAATAGTCCTGTCATCACAGGTGAATTGGCTGGCTTAGATAGCCGTGCTAATACTAAGAGCTCTGAAAATAAAATAAACAGTTTAGTAAGAGAGTCGCCTTAAGTGACTCTAAAGCCAGTTGTGCATGACAGTCAAAAACACAGACTGGAACAACCACTTGATTATTGATACAATAATCAAGTGGTTGTTATAAACACACAAACATGCAAGAGACACCATAAACATTATAAAGTATTAATCTACTATTGACCTATAAGGAAACTGAGAAATCAAAATATTTGAACATTTAAATTAGAATAATTTTTATAGGGAAAATTAGACATGCGCCTCTTAGGTATAAAAAAAAGAAATATAAACAAACAATAAACAAAGGAAGAATGAGTTCAAAAAAGACTTTTTATGTGAAGAACATTTAACTTTCTCTAAGGAAGGGTTGAATCAAAGTCTTACTTATGATTCTCCACTCCCAGTGTCACATATTGATCTGTGTGTAGCTTAATGTTGGTCTTTATGGCTACATTGTGGTTTGACAAGCCGGTAGGAAAACTACTTACTCCAGCTCACTCTTATAAACTAAATCAATCCATTAAATGACTGTTGAAACTGTGGTCACTCTCCACAGTGTTGTGATTATATATGAACACAAACTGAATTATTCAAACAGCAATTCAGTTATGAAGAGCATGTAAAATACCAAATAGAGATGAATGTTTTCCTCAGGCCACAATGCATTACATCTATACATCCGTTTGGAAATAGTGGCTGTGACATTAAGCCATAATTACTGGCTTTAAAAAAATACTGTAAGGCATGGAAATAACTTTGTGTGTGTGTGTGTTAGCGCAAAAGAGGAATTGTGTGTGTCTGGGAAAGTGACTGCCGTTTGGCTTGGCCCCCCATCCCCTTCTTCTAAAGGACTGTGAAATCAGAAATTAAACGCCTTGCTGTTGTGAGGCAGTTCAGCCTGATACATCTTCCTGTCTTGTAATTGTTTGTTTATTGGACGTTGTTCAAAAGCAATATTGTGTAGGTCTCTGCAAGCCCTGGGAGGCAGCTTGCATGCTAATGGGAGGTCACAACATGTCAATTAGCAAAAGTAAAAACACAGTGATAACAAAGGCAGCAAGAAAGAAAGAAGCACAGAGTAACAAGAAATTGCAGCAAAAAAAACAACATTTTTCCTGCATTTGGATTGCTTTTCACATATTGTTAGATTATGTTAATCGTAAGCCTGTTGTGAGAGGGCAGATTGAGCTGACCTGACCAGCTATAACAGGCTGTTAAGGGTGGAGGCAGCGCAGTTCACACTGACACTAACTGACTACTGGGGTCATGACTAAAACGACCTTTTAACCTTTTACGTCTGTGGTCCATTGTCCACTTTAATTTTTGTCCATTTGCTCTTTCCTGCTTTTCTTTGTTCAGAGTTTTGCACAACATAGGGAAAAGAGGAAAAACATGGCCAGGCATCACATTTAGGTAATGAGGTGACAGGAAAAAGAGACTTTAAAGACTTCAGCAAAGATATATAGCAATTTAATGGTTCAAAGAAAGATTTTCATAGAGTATTAGAGGTCAGAAAACAGGAGTGTGAAGCTCAGTTGGATCAAAGAGTTACTTTGTTAAATAGAAACAACAAAATATGCAACTTTTAAACATGAGTTTATGGAGGGTTCGTATGAAAGAAAAGGAAGAACAAAAGACACTTTACCTATAAAATTTGAACACCATAAATATCATATTTCACAAATACTGTTTCTGAGTTCTATTGTATCCCTTTTTAATTTAAACCTTGCTCGACCTGCTGCATGCAGTTTCTTCAGTATTTTTGATGTGTTACACAGCAGTAAATGATACAGATAGTATATGTAATTTACTGGCCTTTAAATACATGCATTGAAAGGTTCTACAGATCATTTCTCTACTCAACCAATAAAGGATGGAGAAATATATAAATATACCAATGTGTGTACACAAATAAATAATATTTGTAGAATTGATATTAATGAAAGAAAGAAAGAAAGATGGCTGCATGCCAAACTAGAAACACCATGCATCTCTGCATCTAGATAGATAGATAGATAGATAGATAGATAGATAGATAGATAGATAGATAGATAGATAGATAGATAGATAGAT
>JBAMIG010000001.1:11455093-11465949 GCA_037177335.1 Kiunga ballochi | reverse complement strand
GGGGCGCGGGGGCGTATATATATATATATATATATATATATATATATATATATATATATATATATATTTGAATAAAAGAAAGTTAAAACATTGATTGTTTTTGTTTGAAATGTTGTTTAAAGAACAAACACAAGCCAAATAATTGATACACTATTAAAATCTTTTTCTTTAAATAGCATCTAACTTTCCAAAAGTCTTGCTCGCCAGCTGTGTTTTGTGCCTCTGATTGTCTTACACGTATTTCCTTTTTATCAAATCTTCTGAAAGGTGTAATTATGTCGGCCCCCTTGAAATATCCCTGGCGTGTTCGCTCGTGTTCGTACGGTGCTCAGCACATATAATTTAATTTGAATTCATTACTCCCCCTCCTGTCAGTTAATATATTCATGACTTCCAATTCCCTCAGAGCTGTCCCACCACCTGGAGTGTCCTCCCTCATCTGTGTCACTCCTCCCCCATCCTTCCTCTTCCTCACCCCTCCTGGCCCTGTTGGATCCCTGGGGGCCCATGAAGGGGTGTTAGGGCCAGGGTCACAGAGGCTGGGGGGCCCGCTGTCATTAGGGTGCAGTGGAATGTGTTAGCAAGGACCAGCTGGGACCAGCCAGCACCGTCCCATCCTTCTTTGTGCTTTTGAGGTGTGTGTGTGTCTATACTGTACGTGTGGTAGTGGAGAGATGGTGACACCTGCAAATAACATTGATGAGGTGGTATTGCTGTGTCTTCACATAACTCTTTATGCTTTTTGTTCTATGTGTATGTCTAGGTTGCCAGTCTGAGAGAAACAAAGCTGCAGTTGCCATGTTCACATTCTCGTTATTCCATCTATATTTACACAGCAGTAGATGCTTACGGCAGTACCTCTGCACAGCTGGATGAAGTAATTGCTATAGTTTTTCTTACTTTTCGGGATAAGATGTATCATTTATTCTTTGCCAAAACATTAGATCATTAAATGCTGACAGAGTCAGGTTTCTTTTTATTTTCAACATTTCAGCTTCAAGAAGTTTCTTGCCTCCTTTATATTCTCTTTATCTTTTATGTTGCACCTCTGTGCCAGGCTCTCAGCCAACATTGACTGAATATGTCCCCTCTGTTTGGTAAATATTTCATGGCAGGAATGCGCTCAAAAGTTTGATCGTTGCAGGGTGCTGCAGGGAGTTCAAAGGGGTTAGTGGGTCCTGTAACCAGCCAGAGTGAACTGAATGAGGAAGAGGGAAAGAAGGAAGAGGAGGAGCTGGAAGATGTGAGACAGGGGTAAGAGGAAAAAGAAGTTGTGGTGGAGTGAGGGAGGGAAGCCTGCTCAGTTGAGTTTCAGTACCACTGCTTTCCTGGACAGCTCCTTCAGCCTCCAGCACAGTGGGAAAAAAGCAGTGTTGAACATTTCAATCCAGCCGATGAGAAAAAAAAAGTGTCTGTACACAGATGTCTGTTCAATTAATGGAAGACTAGAAAGCAAAAGACAACTGTGCCTTCACATTCAGGAATGAGACAGGTTTATGATTTGGTTTATGTTACAGATTATTCTACATTTTCTTCTTTCCAGAAGTTTAAGCATTTATATGCGAACACAGCAATTAAAATTCCTATAAATACTGATTTATCTTTAGCATATAAAGCTTAAAAACCTCCCTGTTTTTTTTTTTTTTTTTTTTTACTTGTTTAAATTCCTCCAAGAAAAATAACCAATGGGTCAGATAAAAAATCCTTTAAACCAAAATATCCAGTGAGTGTGGATCGTTGTTTGGGTTAACTGCTTATATGTGGGTGTGTTGTGTGTCTTTGTGTGTGTGTGTGCGTGTATGAATTAGAGGAAGGAGGGGGCTTCATTATTAATCAGGGCCCTTTCCTTAGTGTTAGCGCTGCTCACACTCCACGGCTTAATGACTGAAAATGAGCCGTAATTATGGGCTGTCAGTCCAGTCACTGACACCCCCTCTGCTCTCCCGTCTCCTGGTTCCATGTCCTCCCCTCAACTACTCTACACCCAGACGACCATCACTTAATGCCATCCCTTTTCACATATATCTGTGTTATTAATACCTACGTGACTCTTAATTCACCATTAAACTAATCCAAAGTCTTTATCACGGGTAATAATAAAAGGACAAGATTAAGAAATGAGCGTGTGAGAAAAGAAGAAATTCCATTTATTTATGTTTACTGTTAGACTGGTAGCCCTGCGATGGACTGGCGTCCTGTCCAGGGTGTACCCCGCCTCTCGCCCGTTGATTGCTGGGATAGGCTCCAGCCCCCCCGCGACCCCGTTAGGGACGAAGCGGTAGATAATGGATGGATGGATGGATGTTAGACTGGTTTCCATCACCATATAAACAACCAATACCACATGTCATCCTCTTAAGGAATTTCTTTCACCTGAGATTCTTTGCATCTTTAATTCAGGCAGCAGGAATAGTTGAAAGATAAAAACATATAAGTGGATTGCTGCTGCTTGATGGTCATGTACCTCCTGTTTTTCCCGTGATCTATCCTCCTTGTTCCTCTCTGTCGCTCACCTTCTCTCCTTCTGGTTCTGTACACTTAAGCTCACCGTCATCTGACTTCTGGTTTGTCAGAGCTGATGATGAATTTGTTTATGAGTGGAGAGAGCTGATTTCCCCTGAGTGGTCTTTCCCCCTCTTCCTCTCTCTCACGCTTTTTCCTTCTCAACTTTTCTCTTGATCACCCCATCCAATCAAAGTAAACCTCTACCTCCCACTCTTCCCACCTCACTGCTTTCCAGGATTCCACACTCATCTAACATTTCTATTTAATTTGAGCCTTTCCCGAGTTTGGGCGGTCACCTATGATTGAGTGATAAATAAGGAAATATGGCCATGACTGATTCTGGATTATTTTATTTAACAACTCTCACGTCTTCCCCACATCTTGAAGCACTTTAGTTATGCTTAGTAGTTTGTTATTGCATTTTTTCCTTTCTCCAGTTATAGAAGGCATCATTTTTTACAATGGATGGAATGAAAGGAATACATGCAAACACAGAAGAACAGTCAAAGAAGCCTTCCCTTTAACATTGCCCTAAAAGCTCTCATACATGAGTAATGTTTTGCTTGTTTAAGTCTTCGGCATCTCCTACAAGACGGCAGGTTTAAAAATGCGGGCATGTTGATGGTACAGACAATACAAACCATCTTGTCTGACAGGTCCCCCTCCTGGGCCTTTCAGTATAGGCATGCTGTTTGCAATCAGATGCACACACACACGTAGTGCATGCATTTACAAGAGTGCTTTCTCACACACATACACACACTAATATCCCTGTTGGAGGTGTGGAAGTGCCAGCTATTATCAATTAATCTTTGCTGTGGTTTTTTCTTGCAGAGAGAGTGGTACCATATGGCTCGCTGTCAGCCACTGCTTTTAATTTACTCCTTGTGTCTGCTGTGAAAGCAGACCAACATCCTTTCTAAATTGCTGGTTTGATAGAGGGGGTATGCACTGTACTGCTCTGTGCACATAATATGTCCATAGAGTAAGACATATAAAGCATGATTTTACACAAACAGAACTTTATACATGTGCACTGCATACCAATAAATATGTTAGCCAGACATGTAAAGCTCTTATCAACACATTAAATTAAAATATTATATTCAAATACATGTATTCACCTCAATCTCATCCTTAAATGTAAGAGGTAAGTTTGTGCAAAACCTACAGTATAACTTGTGAGATGGCCATGTACTGTCAGCCGATTTATACAGGACAGCTTCTACTGCACATGATGAAAAACACAAACCATAACCACATTTTTAACTTGTAATCCTGACCATGTTTGTTAAATATCTTAAAGAGCTTCGGAAAATACTGTTTGAGCTTTCCTAAACTTAGTGCTTTTTACATAAAAACATCTGTTGACTAACAGCTCTGTTAAATGCATCTTTCTACAATATAATTGTTTGTGACTAAACAAGCGGTCTCTGATGTGAACTAAGAAAACAGAGTCTTGTATATTTTTTAAGCTAAATCCTGAATTTACTTACCTTGCAGTGTGGAGAAGCCAGGTTTTAAATTGTAAACATTAGAGTAAGTTGATTTGCATTTAACTAAGAGAAAACTGATATAAAAAATAAACTCTCCAAAAAGGCATCTTTGTGCAAGAAACAATGGTGAACAGGTCTGTGGGGATCAGATCACTTTTAGAGCCAATTGTGTTTTTAAATCACTAAAAATGATGACATATGACCTGTAAAGCTTTTTCTGAACAACTTAATGCAAAATCACAGCATCTTTAAAGCTTTCACTTTATACTTTATAAATAAAAAATATTCATATACAAGTACTTGATTGTATAGTATAAATGAAAGTTGGGTATCAAAATTTTAGTGACTGTCATCAGAAATCAGCAGTAATGAATTAGTTAGAAAACGTCCAACAAAAGCAGCTTCGGGGACTTTTTGTTCATATTTACATTTTTTCCATTGCAGCTTGTAATAATTAGTACTGATGTAAACAGCTCAAGGTTACATTTCTTCTAACTGCACTTGAGTGTCATAGCTTTATGAAGCACTGGCAAACCAAGAGGGGGTAGGGAGCAGCACCATTCTCCCTGCCCTGCTGTGTGTGGGAGTAAAAAGGGGAGAGGTGAAGATGAAAAGGTCATGTCTGTTGTGGAGGAGGGGTTAGGAACAAATGTGTATGTGTATGTTTTTTTCTTTCTTTATGGATGTGATGGTCTCAGGTGGGAAGGGAAATATGTGGGTTGAAGTGATAGTAAGGAGTGTGTGTGTGTTTGTGTCTGTGTGTGGATATGGATGTGATGGATGAGGTGTGCTCATGTGGTTTCTCACCACAGATATTATGGTCAAACAGACAATCCATCAGTGGATTCCTCCACTCCCATTACTCCTGTGCACCATAAAGCTGATGTACTTGCACACTTGAAAATCGCAGCTTATAAAGTCTTTTATTTCTGTAACATATGAAGCATTCAAATGTGATTAAGTGTCTATAAGCATTTACCCAATACTCTTAAAATAAACCTGGAATAAGTTAGAAGAAGGCTTAAATCTGGCTCAAGTCAACATTGTTTTCTGCTAGTATTGAGAAAAAAAGCCCGGCAAAAGAAACTTTGATCATGTCTTGAATACAAAATTTCAAATAACCAAAAGTTTGCAAGTAAAAGGTTTAAAAATCGTAACAAATAAAATCTCAGAAGAATCTTATTGTTCATTATTAAAGCAATTTTAATTGTAAATCATCAGCATTAGTGTTTGTAAACAAAGTAAACAAATCACATTATTAAAAAGACAATTCTTGTGTTCATATACCTTTGATTCTCACTTAAATCACCCATTGTGCAATATATATATCTAGAACAATCCCAAAGTGTCTGAAAATGTCTGCAAGTTATTTGGAATAATAGTGGTAAAGTTTTACAAGGACATGCATGGTTGTGTATTTCTCTGTGCTGGACCTAAGATGGACCCAGGGGACACAGCTTCTCTGCTAATTATTTTGGGAATAGGCTCCAGCAACCCGCAAACTTGCAGTGGAATAAGAAGGCAATGGAGATGGATGGAATTGTTTTCGTGTTTGTTTGTTTTGTTTTCTTATATTTTAATTTATTGTAGCTTACCTGCATGAAACAAGATGAATAGTGAACAACGAGTGATGAAGTCATCTGAGAGACAGAATAGAAACAGCAGTGTGATTGTCAGACAAGAGTTGGTTGTGAGGAGTGCTCAGGTGCTTGGTGTTGAGCACCAATCATCACAGAGTTGCCTCTGCCTAATGAGAGGATCTCCATGATCCAGTATCCAGGACAAGGTACCCTGACCCTGATTCGCTGGCTCCTTTCAGCTCCAGGCACCAGCTGCTACTATACTCTACCTCAAGATAATGAAAATTACAAATGGCACAGATTCATTTTGGTGACCTTGCTTTATCTCATGCAATCTTTATAGGCAAATAATACAATACAGTTTATTAGCTATTTTTTTTATTGTTTTCATTATTGTACAAATTGATCAGTTTTATTGCTTCACTTTATTTAGATTATTTGAAGTCAATCATGATTCTCGTGAAATATTTCTTGTCTTTTTATTATAAACAAGTAAATCTATACTCTATTGTATGTCTGGCATCCAAGAAGAAACAAGAAACACTTTAATGTTCAGCATTCAGAATAAGCAATGACACGAGATTGACATGCAGAGAACAGTAAATAGGCAATAACTTGTCTGACAGCACTTGCCAGAACAAAAAGTTAATTGTATATGGGGGTGCTCCCTTGTCTACTGTGTCCCTTGCTCTCTGAAAACCACACAATCTTTCTTAAAGATAAAAACATGAAAGCCTTGGCATCATAGCTTGGCATTCACAAAGCGACAAATTTACAAGACATGAAAACAAACATTTTCATTTTAACTGAAAGTCACAGGTGGAATGACAAAAACAAATTAATTAATTTCAGCCTGCTATCTTTTGGTTCATAGAAAGTCTCTTTCAATGAGCAAACATTTTGTTCAAGGTTTCATAACTCACCCTGTATTTGCTGTATAGAAACAGAAAAGTCAGATGTTTTCTAAAGCAAAAATACCTTGAGGTGTTTCAATGTAAGGAACTTGATTAAAATTTTCTCTTTTACCCAAAAAGTTAGAAAGGTTAGTTTTTTTTTTTCATTTACTGCAATTATGGAACTTTTTATGACAAAAATTTCATGTGTCCGTATTTTCTATTGTAACATGGAGTTATGCAATGTTCTTGTCGCTTGTTAGCATGTGGCTAATCTAATGTTTATTTAATTATAGCTATGGCTTGGAAGGAGGAGAAGTTGTCTTTTGACCAAAAGCTCTGGGGATAGATTCAAAGCAATTGAACCCCACATTAAATTGCCGAATAGGATATGAGTGCGTGTGTGTGTGTGTGTGTGTGTGAATGGATAAATGTGTCAACATGTCTGGATAAGTAATATATACAGTAAATACAAAACAATTTACCATTTATTTACATTACACCTGTTTATGAATAAATAGATGGTTTTTCCAGATCTGACACCTTAAAGATGCCTTTCTATGAAGTTATTAATCTGTTACCATTTTAATAAACCGTTTTCCTAATGGTGAGTGCACACATATCTGACACTATTTTTGACTGCATATACTGAAAGCCTTCCTTGTGTTTCTTTAGTAGCACAGACCGATGCTATGAAAACAGAAGCGAAGCATATTTTAAAGTAAATACCGCTGCAGTCATTTTGTTGGGAAACATTTTCTGGAAAACACCTATAACTACATGTTTGAATGCGTGTATTTTGAATACATGCTTGGACAAATATAAAAGGACACTGATATTTTTATATATCCATATTATGCTTATTATTATAGTGGCACTATCTGAGGAGTGCCTCGCTTTACATTTCACTGCATGTTTAATGTCAAGTATGTGACAAATAAACGTCTACAACATGGTATACAAGGGGAACAACTTAGGATTATAGACATAATGTTCCATGCAACACAATGAAAGTGCTTTTTGAGTGAATTCAATGGAGACTTAAAACGTTTGTCTTCAGCAATACCCAACCACTTTGTGCCCTGCCAATTTTGATGAAACATTATCAATATGCAATCGTCCTTCAAATAAGTGTGCAGCTTGAGATGCATATTTGATCATGCATAAAGCAAAAGCTGAAAAGTGTCCTTGATGATGTTGTTTATTCTGCAAACTGAACTAATTCATTCAGTTTGTTTTTTTGTTTTTTGTGCTAGCTGGGACTGCTGGTCTCAAAACCAAATTAGCAAAACAAATCAACCATATGAGGCGCAGGCTTGCTGATTGCTGATGTTTTTTTCTTACTCCCTTCTTTTTATTGGCATTTTAGCCCTCCTTTCTCTGCTTTCCTCATGAAGTTGCAGCTTTCTCGCCACGAGGGTCCCTGTGGACTAGACCAGATGTTCCAGGCAGCACACTTCCCCACTCTCTGCCTCATGGAATATTCATGGGGAAACAGGCACCACAGCACAGCAAAGCACCATACAGACAAGAGAGCATTTATTTATTTATTTATTTATTTCATCACCCTGCAGCCTGGCTGCCTAATGCACAACAACAGTACGCCATATAAGAGCATCTTCTCACCTTACCACAACCTTTTTCCTTTATAGTGTTTCATTTCATTCACATGATTCCCCTGGATGCATAAACATGTCTTTCTCTATATTTGTGAGTACTTAGATGGATTGTTTTCTTGATTCTCATTTCTACCTTTTTTTACCCAGCTGAACTCTTCTGCTCTTCCTCTCTCCTCATCTCTTTTATTTGGCAGATAGGTGGGGAACGAAGAGTGTTGAATAACTGATGTTAGTCTATGAATCCTAATAGTGGCGCTTAAATACAATGGCATTATTTACAACTTTGGCTATTGCACTGGGACACTTAAATTCTTGGTTTGGTGCTGATAATTGGACTAAATGCTCTACAGTAATCCATCCTGTTGGTCTGTTAGTGGCATGTTTTCTGTGGTGGATCATCTTGTTGTTTGGATGGGAGTTTGGAAGATATTATTTACACACACACACATACATACATAAAAGTCTGCTTTGCCGGCCATATATTTTTATACCAAACATTTGCTGGAGGAACCCTGAAGGATGCTTGAACATATTGACTTTCTCTCCTTGATTAATAAACAAATCTGTTGTGAGCGTCAAGGTCAAGAGCCAGAAGCGAGAAGAGGGTTAAAGGAGAAAAATGAGCCAAATTTTGAAGTAGCAGAAACAGAAACCAGCTTTCTGGGTAGAAAACTAGGCAGGATGCCTGGCAGTACCTCTGCTCCACTTGACTGCGGTCCAAAATGACAGCTGACGGCTGCAGCGCAGACATCATGGACTAGCAGATGTGGCGGCAGCTTACCAAGTGCAGCAATACTTCATTCCTTCTCTCTTTCCTCACTATTTCTTTTTCTCTTTTTCTTTAAAAAAAGAACAGTCATTCTCTCCATCTCTTTCTTCACTTTTAACCAATTTTTCTTCAGGTTTAATAGCACACTATTTCCCCTAAGATCCTCCCTTCTGCTTCTCTACATATCCAATAAAAAGTGTAACAAGGGACAGGTTTTGTTTATGAAATAAACTCTCCTGATACCAGTCAGGCTGGGAGCCTGATTCCCTCTCAGTCTCCCAGCATGCACCTGTAGTAAAGAGGCTGTTCAGCTCTTCCAGCTGAGGCACAGCTGACTACTCTCTGGCCCATATCTGGCATGATTTCCACTCTAGCTAATCAAATTGCTTTCATATGATCAGTTAATTAGTAGTTCATGTAATTTTACCATTATTAGCTTCTCTAAACATTTCATTTAAACACTTACAACATTGAATGTCCCTTTCTGTTCCTTACTTTTCTCTATGCTTATGTGATTTTGTGTATCTGTACCAAGCATCTCTTCCCATGCTGGCTTCCTTCTGATCATTCAGTGTTTATGGTTTCCTCTGGTCTAGAAGATAATAATCTTCATGCAGCAGTAGGGAGAGAAAAGCAGGGGCCCTCAGCAGAAGGAGTTTATCAGGAGTATAGGTCAACTAAGGCAGGTAATAATGCTGTTATCTTTGAGGCAAAGCGGAGAAGATGGAGGAAAGGAGTGGAAGGCAAGGAGAGTGGAGTGGTATAAGACAAAGAGGGGCTGAGAAGTGCAGAGATAAAATGAAAGTAAATAAAGTGGAATAGGAGGAGTTTCAAGAGGATGAGGGGACAAGAAGTCGAAGCAGGAGGGAGTCGGCTCATGGTTCAAAAGGAGCTGTGCCCACAGAGAGAAAGCCCTGCTGGGTCTGCACAAGGGGTGGTGGGGCAGGTGGAAGTCTGGAGGGCTGTGTTTGTTTGTGTATCTGTGCATGTGGCTGCCTTCCTTTGAGTGAAAATGCAAAGGCAGGTCTGCCATATTCAATATTCCTGTCAGCCCAGACTTAGAATACCAAAACAACCTGTCTGGGTGCATCCAGATGCTCCTGCCTCTTTATGCCTTCCTCCCCACTCTAGCTCTCCTCCTTTCTTCCCTTTCCACTCTTCACCCATATGGTCCACCATTTCACCTCATATTTTCAGACAAAACTGGTATTTGTTTCTATTGGAGGGAGGGGACTGTTACGTTAGAGTATTACACTTGTTTTTATGAATTGTGGAGTACACTAATAGTGCCTCATTTCTGACAGTAGTGTCATAATCCTCAGCAACAACAGCGCAGATGTTTGCTGTTGTATCAGAAGCATGTTGTATATTTTGATCTCTGTCAGGCGTGGTGAGTGGAGGAAAATGACTGAAGGCACGAAAAGAGATAAAAAAAATAATGTTACAAGGTTTTCAATCTCTTTTGTAAAAATCCAAATAAAAGCCCTCATACGCACTTTGAGATTTGTTTTGTGCTCACGACTTCTGTGGATTTGAAAAAGAATAGGTAGGAGGGAACAAAACAATACAGTAACATTTATGTGGATTCGTCTTTCCTGTTCCCTCTCACATTTAGACAAACCTCATAAGATATGCTTGTAGTGTTGAGAAGAAGGCATGCTCCGCAGAACAAATGGTGTTAATTTGCCGCGCCTCTCTGAAGCTGCACATTAGAGAGAAGCCTTCAGGGAGAGAGTGAGGGAGGAGGAGATGTGGGGTTGAGGGTGGCGGAGGGAGGTGGGGATAGGATGGAGGGAGGAGGAGGAGGCAGCAGCTGTGCTGGAATTAATGTCTGCATGCCAAATTAGAAACACCATGCATCTCCGTCAGAGATTCGCAGAAAAAGGGAGGGGATGAGAGAGAAAGATAAAAAGAAAGTGATAGATAGATAGATAGATAGATAGATAGATAGATAGATAGATAGATAGATAGATAGATAGATAGATAGATAGATG
>JBAMIG010000001.1:11380841-11393731 GCA_037177335.1 Kiunga ballochi | reverse complement strand
TCAACACTCCCATTTAAACTGTCCAGATGGCTTTAAAACGTAACCTCTCCCTCCCTCACACACACACACACACACACTCGTGTAAACTATGCAGACAGAAATGAGTGCGACTAAACATCTGTCAAATGCTCAGGATTCAGCCCCCATTGCCCCTTAAGCCCAACAGCAGGGTGGGAGGGAGAAATACTCGCAATCTAAGAGTAGGCAGAGGGATATTTAGATTAAGAACGAGGGATGCAGGGTGTACAGTTGGACTTGGTTTGTTGGATACATATGGTGTGCAGCTGTGCGAAAGCTTTGGAGAAGCAGTGCCTTACTGTTACTGAACAGTGAACTGCTCTCATTCATGTGTGTGTGTCATTGCAGTGTGTTATACACCATATGGGAGTTATTGAACTGAAAAAAAACAACAACAAATTTGTGTTCCTTCCTCCAGCTTATCAAACATGAAAGGTTACTAGATGCTGTAATACGAGACTCTTCAATGTTGTGCTTGTTTTACATCACAGCAGAGATTTCAAGATTATTTAGAAGAAATGTTATTCTTTAAAACAGCACGTTGTCCAAAACTGAAGTGTCTCTCCTTTTAATCTGTCGTCCATCTCAGCCAGTCACAGGCTCATAACCATGTTTTGCATTTTAATGTTTTGAAAGGATAGCCATATTCACTCCCCTCCGTACCTCTTTAGGACCAAAGACAGCTCAGAGAGAGATGGGTTGCACCCAGAGCACCTAGCCAAGAGGCCCTGCACCATTAGCCCCAGTCAACGCTTCAGCCCCAGCACGGGTCTTCCTGCTCATCCGCCTCCCAACGGCCTCGCCACACACCCTCCCAATGGCCTACCCCACCCACCCAACCCCCAAGTGGGACCCCAGCACTACCGTTTAGAGGACATGGCCCTGGCACACCAGTTCAGAGACGCTTATAGGCATAATGAACACCGCGACGCACGAGACAGGCACCGGCAGTCAGGTAGATCAGCTGCAAAGTCTTCATGTGGTTTGATTAATCCATTGATCTATGGCCACATGGCATAAAGTTACAAGGTCAAGACGGAGTGAGCTTGTGTAAGTATAAGTGGGGTGTACGTAGAGAACAAAGGTCAGTTGTGAGTCCATAAGATAATCCTTGTGGCAGTGCTTCTATATAAAGACCACAGCCATACAAAGCCATAGCAATGTGGCCAACTGTGGCAACCATGTATGTTTCCATCTAAAATAAGCTCAATTAAAATCTGAATCAGATTTGTTCTTATTAAATATGAGGCTGCATATCCATGGATGTGTGTAGCTCTTTATTTGGGGGGGAGATTGAACTTTTTCTTATTGGATTTGATGCTGAATAGTGTTCCTTCCAGTGGTACGGGTATGGCAATACTGTGAATTGATAGTTTTATGCAAATATGCAGTTTATTCCATAGAATTACATAGCTTATTTAAAGCAGCCTCATTTCTCACATTAAGTAGTGTGTGCAGAAAAACAAATGCATCACTTTATTTTAAGCCAGGTAACCAAACACATATAACATGCACCAAATTTTGAAAAGGATTATTATATGTAATCCAACATGTACTGTGTAAGTGTCTAAAAAAGATATTTGGGTTTTTTTTTGTTTTCGCTTTTGCAGCAGTGCATGGAGCCCGCCAAGAGGAGGTGATTGACCACCGTCTCACAGATCGAGAATGGGCAGAAGAATGGAAACACCTTGATAATGTATGTATTAGCATGACAACCATGCTAAACTCTTGTTTCTTTAGTATTATCAGCGTGAAAAAAAAAATAAATAAGAGGTCAGCAGGTGATCAAAGTTAGTGTTAGAGCTAAAGATGGTAAGCAGATGACATCAACAGGAACTGTTGACAGACAGGACAGCCTCTGTCCCAGCTGAATTGGCAGTTGACGGACAGCTGACCTCAGGAGGTCGGTGTCAGAGTGGTGAATTAACAACTGACAAACACCTATCTGGACACCTAGTGCCCGACTCCATGAAAAGAAAAATCATGTACACTAGGCACACAAGCATACACACACACACACACACACACAAAGTGTTAGCTAGAAACAGAGCCCCAGATGGAGCTCAGGGCCCAGCGGAGAGCAGCTCCAGCTGGGTAGAGCAGCTGAGACAAGAGCTGCAGTCATGGAGAGAACCGGCCAGACCTGGACTCGTGCCAAATTAGAAACACTTCGCTGAAATAAATATAGCTAACACAGAGAGGCAGGAGGTGGTGGAGAGACGGAGGGAGGAAGGCAGAGGCAGAGAAGGGGGAGAAGATGAATGGGAATAATGATATGGATTGAATGTCAACCATACTAAACCCATTTAGCAGACCTTGCCTGGTATGGAGAGACAGAGCGCTGTGGAAAGAAAGTGACACTGTTTACACCAGAGGGGGAAAAAAAGACAGGAAATGCGTTGAGTTGGCAGGGAACAGAGGAGAGGGGTAGAAGGAATTAGCTCAACCTTTTCATCACTAGGCCAGCTGTTACATTATCATTGTTAAAATGGTCTCAGTCACTGAAATTCACCGGCAAGCACACAATCCATAAACACATAGGCAGACTAAATAACATGCAGTCACCTGCTAGCAACCATGACTGCTAGCTTGCTGATTATGTGTACAAGATGGATTAAGGAACCACACTTTATAAGGCGTCTCTTTATAATAATTCCTCTAATTACATTATTCTATGGATGATAGGGTTGTGAGAAGGATTATTTTCTGTAACTTCAACTCTTGCTTGTTTATGACTTTAAGAAACCCACTCGCTATCTTTTGCCTTCACAGCTGCTGAACTGCATCATGGACATGGTAGAAAAAACGCGGCGCTCTCTGACGGTGCTGCGTCGCTGCCAGGAGGCCGACCGGGAGGAGATGAATCACTGGATTCGGCGCTACAGTGATGTGGAGGAGATGAAAAAAGGTGGGAGCAACGGACAGCACTGCCTTCCTCCTCCTCCTACTCTTCCTCCTCCTCACCACAACTCCTCCTCCAACACAGCTAGCAGCAGCGAGGCACTGCCCATAGGAACTTCCTCGGCTGCTGAAAGGCAGACAGGCAGACAGACAGGTAGACGACACACACAGGGTATGTTTGGCAAAACAAAACAAACACAGTAAGGTAGGGCCTTTTTGAAATGCTGAAATAACCTTATAGGGTCATAAAATTCAGTTGTTTTTTTATGCACATTTGATCTTTTTTTTTCACAATTAAGTAATTAAATATTCAAGTTTTCTAACCTTCTAACCACCATTATTGACAACATGCTCATCATAATAACAATTCATTTCTAGTTCCTGCTTCTTTCCCAGAAATTGTTGAAAATGTTGTAGACAGCCTATTTACTAATGCAGCCGAATGCACAATTTTTATTGGTCCCACTAAAAGAACTGGAAACTGATATGGATGAATGTGTGAACGTGCCATCCAGGAACTTTATTCTCGGTGTGTGTGCCTGCATGTGTTTCAGAAATCCACAGAGACTTCTTACACAGGCCTCCCTCAGGATACCTGCCTGAAGAAATCTGGAGGAAAGCTGGTAAGAGCATCCTCTTCCTTCTATTGTCTTCATGACTCACCACACACAGCGTAACAACACACACTTCATCACTCTTCATGGCCCTCATCCTGGCTTCAGAGACAGGCAGAACCAGTTGCCTTAAAGCCATAGGTCTATCAAGCCAGAGGACTGGAGGCCCTCCATGTCATTAGGGCTAAATGCCCTCCATCTGTCACCAGTATGAAAGGCCACTGCAGTTAAAGGTGCAGTGAAAATGCAGTCACTAATCCTATATTGGGCCATAGCAGCCCAGCACAGGATGGAGCTTAATCAAGTGTCAATTGTCCTGAGAAATTCATAGTCAAATTTCTCAAAGCATAAACTGGTACAAATTGTACGGAAACAACTTAAATAAACAGATAAATTAGAAAAACTGACTGCTGTTACTGGTTTAGGCTGCTTTTGTAGCCACAGGGAAGTAGGTGGGAGTGCTGCATTGCATGGGCCTTCACTTATACTGTATACACTAGATAAAGCCCATCCCAAGAGTTGTAAGATTCAGCCCTTGTTCTACCTCAGTCCCAGCACTATTATGTTGCCCTCACACTCCAATACCCTGCAGGGAAAAGATGCTGCTGCTGTCGGCAAAATACTGTGCTGCATTTTCACCAGCAGACAAGGCTCTTTTAATTGCAGTTGTTTTTCATACAGGTCCTACAAGCATCCCGCTCTCCCCAGCACTAAAGCACCTCCAAAACAAGCAGGGTGAGTAACACATCTCACTCTTAACACCTCACCTCTAGTCTTTGTGTGCATATATAATTATTTATTTTTTTATGTCACCCCGATCCACCTACCTAGCTACCAAGCTGACTACTTTTTGCAACTTTAGCACCTCTTGCTTTTTAAAAAACCCAGATTTTCTGGTTGGCTTCACGTTGAGAGAAGGCAGCATTTCACAAAACGAAGATCAGAAGTATGAAAATGTAGACAGAAATATCACGTCTCAGGGACTTGCCAGATCCCTGTGGAATTAAAACGTTAATATTGCTGCCCCCGTGTTTTCCATTAAGTGCTAATTGCCCTAGCATCTGCTATGCAGTCTCCTTGATAAGAATTAATTAAATTTGCAAACTAATCTTACTGGTGCATGCATTAGGCCAGATAATTGAGTAGCTTGGAATAATACAGATAGTGTTTGCAAGGAAGAGAGGAAAAAAAAAAAGGATGCGTGTGTGTAAGTGGGAGCAGAAATAAAGGGTAAAAGTAGAAATGGCATGGCAGAAAGCCCTGAGAAATGTGACTGTGTTTACAGAAGTGACGGAATACAAACTTTTTAGAGGATAAAAACATAGGAGTCAAGCACAACCATGCACACAAGTTCACATAGACATACATGAGCATACAGCCATGTGCATGTACACAGCAGTGTGTGGATAATGGTCCCTCACTGCCTATCTTTTCTCACGGTAGTTTGAAACAGCTGGAGTGGAGCAGCAAGGAAAAGTGACAGATATTTATGAGTTTCCTCTCAAACAAACATGGAGTGGAGGAAATGGAGAGCAGTGGGGAGAACAATATCAGGCTCTCCTCTTACTTGGCTGGTAGTCGCCTTTTATGTGTGTTATTTGTGTCTTCAATTGTGCAAAAGAGGCTGCTTGACACATCGAGAGACGCTGGAAGAAGAGTGAGCAGCATCGGACAATCTTTAAAAATGCTGCTTTCTTTCATGGCAATATTTGGCAACCACACCATTACTTGATTAGGAATTTGTCTACTGCATTTTTCAGTATCACTTATTTTTCAGGCAAAAGGAAATTGCATTCTTTACATTACAAGCCAGTAGAGAAAGATTGTAAAGATTTGTGACACTGAAAAGGACATTTCTGGTTTATTCTGCCATCTGGAAAAGAAGAAAAAAACACCTGCACACCTGCCTGGTCTAAAATAATTTTCTCCACTCACCCTGTGTGCTTGTGTTTGGAAAAACCCAAGATCACATCTCTAGAACATGTCCTGCACGGGCGATACAAGGACCTACTGCTGCACGAATCATTTGCTCTTCTCTGAAACTATCAAACAATCGCTGTAGAAAACGACAACATGACAATCATCACAACCTCCAAGTAGCTGACCATTATGAACATTATTGTGACCGGACATTTTTGGATTCATTACTTATGTGTGGCTCTTTCAAAAGATCTGGGATGTTGCACATCGGTTTGCTGATCTGAAAATGAAAAAGCAGCCTGGGATGAAAGCCGAAACCTCTAAAGCCCTTTTGCTCCTTTCTTTCTTTCTTTTGTTTTCAGAAGAGGCAGTGAATGAGGTGAAGCGACAGGCCATGTCAGAGCTGCAGAAGGCTGTGTCTGATGCTGAGAGGAAGGCTCATGAGATGATTTCTGCTGAACGCTCCAAAATGGAAAGGGCGCTGGCCGAGGCCAAGAGGCAAGCCTCTGAGGATGCACTAACGGTCATCAACCAGCAGGAAGACTCCACTGAAGTGAGCATCAGATCCCTCTCCCCACCCACATTTTGTCTCTGACCTAATCCTTCATTCAGTCACTCAAACACTGGGAGCTCTCCTATTCAGCACAACGATGTTAGGGATAAAGTTAAAGCACCATTTATCTTTTTCTGACAAACTTGTAGTGATGTACAGTCTTAAATGTAAACACAGATAATTTAAAAAATAAAGCCTTTGCTAGTTGACCTTGTGGTTTTGCAAAAGCTAACCCCTCCTATGTTATTTAAAATAACAAGATATATAACTTTTATTTAGTGATTCTTTAAATCTGTTGTCAGCACTAAACAATGTTTTTACAAACTTTACACAAATGGGCTTCTTTTTACGTTATAACATGATAGTTTATTGTAAAAATGGTAAACAAACTACTTTCTAACATGGCAATTTATTATAAAAGTTTGATGTATTATATTATATTTTGTAAAGAAAAAGTGGTAAGTGTTTAATTCATCAAATGTTACAAAGTTATACTTTAAAGGAAAAATGACGATGGTAAGGACTCTGCAGCAAACCAGATAGGACTATATTTTCATGCCAGCAATTTTATTCTCACAGTCCTAGCAGTGCATATGGCCATCATAACTTTAATTTTAGTTTTCAGAAGACAGCAGGACCGTAAGTGTAACCACCGATACGTTTCCCAAAATTAACCCATACACCTCTACACGTGTGTGCACCATCGCACTGCGTGCAGGCCATTGATGTACCCTGTTGCTGATGATTGTTCCACATTCCTGTGGGTACAGAAAATAATCAGAGTAGAAAAAATAATCCTTGACAAAAAAGAACTGAAATGTTTTTTTTCTGCTGGATGAGAATAATTCCCGTAAAATGTGCTCCAATATTTTTATGTCACATCTGCATACTTACAATAAAACTTATCACATTATAGCGCAACACGTTTCATAAGTTTACAATAAAACATTATGTTAACATGAAACACTTATTAATTATAATGTGATGAGGTCCAATTTTTTATTTAGGTGACAGCTCTACAACGTATGTAGTTTTATTATGTTTAAACTTCACTACTCGTCTGGCACTGAATGCCTTAGTCACAACCTACATTTCCTAAAAGAAAAAATCCTAGTTATGTTGATCTTAATCCGCAGACAGACTCTGTTTTTCTGTGTAAATAAACACAGACAGACCTAGATGACTGAGCCGAGTGCCACGCTCAGACCATTACAGAGAAGTTGACCACCACCTGCTGGTAACACAAACCAGCTGCCTTGAACTGAGATCTACTGTGCAAAAGTTCAATTCAAACACAAACTTAGTTTAAAATGTCATATTTTACACTTTATAATGTTACACTTTTTTACAAAAGAAAAAAAAAGCTCTGTTGGGACACAAAGGAAACTTATTTTTATCGATCTACTCTCTCATTACTGTCTCCACAGAGCTGCTGGAACTGTGGCAGGAAAGCCAGCGAGACATGCAGCGGCTGCAACACAGCTCGCTACTGTGGCTCCTTCTGCCAACACAAAGACTGGGAGAAACACCACCACGTCTGTGGTCAGGGCCTACAGGGGCTGCCAGGGGGAAGCAGCGTCCCTCTAGGCACCCCCTCATCCTCCTCCTCCTCAGCCTCATCAGCATCCTCCAGTGCGCCCCCGACCCACTCCGAGAGTACTCCATCGGGACCCCTGTCCCTTACAGTTCAAAGCAGTATTGTGGGAGGTGTTGGCAACGGAAGTGTGTCCGCCAGCCCCAAAGAGAGCAGTTCTAGTAGTGCCTCTCGCTCCACAACTCCAGCCACCCCTGCCCTACTGGATGCCACTTCTCGCTGACATCTGACCCTTGTCCCTTGTCCCTACCCAGCCAACGGACGTGACAGTGCTCACACTCTATGTAAAACTGAACTGAGGAATCTTCATCGCACACTGCTCCCTTTCGTCCTTCCATATTTCCCCCATCCTAAATCACACAGATTGACTCTCTCCTTGTACACCCATATATTGCTTTTTCCTGTCTCTTTAATAACCGCAGCGCAACAGATAAAAAAGATTCCAGCCAGGGGTTTGATACGATGAAAAGCATGAATATTGCAGTGTCTCCTATCTCTAGAAACATATCAGATGTGTTTGCTGAGAACATGAGGCTTGACATGAAGATGCGCCCTCAGTAAAGAAAGCATGCTAAATATTGTCCATGCAAGGACTAAAGGGCTGTGATAAGGCAACATTGATGGGAGATGACAAGCTGATAAGCACTTGCATTGGATTTCCCTTTATTTCAGCGTTAAAGGAAGAGCAGTAACCAGCCCCGAGATGTGCACTAACACACAAGCAAGGAGCATAACTTTTCATTTTCAAACACACAAGGGAAAGGGTAAAACTTGTGATGTCATTTTGTTCCTCAGAAACACAGCTTAGTATTTATTAAAGGTTTCTTTCTGGCTTTAAGGGAAAGTAAAGAAAAGTCCAAATATTCTAAATAAAGAATGATAGTGATGACCATGCTGATGAAATGATAATAAATAAATATTAAACTGGTAACTACCTTGCTAGCGAGCCAAGAAAATCTACACCGGACTCACCTCTCTGCACCATTATGAACCCAAATGAATTCAAAGAAAAAAAAATAACATGATCCAAACCTTTGTATTACACTGCCAAAGTGAGTAAGTAAGCGATAAAAGAGAAGCACTCATAACCAAACGCAAAGCAACATCACCTCCTCAGCAGATAAGCCAGTCCTGAGGGGGAGCAGGCTGCGAAGGAGCTGCAGAACAGGACCAAGAGTCCAGCGTTGGAAAAAAAACTGCCTCCAGCAGTCCGGATAAAACCCCAGCTACTCCTCAGTGATGGCCCAGACTAGTGAAAATGGACAATGCTGTGAACTTACTTATGAAAAAGACTTGACGAAATTGATGGAAACCCTGCCACAGTGTGGTTCTTTTGTGAATGGTGGAGAGGACGGATAAAAAAAAAGGAAAAGGAAAACTACGCAGCCTCAAAGGAGATGAAGATACATAAAAGGTGAAGGAGCTGCCAAAAACCTCAATGCAAGCTTGAAAACATTGTCTGAGAAAGCCTTGCATATTAGGGAGACGTATGGGAAACTGTAAGTCATTTTTTTAAAGCTATCAATGAGGAGATATTTCAAGGAATTGCTCTTAACTTTACATTCACTCCCTCCTTTTCCAAAGCATGACAGACAAGATCCTAGTAGAGGGCGGTGTAAACTTTGTTTTCCTCTCTTTCTACCTCCCCTCACCCCACACCTCTCCTCTACGCTCTTCCCCAACTACTTGACTCAAGTCTGCCCAGCCTGCATTGGACAGAGTCACAAAGCAGTCAGATGGGGAGAGTTGAACCTGGTTGTAGATATTATTCCTCTTTTAATTTTTTTTAATAATGTCTCTTGTTGCTGATGTCCACATGTGCTGCCCTTGTGTATAACCAGAAAGATGGGACTTTTGTTTTGGGTTTGTTGCTATTCTTTTTCCTCCTTTTAAGTTTGGGCTGAGCAGTGAAGACAGAGCAAGCGCGCTTGTTAATGAAAAGAAGCCCCACATTGTACTTATTGTTTGATTTGTTGTATCTATATTAATGAGATGAAACCCCTCTTGTAGAATATTTTGTATTGCTCGCATTGTAAGACAGTGAGAGGACGGAGGTGCAATATGAAGAGAATTCAGCTACTGAATGGAACCTCAGCAACTGCCCATAGGGTGTCATATAATATAGATACATATAGATATATTTAAAGTAACATCAGTAACTTAATGTGAATGTACATAGTATTTAAAAAGGTCCAAAAATGTGTTTGCCAAATAACAAAAACCTTTAAAGCTTAATGTCCAGAATATGACTTTCTCACAGTACGTTTGTTTCTCAAATTGTTTCATTCATGCAAGCTTTTACAATTTTTACTCAAATCAAAGTGTCATGTGATCCCGTCGGGCTGTCGGTGACTCCACGCTGCAGGAGGGGACTTGACTGTATGCGTTTAAGTCAGCTGTTGATAGGAAGCTCCAGAGTAGTCTGTAGTAAAACAGGGTTAAAAGTGGTGGCTTTTTTTACATGAACTATTTCACAGCAGATTTTGCAATTGTTAAACCAGTTGTCTTTTTTTTAACCCTCCATATTAGCTCAGAAGCCTCTCTAGTGTCTGTAGTAATCCTCTCTCTTGGCCGTTATCAGTATATATGTGTGTGTGTGTGTGATTAAGAGCACCCCCGTTTCCCTTCCCCTTCCACCCCCGACCCCACCCATGGAGCAGGACAAACCTTTACTGTAGGATTAAGCGATACACCAGTGTTAAGCTAACATCAAATTGCGAGATATTGATTTTTGTCTGATTATTCATTATTTGTTAAGATACCGTTTGAGCCTAAGCAGCAGAACTTGGACAGGTTTTTATTTCCAGGTCAAGAGTGTGGCATTATCTCTGTCAGTCCCCCCTCCATATTAATATCTGCAGCAGAGGGTATTAAAACAGATGATTTAATGCCTTTTTACAGACCTTTATTAACTCTATGCTGCTTGTTTCTTTCACACTTGGACCAAACTTTGACAAAAACACACTATGTAATCAAAAATAGATCTTTTGTTTTCCTCTTGGACTATTTGACAATTGCAATCCAAACAAGATAAGCTGTATGGTACCCCTGCATCTGTGTGTAGCATTTATGTGTGTGTGTTGTAGTTACCGTGTTAGTATTGACTTCGGCCTCTTTGTAAAATGTGCTCCTTTTCCTTTCCCCTGATGTCTCATTCAACCACCACCAGACCACTTCTCACAACCACAACCTCCCTTACCCTTCTCCCCTTACTAGCTACCTCCTGTGAGCATACAGCTAACCACCAGGAGAGGCTGACCTGGACTTTAAAAAGTTAGGCTGAGAACAGACATGGACACACACTCACATGCAGAGGCGATCTCACAAACCTGAAAGGAATTGTCATTACTAATGATGTGGAAAACTATTAACACTCCAGTCTACAACTTTGTGATCCTGCTAAACAAACCGGAAATCAGCAGTAGACACACAGTAAGTCCTGCATGTTACCAAACTACAGAATCAACCGTGATGTGCCATTTGTTGTCCAAAACCAATAAAAGCACAAACCAAAGTACTCCTAATTTGCCACTGTAGGCTCTGGCATGGTGTGTGTTAACAGACTGCAAGTAATAAGGTTAGAGCTCCACTACAACAGTTAACCAAAGTGTCTGAAATACATACGCTCAGAGTCAAGGAGTGAATAGCACACTCAACAAACTGCTTGAGTTTCACATGTGTAGAATTCTCACTCAAGCAATCAAAGCGCTTGTTGACTACATATTGAGTAGTGCTTCTCTATAAACAACAAAAGCATCTTTGAAAAAAAGAAAAACTGACTGCATGTTCTTACAGTTACAAAGGCTTGCAGAGGAAAAAAATGAGTGGATGTTGGGTGTGTGTTTGCGTGTGGAAGAGTTTGTGTTTTTGTAAGAAATGAAAAAAAAAAACATATCTGTTTTCTTTAAGTCTCTGTACAAACTACTTGAAACCTTCAGAGCTTTAATCAAACATCCCAGACGGACAATAGTGACACATTGATTCATAAAATGTGGCAGCAGCTTTGTGCGGTCAAGTGCCATATTGGTTTATAACATCCACATCAAAACTGGATTGTGATGACAGCTCCATTCATGCTGAGTGCTATGTGTGTACCTCCTTGTCTGCAAGTAAGCCATCAGATAAACAAAACCAAACCCAGTAGACCGTTTCTAAATGACCAAAATACAACCAAAAGCTGCAACTTTCTTCTTTAGGTTTCATGTTTGTAAAGGGCTTTGTGTTATGTCGTAGAGATCTTCAGCTTGATTGGTGAGGGGCGGGTTGTGGCAGACAATTAAATAAAAACAGCAACAGGAAAAAATGGAGATTTAGTAAAAAATAATAAAATAAAATAAAGAGCAAACTGTTCCTCACTGAGATTCTGCCTCTTGGAATCAGTGGTCAGCAGGATACAATATTCTGCTTGTATTTGTGCTGTTGCATCATTTACTTTTCTCTGTTAAGATATACATGGCAAACACATAAGGGCTCTGCTGTTACTTTACGTCAACCAATTTCTATTAAACTGTGTACCTAATATGAGCAAAACATGTTTAGAGATGACAAATATTAGCAGGATGACATTTGCCTCTCTCTGCCGCAGCTAGTAAGTCTGCTAGTAAAGTTTCAGAGCTCATCTGATGTGATGGTGACACGTCCTTCCTGTGAAACAGGTACCATTGACTAGAACGTTAAGGTGGCAAACAGTGGATACAGCACTTGTTTTCCTATACGACGTGGCTCAGAATGATCTCAATTTTACCTTAACATAGACTGGAAGATGTTTATGGTTTTATATGTGTAGGGGAGCATTGTATACTGTACTGTGCAATACATTACTACAAAGAAATCATGTTTCTGTAGGAAAGATTGGCGCTTGAAAGTCTTTCCCTTTTTGTTTAACTTCCAATTATTCAGCACTCCTGTTGCCATTTTTAGATGAAGTAAACTGTGCCAGAGGAATTCGATTCTGATTTGTATTTATTTCTTGCATGCTTTCCTCCCTGTTGCTAATACCGCTCTTTTAACTGTTCGCTCTGTTGGATGTGTGAAGCTGTAAAACATTCTAATTCAGGTTATTGTCTGTGTTGAACAATGTAACTGTGTAATTAAAACAAAAAACAAGATATCCATCCCTCTCATTTTTTTTGTTTTTTGTCTTTTTATATTTTGAGTTCAAGTATTTTCTGAAACTAAATGTCCAAGAAGGAAAATTTGCCCTGTTATTCAGCCAATTTATCATTGAGATGATAAATGTATTTAATTATATACCGTTCATATCTACAGTATATATAAATATATATTTTTT
>JBAMIG010000001.1:11368019-11380741 GCA_037177335.1 Kiunga ballochi | reverse complement strand
ACCTGTGTCCTACAAGATGATAGCTGTGTCCAACCAGACTTGCAGCAATCTGACGCCTATCTATGCCGTTCCCTGTTATTTGATTTCATGCTTGTGTTGTTCTCCTATGTAAGTCGCTTTGGATAAAAGCGTCTGCTAAATGCCTGTAGAATTAGAATTAGAATTAGAATTTGTTTGTGTATTTACATTTGCCCTTGAGAGGAGAACTCAATTTTTTTGTACAGTGTCAATAAAGTTATTCTAAGTTTATATTTTTATAAACTACTTTCAACTATGATTCTTCATATGAACAAGTTTATTTTTTCAACCTTAAGTTAATGGCAGGATGTTGGTGGATTCTTTAAAATAACACTTTACATGAAAAAATGGTTAAATTCTTTTATAAATATCTGCAACCATTGTAAAAATTATTATTAGTAGATTGAATATCCATTATAATTCTAGTTGACTAATTCATTAATGAACTCTGATTGTGTATATCATATACATAAATACATACATAAAACAAACTTGTGTTACAGCAAGGGGTCCTTGGTTGTTCGTCCAAAATGTTCAATGCAGTATATTGATGTATTACTTTGTTTGAATATATCTGAGCTCCCTTAAAAGGCTTTAAATAGTTTCCATGGGAGACTTAAATCAGTTATAAAGCTCACATTGGGTTTGGTATGATGATGATAACTTTGTATGTCGACCCATTAAGCAAGTGAATAAAATTAAACTTGCCAAGTAAGGTTGTAAAACAAAATAAATTATCGTAACATGTTTGACAGTAGTAAAGGCACAGACAGGACTCCTAAAATGACTGGTTACTGAATTTCACTGGGGTCTGGCTCAAACGCGAACAGTTTCTCAGCCCTATTCCTCGAGACCTACTGCTCTGCGTATTTTAGATCTTTCTAAACTTTCAAACATCTGGCTAAAATGAATGCCTCATCTATATGAGCCAAAGGCTTGACGAGGGGGGTCATTCATCTGAATTAGAAGTGTTGGAGTAGGAAAACAGGCATTAGGGCCTGGCAACTAGAATTTAGAAACAATGCATTAGAGTCACCAAATAATTTAGGGAAACACCTTGAGGGTTAAAATAGAGTAGTGTTGGTTGTATTAGTCTTCACTATATAAATAAATAAATAAATCACTTGCAAGAGTGATATGCAACATGGGCTCACATTGCCTTCTGCTATTCTGACCGTGTAATGAATGTAAATTGAAGTAAAAAAGAGTGATTCTTACAGATGGCACTTGTAGCATGTAACATGTCACAACTTGTGACTCCTTCTACATGCTGTGTTGTGGAAGGACTGAGCAGCTTATCAGTAGGAACTCACACATATAAAGGATTAGGCTGGTTTGAATGAAATTGTATAAGTGCAATAAAAATTAAATATCATATGTAAGTCCCTTTGGATAAAAACATCTGTCAAATCACTGTATAGTATAGTGTAGTAGTAAACTGATCAAGACTATAGCTGCCATAAATTTTCTCTCTCTTTTTGTAGGATTTTACCACTTACATTTTAGATAATATTGAAATTACCATTTATTATTGTTAAAACCTTTCGTGTGATTATGTGTTGCATATTTTGATTGTGTATTGTTAAACATTTATACATGTTATCCTTGTTTTTTTTCTTTTGCATAAACGCCCCTGAATGCAAGACTCCTTTTCTTCCATCCACCACCGCTCTCACGTGCGCTCCACGGTGTCAATCAGTCCAGAGCGTCATGGAGCTCGTGCACAGGTGATATCTATTAGCTTAGCTCATATGCCAAAGGGTGTCGTGTCCATTCACTACCGATTCGCTTCCTTCCGGTGAGATTTTTTTTTTCGGAGTGGGTTTGGCGAGGAGCGGTTAGCTTTGCAGATGCTAAGTTTTAGCAGCTAGTATGGCGGAAAATCATATGGAGTACCGCTATCTGGAGGGGGAAAGCATCGGTGAGCATTTCACCGAGGATCCGGTGAGTCATTGTTGTGTCTGTGGAGAATGTGAAAGGGGCTGACACATTTGTTGGTGCGCATGTAAAGAGAATTACGCTAGCGACCAAGCGCACAAGCATGGAGTGCTGTTGATTGTTAACCGAGAGCTATATTTGCTAGCCACATTCTCACACACGTATATAAACCCAGCTGTGGGCCGGTCGGGTGCGGCGACTGCAACATTAGTGTGCTCTGCAAAATGCTTTCATACTGCAAAAAATCTAATGCATGAATGAAAAAGCCGTAGTTTTAACCGCTTTCCGGTCATTTTTAATTGGATGCAATTAACATTAGCCGCAAAAGAATCCCATTAATAGTGAATTATGACAGTTTTCAGGTAACTGTGAATTTAGATCTTATCTTTAATGCGTTTCGAAGTTTTTTTGTTTTTTTTTTATTGGAAAAAAAACTCTTAAATTAACATTCAACTACTATAATTGAATTTGTTTTGATGTTAGGCACACACTCATGTAAGACACATTTTCACACCCTAACAATGACATTTTGAGTGTTTTTGGTTGTATTAAACTCAAGTATTTGCTCCCATTTTTGTCAGGAGCTGATGGCCATCAAGGCCAGGGTCCAGGAGCTAGAGATGGAAGAGGAGACTGAGAGAATGAAGGAGGAAGAGGAGAGGTGTGCAGCAGAAGAGATGCAGCTCATGACCAACAGCCCTCGGCCTGGTGAGAGCAAGGCTTGCCCGTCTTATGTTTGTTGTTGTCTATTTGGTGTACATAAAGATCCTGATTCTGCATCTGGCTAACACCTGGGTCACTTCCCTGTGCCTGCTCACTGCCCAGTGAGATGGAGCAGTGAAGCCCAGTAAACCAGAAGTGTCCTTTTCTGCCTGTGGCTATTTTCTGCCTCTGTGAATCTCCTCATTCCTTCCTCCCTTTTCTGTTCTTCCATAAGACTAACATTCAGTCAGTGGGGTGCCACATCTTATAAGAAAAGAAACCTTTAGTGTCTTTATTTCACCTGGAGGGAATTGCTGTGTAGGCAACACATTTTTTAAAAATATTGCTTGTGTGCAAGCATTGTGTAATTTTTTTTTCCCCCTCATCTACAGGACCCTTTTATAATATGACTCCTGAGGAGAGGATAGATGCAGACAACAGATCGGTCTATGTGGGAAATGTAAGGCTTGTGAATTACTTTTAATCACACGTGTGATGTTTTTTGTTATAACCATGTTCTGACCTGCTTTTGAACAAATCTCAGGTAGATTATGGAGCAACTGCAGATGAGTTGGAGATCCATTTCAATGGTTGTGGTCCTGTCAACAGAGTTACTATCCTGTGTGATAGATTCTCTGGTCACCCCAAAGGGTGAGTGTGTGATTTTTAACTGCCTGTCACAATAAAAAAAACTATTGGTCAGAACTATAAAACTAGGTTTGCATAACCATTATCTTTTGTTTTTCTCCAGTTTTGCTTACATTGAATTCTCTGATCGAGACTCTGTGCAGAGTGCTATTGGTTTACATGAGACGCTGTTCAGAGGAAGAGTCCTCAAGGTAAAATTGACCTCAAATGTTTTTATTGGAACCCGCTTGTCTGTTTTATGAAGGCCATTCATCACATTTCAGTGTGCTTGCTTTGCAAATGAAATTTATTGCACTTGGAGCTTATGTTTTGAGCAACTACATACTTGGTTTTAGTCAACTGGTTTCAGAAAATGGGATCAATTGAGCTGCAATGAAGTATATAATCTTTAAAATGTATATCTGTGGTTCTTGCAACTAATGGGGATCATTGGAATTATAGTGTTTGGGCACAATGTTATCGTGTAGTTTTTCCATCATTTTTACTGAAATGCTTTTTGTCAAATCTTTTTATAAGTAATTCTTGATGGACTAGTTTGTAAAAACACCAGTTAGGCCTGAATCCTGTCAAGTGAAGCTGAGCAATTAGTCCACAAAAGTTGCTGTAATTTATCCTTGTTCTCCATCAGTAGATAAAGGAAAATGCTGACAACATCCTTTGGCTCCAAATGATAAATGGTACTCTTAAGTGGAAAATTAAAAACCATCATTTGGCTTTCAGGTATTGCCTAAAAGAACCAACATGCCAGGCATCAGCACCACAGACCGGGGAGGACACAGAGGGGGCCACTCTAGAGGCAGAGGTCGCGGATACCGCCCTCCCAGATACCAAAACAGCTCTCGAGGCAGATTCCGGTACCAGTCAACAAGACCACAGCACCAAACGCCACATCCCTATTACGGAGGAGCATCAGTCGGAAAGAGACAGGGACACATGGATTACCATGAACAAACACCCAAACGTTACCCGTGTCTTCTTCTCATCACACCGCCATCAGAAGAGCTGGGGGCAGCATCAAGTGGACAGCATTACCCTCAACAACGTTAGCGTTACTCCCAGCCTACATACTATGGGTGTGATTTTTAAAATGCAAATACTTTCCAAGTATTGTGATGTACAGAACTAACTTCTGCATCAGTCATAGGTGAGAAGTGACAAAAGCAGACTGGAGTCCCTGTTACATTATAAGCTTATCTTGCTGTGGATGCATGGGACAGTTCTTATATTGTTGCGCGTTCGGATCTGTTTTTACAAATTGGGAATGTTTTTGTGTTGCTGCTTGTAATATATAAACCATGTGTAACTTAAGTTCTTTTGCTATGTGCATAAATAAAAGTAAAATAACACATGCAGTAATATCCAAGGACCAAGTTTACTCATAATCTGACAGTTGAATGAAAGCAACATGTAAACAAAGTGATATGCACAGTAGATGCTCAGCAGGCAGGAAGGAGGATGTCAGCCAGTTTGAACCATCATTCCTGAAACGATCCCATTGAAGGCCCTGGATAATGATTTGAATGAAAGTTAGAAGATTAAATTGTTAAAATCTCTGATGTGCAGAAGAAACTTACTTTGACTGGATTGGGTCCCCAGGATTGTGAAATGGGTTGCACATTACATCTGTGAAAGAGTTGTGCAATTTTCTAAACATCTGCAAGAGACCAAAAGCAAGTTAGCAAACCTAAATGACTCAAATCTACATCAATACCTGACGAATGGTTTCATGGGCTGGAAAGCTGATGGTCCCTACTGAAAGGAGCATGTAAAAAATTCTGAACCATGGGAGGATTATTCCACTGCAGGAAAAATGTTAAATGTTTGGAGAAAGAAGGCAACTTAATGTCTATGACGCTTAATAATGGACAGCTTTCACCGGTGTTACAAAATGTGTTCAGCTGAAGTAATAGTCTTATAAATGTAATAAAAAAAAAACACGACCGAAGGCCCAGTCCAATTTATAAATTATGAATAATTTAAAGATTTGAAGTGATAGGTTATTTTTAGAATCAGGACTTTCCACTCATGCATAACTTGCCAATGTTGTGAATGAAAAGACACAATCTAAAGATCTACGTGGGATCAAAAACTGATATGTGACTAAACTAACATGTGAAAATGTAGTAAATCCATGACTGCCATTTGTCTTGTTGACCACAAGTAGAAATAAGCACAGATTTAAGTGCGACATCAATTAACCTTAAATTACTCTGAGCTAAAGCTTAGAGAAATGCAGATGAGCAGCAATACAAAACAGGAAGAAGAGTGGAGCTCACTGGACTAAGCCTATTTGGATTGTTTAGACACTGAACTTACACTCCTTATTTCATTGTCCCGCAATGATGTATTTGACGAGTCCACAACAATTACAAATTTCACCTTGGAGTTGGTCACATATCCATATCTATTTTTATAGTCAAGGATATGAAAGAAGTACTTTGTATTAAATCATTTCTGCCCTTTTACAGCTTTGTTGAGCACTTTCAAAAAAAGGTAATTGACCACTCTATTCCCTCAAGATGAAAATATATTTCCATTCCTATTGGGGACACTGAACAGTAGTGGTTTTAAGAACAGTGACACATTTTACCTTCTTCTGAGGCAGTTTCTCTGGTGGTACAGTAGGTCATGTTTTAATGGTTTTAACTGGAGCCATCGATTCACATTGGCTGCCATGGGGAGTGGCCAAATAATAAAGCCAATGTAAGTGTCATTAGGAATACATCACAGTTTAAATAAATCCAATTATTTCACATGTCTAATAATACAGACGTATATCATTTTAACTTGATGCCTAATGACAGGTGAACGTCCACAATATTAAGAGGAAGTGCGGCATTTAGTGCCCATTGTGTTCTAAGCTAACCCTGCTATAACCAATTCAATTTAAAGGATACACTTTATAGTCTTCAGTTGGGTAAAGCAGACCTAGATATAACTCTCTCTGGTCTCCCAAGGATTTGCCCACGGCTGAGATCTTCTCCTCCACCACATCCAGAGAAGTGTGCACTGTGTAGTGAAACTTCAGCTCGTTTTGAGTTGGCACACTGCGGATATACAATGGGTAATTCTAGGGAAATGCATAAAATTATATTTACACGTTAAAAATTTGTTAAAGCACATTTTAAAAGTCAGTTTTCACAAAATCTTCACAAAGATGTAACACTGAACAGCAGATAGCAGCAGCCTGTGATTATGCTAATATTAGCACTGTCGGAGTATATTATCTCGCTGGACCTTATATTATACACAGAAAGCTGACACGTATACAGAAAAAATATAAGTATAACTAAAAACCTTCTGTTATCACAAACAAGGTAAGTTGAAAAATACCAGGACGTTACAAATACCTCCTTAGCGATCACAGCTATGCACACCGCCATGTTAGTATCGCTGCTGTCACGTGACACGTTGCGTTCAAATCCCCTGGCAAAATAAGGTTAAAGTGAACATCAATTCATCCATCCATACATTTTCTACCGCTCATTGCCAAACGGGGTCGCGCGGGGGACCCCAATTCCCCGAACACAATTTATATCATGAAGATATTTTTTTTAACTTTATCATTTGCAAAATTTTGTAAAAATATAAGTGTTTATACAATTTATCTGCAGTCAGTGAATACAACACAAAACAAGGAAGTTGTATCAAAATATTGGACCTGGTGAATTCCTATTTGATCATGAGATGCCGGTGAACAAAGCTAAAGTGAAATTAAGCAAACTTTTTTATTTTTTCCTGCCTGGTAACTTAAGGAATCCGCTGAAGAAAGGCACCTAGTCAAACAAACTCTATTTAAAGTTGCTTTTCATTTGATTACAGCAGCTCAGCAATGCAAACTCTACTTCTAATTGTCTCTAGCATAGTAATATGTTGTGCTTTGAAAGGAACATCGTCAAATGTTTCCTCTCCAAACATTATCATCATGCTTATGGATGACGTAAGTTACGTGTCTTTTGTGTTACTTAAATGCTTTATATCAGTTGTGAATATTACATCTGTGCATTCATGTCTTATGATTTGCCTGAGTATCTGCTACTTATCTAATAAAGCATTACACATTGTAGACTTTTTCAGTTGGTTTAAAGGTTTTAATCTGTTTTTTAGATGGGTTGGGGGGACTTGGGGGTATTTGGCCAGCCTTCCAGAGAGACCCCCAATCTGGATGCGATGGCAGCTCAGGGCATGTTATTTCCAAACTTCTACACAGCTAACCCACTTTGTTCCCCATGTGAGTATGCATAAAATGAACTGAACCTGAGTCAGTAGTTCCCCTTTTTATTATATAAAATGTTCTACAAGTATGCTTATCTTTTGATTGCTTCACTAAAATTTAAGCAACAGCTCACTTTCATTTTAAAGGGTTAATCTTACACCTTTAATTTATTATTGGTTCTTTCAAATGTTATGAAAGGCAAAACAACTGGTATAGAAACATAATAAATTCTTCTAACATGATTGTTCTAAGATCACAACACCATTTAAAGCAGGGGTGCCTAAAGTCAGTCCTTGAGTGCCGCTGTCAGGAAGATTTTTGCTGTATCCCGATTCCAACATACCTGGTTGCCATTAAATGGATGCAAAAACCAATGAAGATCAACATAATGACAGATTAACTTGATTCAGGGCTGCTGGGATAGGCTCCAAATCCAGTCCTTGAGATCTACCATCCTGCAACTTTTTGATGCAACCCTTTCTAACACACCTGAATCAAATAGTTGAATTTCCACTGCTGCATGTCATCCAGCCCCACAGAGGTCTGCTAACGAGCCATTCATTGGATTCAGCTGTGTTGGACTATGAATGCTTCTAAAAGTTGCAGGATGGCAGATCTTGAGGACCGGACTTGGGCACCTCTGTGTTAGTGTGTCTCCAATGCACTCTCATTACTGATGGACGATAAAGAGGAACTTCTACTCACTCAGTTTTTTGTAATTTGCCAAAGAACATTCAAAAAGACAATATTAAGTTAAGATGTTATTTATTCTGTTCACAGCCAGAGCTGCACTTCTCACTGGAAGACTGCCTGTCAGAAATGGTTTCTACACCACTAATGCCCATGCCAGAAATGGTAAACTTTCGATCATAGTTCTGACGCCACAGGTCATACAACTACAAACATGACTGTGCAAATGTCTCAGCTTTCTGTTTCAAGTGAAAGATGCTTGGTTAAAGTATTTATGTCAGGATTTGTTTATTTTGCAGCATATACCCCCCAGGAGATAGTAGGAGGGATATCCAAGGATGAGATTTTGCTTCCTGAAATGCTGAAGAAAAAAGGTTATGTGAGCAAGATAGTTGGCAAGTGGTGAGCACCGGGATATAAAGTTTTTTAAATGTTTATGATCAGCAGTGGTAATCGTGTTCAAATAATTTGATAAAGTCAAACTAGCAACACATCATTGTAAATATTTAAATCAGGCTTTTATGTTTAACCAATCAATTCTGACAGTGATAGGCAATAAATCAATGTTAAACTTGATAGCTACATGCTCTGCTTAGAGAATGTTCGTGAAATTTTAGTTGTAAACTGCTATAAACACATTTGTAATATGATTTATTTGTCTTATCTATTTCTTCTTATTTCATTGCTATAGACAAAGCCTACATATGTTCGTAATTTAAACCATTAATCAGAGTATTAGCCATTTATTTGGTCTACCTTTTAGAGTTTCTTCACATACACAGGGCAGACATGCCAGGTCCACAGGGTTAGAGGAAACAGGAGTAATAAAGATTATTAAAAGGTGTAGAACTCAATCTGATGATGCAAAGCAGTGAGATGATGCTGACACTCCCTGTAAGATTCATCATCTATGAGAATGATGACTATGTAGACCTAATGACACTCATCTGAAATAAGTGAAACTATATGATTATTCATTGTGTGTAGGAATAACTATGTTGACCTTTTGAAAAACCTGTGTATATAAAGCTTTGACTTGTGAAAAAAGACCTTCAGGGAACAGAGGCTATTCCTACAGACATGTTGAAGGGTTAAGGGCACCTGTTTTCTTTTTTACACAACAGGCATTTGGGCCACAGACCTCAGTACCTTCCTCTGAAGCATGGCTTTGATGAATGGTTTGGTGCCCCTAACTGCCACTTTGGTCCTTATGACAACACCATCAGACCCAACATACCTGTCTACAACAACTCTGAAATGTTTGGGAGGTATGACCACGCTCATGACACAGATAACAACAAACAGAGACGAGAATGTTCTAAAAATCTTCCCCATGACTCAGTTATATAGTTCGTCTGTCTGCTCCTTCGGATGAGTTCCTCCTCTGTACCAGCTGGGCTTGTGTATTCCATTTTCCGCCTATTTGTTTTCCCAAAACAGCCATATGTGTATTCAGGGTCATTGGAACTGGCAGCCGGGCGTGTTTTTCGCTTAGCCGTGGGTTTAATCAGCATTGCATACCTGAGTCCCGGACATACACACACTCAGACACTTAGGCACGCATACAAAGACACACACATGTCCTCAAGAGATGGCAGGTTGCTTTGCCTGCATGTAAGGACACCTGGAGGAAGTGAAGCATAAGAAAGAAATTTCTGTCACGGCTTCGCTCCTCACCGCTTCCACGCTTCAGCAGCACCTCATAACAGTTCCCTCTGCTCAGCTTTGCAGAGACTTCCCACATATGGCTTTCACCTACGTTTCCCCCCAACACAGTCCATAAGCAGGAAATGTACTTCTTTTGTCTTAATAAAGTTAGCTGTCATAGTCACAGTCAATTGAAATTCCTGATCATCAAGTAATAATCATATTATGCAGTTAAAAAAGAAGAGCGGGGATTTGGTGTGGCTTGAGCAGTAATTTAGATGGCATGATAGTCCTGTCATGTCATCTGTTTTCCAGATACTATGAGGAGTTTAAGATTGACAGACGTACTGGGGAATCAAACCTCACACAGCTGTACTTGATGGTAAGTGAAGGATGACCTCTCATTCATTACTGTGAAAAAAGTATCAATCTGTTCATGTTTATCATGGAATCTGCCAATAAGTTACTGGTGTGATACATATCCAAAGTCACAGAGTGTGTCCATTTTCGATCCTATAGGATTTAAGCGGATTTTAGATATCTCCTTGACCCAACACAACTTATTCAAATAAAAGATTCTCCTCAACAACTTGTGGTGCGGTTCGGCCCAAACATGTTGACCCATCAGTTTGATTCAATTGTGCTGCAGCAGGAAACATCAAAAACCTGCTGGACTGCAGCCATTAGGGAGCGATTTCAATTCCAGATCTAAACTCCAACCTAACAGGCCTGAAGAGAAAATGCACATAAACTTTAACATTTGAAATAATTGTATGTGCAAAGAAATGTCATTTTATTACCAAGAAAAGGAATCAATGGCACAGTTAAATACACATGTGAATTTTTAAATCTCATCTCTTGCCAAAAGAAACCTGCTAGACAAATAGAAGCTCATTATAAATCCAAACTTATCATAGGTTTGATAGCTGCACTGAAAAATCCATGTTAAACATCTGTAGGTACAGTGAAGTAACTCTACTACTCCTGCAGGAAGGTCTTGACTTCATACTGCGTCAGACTAAAGCCCAGCAGCCATTCTTTCTCTACTGGGCAGCCGATGCCACACATGCCCCCGTCTACGCCTCCAAACAGTTCTTAGGGAAGAGTCAACGAGGCCGGTAGGTCATATATCCCCCTACTCACTGTGTTATTGTTGCTGTCCTGCACAATCATAAGATTATGTCCTAGATGTCACAGAGTAAACCCTGATTGTGTGTGTGTGTTGCAGTTATGGCGATGCGGTGATGGAGCTGGACCACAGCATTGGTCAGATCTTATATCGGCTGCGGAGTCTGGGCATTGAAAATAACACCTTTGTATTCTTTACCTCAGACAACGGAGCAGCTTTAATATCTAGTCCAAATGAAGGCAGGAAATAAACCTACTCCTACATTACACTTACCAGTACACTTCCTGTCTTGTTTGTGTGTTGTTCTGATATTCATGTGTTCATGTGCTGCTGTGATTCCTCAGGTGGCAGCAACGGGCCTTTCCTCTGTGGGAAGCAGACCACTTTTGAGGGGGGCATGAGGGAGCCTGCCATTGCTTGGTGGCCGGGACACATCAAAGAAGGCAGCGTAAGAACAGCTGTCTTTTAGAGCTTGTACTGAATTAAGCTTACAAAAAAGCAACATATTGATCATTCCCTAAATCCGTTGCATTTTCCTGAGAATAGCCTTATCTTAGAGTGAGACTGTAAAATATTATTTATCATTTTATTGTTCTTCCCTGATGTTCTGCTTTTGTCAGATTGTACCAGAAGCAGAAATGCTCAGTGAAAGCTGCAGGCATTGCACTGTATTGTAAATCTGTTTGAGCATAAAGGAATAATTAGTTCACTAATCCTTCCTTTAAATTATTATTATTTTTGTTTAACTTGTGTTTAATTTCTGTCTTTTCATGGGGAAACTGTGATCCACTGGTTCAAGTAATCTTGATTATGTTCAGCTTCAATCCAGGGATTATATTCAGTAAACTTTGCAGATATAACTTTGTGATTTTAGCCATAAAGCAAATAGATGCTTTTTCCAATGTTTCCTCAAATATTTTATTGGTGAAAATTATTGCCCTGACTCTTTATTTTTTTCCTTTCCCATTCCCCAATTTAACCCCCCCCACCCACGCTGTGATCCCCTAAGCTTGTGCGTTCTGCAAATGACTTTTAATTGTATTAGGGGCAGCTGTGACACGGGGCTGTGACGCAGAGGGATTTTGTGGAGGAGCGAGCGGAGGCTGCAGTCTGCAGTAAGCCTTGCCCCTGGCTCATCTCACAGGGTTGTGCTAGGGCCTGATAGCGCAGCAGAGTAGCGAGGGAGAAGGGGATTGGGAGCGTCTTAAGCGGCTAATCTGTTTGTGTGTTTGCTGAGGTTGGATTGAGCCGTAATGAGGACTTCAGTATCTGAATATGCCAGGCGCTCAGGATAAAGGAACAGGGGGGGGTCGGGAGGGGGAGAGAGAGAGAGAGAGAAGGGGGGGGGTACAGGAAAGGAAGCAAGGAAAGAAGTTAAAGAGGCGGCTTGTGTAAGAATGTAAGAATGAGAAAAAGGAGAGTTGCACAGGAAAGGAATGTGTTGAGGTTTTGCTGCAGCTGAGTCATGTGCCTCTGGAAGCATAGGTATAATTTTGTGTGAATCCTTTGTTTTTTGTATGACAAATAACCTTGTTTTTATTTCTATCCCAAAAACATGGTGCGGCTTTGCAAATGCAGTTGTGCCTTGGCTCTGAAAAAAGTCTGTGAGGTCACAGGTCTTTTGTTGAAACTATTTGTTTCAACTCTATAGCTCTGGATTCATCCATCCATCCATCCATCCATCCATCCATCCATCCATCCATCCATCCATCCATCCATCCATCCATCCATCCA
>JBAMIG010000001.1:11345810-11367919 GCA_037177335.1 Kiunga ballochi | reverse complement strand
ATCCATCCATCCATCCATCCATCCATCCATCCATCCATCCATCCATCCATCCATCCATCCATCCATCCATCCAAACAGGTCACCAGTCCATCCATCCAAACAGGTCACCAGTCCATCCATCCAAACAGGTCACCAGTCCATCACAGGGCCAACACAGAGAGATGAACAAGCAGACAAACAAACACCTACACACACACACACATTTACTTCAAAAGGCTTTAAATGACCAGTCAACCTATAACATGCATGTCTTTGGATAGTGGGAGGGAGTCAGAGTACCTGGAGAGTACCCACACTAACTTGGGGATAACGTGCAAAATCCACTCAGACAGGGCATTACCAGAGCCAAGATTCAAACCAGCAACATTCTTGCTGTGAGGCAGCAGAACTAATCACTGCACCACCGTGCAGCCCACAGACACATTGATTTGAGCCAATTCACAATAAAAGTCTAGCTAACCATCGCTACATCTAGCTGGCTAGCCCATCAAATCTTGACTTCAGTTTAATTTCCCATCTTGAGCATGCAGGACGCGACAGAGGAAAGGAAAGCAGCGGACATCTATATATATATATATATATATATATATATATATATATATATATATAAAAGCATTGATCCAAGTACAGAACCGTGAGAAACTCAATGACTTACTCTGGTGTGTGAGGAAGATTTTTCATCTTTATTGACAAACTGAAATCTACCAGAGAAAAATAATTTAAACCAACTTAGTGTGGTCTCTTTTATTACCAATAACACAGCCTCCATTGAAAAATGTTGTGATCAATGCAGCACTGAAATCTATCTATAAACAAAATAAAAACGGACAAGAGTCCTTTATCAGAGGCCAAGAGAAGATCATTAGTAACTTTCACCAGTGCTGTCTCTATGCTGTGATTACATCTAAATGCGAAGGTTGTTTCTGTTCAGATAAGCACATAGTTGAGTTAAATCTATTTTAGACATGAAGGGGAGGTTGGATATTAGTCTATAGTTAGCTAACAGGTCTGGAATGTCATTTATTTTTAGTAAAGGTTTGATTACAACTGTTTTAAAAGCTTAAGGTAAATATCCTTTTAAAAGAGATATATTGATCAGATGCAGTACAGATGTATTAACTAAGAAACATGAATAATTGGGTTGGGATTTGGTCTAAAATACAAGGTGAAGGTTTAGATGAATCTATTATTTTGGTTAACTCAGAATGTTGTTTGGACAAGTCCAAACAGAAATCTGATCCTATAGATGTCTCTCTGCTGCTGCAGGATATCATGGATTTTCTCTCTAATAGAAACTATTTTGTTTAAGAAGTAACTCATGAAGTCATCACAGCTGAGAGTTAAAGGAATACATGGCTTAACAGCCTATGTATGTTGCTTACAACAGAGGAAAATCCACACACAAAGTTTCCCCAATTTCTTGTTTCAGCCTTTTGAAATCTCTGATCAGTGCATTTAAAAGCTCAGTAAGCTCTTGGAACCAGATGGTGGACCCAAATAATAACTATACAAGCCTTTGTGAAAAAGGGATTTCAACAGGTTTATTGTACAGGCTATACACAGTTTCATCTCAGTAACAAGCTGAGGGGGCAAATCTTCTGTTTCTAAGTCTGAGACTTGTGTGAGGTTTGACAACTAGATACTTAGGGGGATAGAAGGAGGTGTACTGGAATGGCAGAGCATGGCTGGTCTAAAACAGATGCAGATTCAGCATTCTCCCAGTGCCTCAGGCGGACATTGAGGGGGCCAAGATGATGGGTGTCTGTGGCTGTAGGAACAAAGATGGGGAGGTGGGTGGGCTGTCAGGCCCACAACATTGTTGAGCATCACAATCCTTTTTGTTGGGTTATCAGTGGCAGACACACGGGCAGAGTGGAGGAGATGTGGATGGAAGCTTTGCTTCCTCAGATAACCAACGCGACAGCATGGAAAGAAATGAGAGAAAGAGGGTGTGACGTTATAAAGCGTGATGATTCAGACAAGAAAGGGAAAGAACAAAGCACAATGAAAGAAATAAGTTCAACGTAGACTGCAGAAGAGGGCAGAGCTACTATAGGAGGAACATAAAAAGAAGGCATCTCATGTGATAAGTCTTCTGTCAGGGCAATGTGAGTTTGAAAGTTTTTGGTTTTTGGTTGTGCAAGTTATTACCAACTAAATGTCAGTGCGTCCGATTTCGCTTTTGTCCTGTCTTCTTTAATGATGTGTGTGTGTGTGTGTGTGTGAGAGAGATTTAAAAAAAAAAAGAAGAAATGGTGTAAAATGAATCTGTTAGTGTTTGTGTGGATGAGAGAGAGAGAGAGTGTCTGGATGTGCAGATAGATCATGGGACGCATTGCAGAGCCTTTCTGTGGCTAGTTCTGTGGATACAGAAGAAAAGGGAATTCATTTCAGTGCTTAGGAGTTTGTGTGTGCATCTGTGTGTGTGCCGGCCGCCGATAGGAGCACAGCAGCACATGGCGGTGCAGCTGCACAGGCCTGATAGTGCTATCTGATTGTGAGCGTGCCGTCTCCCTCTAAGGCTCGCTCAGGAGAGAATGGAACGGAAGATCAAGGATGACAGCGAAAAAATGGCATTTTATCTGAAAATAGTTCAAAGTTTATAAATAAAATAAAGCTTTTCACGGCGACTGGGAGAGGGAGATAAAACACCAGCTTTCTCCAGTTTCTGCAGTCTGCTTGCCAGGGCCGTGTCCTATTCCTTCTTCCTTTCCTCCTTTTTCTCTTTCTGCCGCTAAAAAGATGGGACAAAAGAAAGTAGGAACTCATTTAAGCATTTAGAAGTTTTGATTGATACCTGTATGCAGATATTACACTGAATTAATGAATCTTTTTCTTCATGTACATACAGTCAAAATGCACATGTAAGCACTAGCAGTTAAGCCATCAGGTGGTAAACCTGTGGTAGAGATGAACTACACCATGTTTGTGTGCAGTGTCCGTTATGGATGTGATACTTTTGTGAAGTGAATAAATGGTGCTTAGATGTCTTCTCTGCTTATATTTATTTTGTTTCATGACATGATTTTTTTTTTTAAATTCCGTGATCTTTATGTAGGTGAGTTTCCAGCTTGCTAACATCATGGATCTGTTCACCACCAGTCTGGCCCTGGCTGGGATCAGCCGTCCTGATGACAGAACCCTGGACGGCATGGATTTAAGTCCAGTCTTGTTCAGTCGCCCTCACACTCTCCAAAACAGGTGAGACTGTTTTTTCTCCCTTTCTTAATTAACTTTGTTTAGCTCCTCCTGTGTGATTCCCAGTTTCTCCTCAGTTGGGTACGCCTGGTGAAGCCCAGAAGGCATCTTTATCAGCTGTCCAATCTTCCTCACCTGGCTCTTCTTGTGGAAAGGTGGCAGGTCTACTAGCGATTCTTTGGGCTATTTTATCTGGAGATCATAAAAAATGTCTACATTGAGAAAAAGTCGGGGGGGATTTCCCCTTAAATATGATCAATTAACACTTCCTGTATAAAGGGATAAACAGAACTGTTACGCTGTAACAGGAGCCAGGCCTTAGGGGAAGAGTTTATTGGCAAAGATGCCAGTTGAGCCTGTTTTTTTTGTGCTATGGTGTGGTTTTATTGTTTATACATTATGAAATTCCATCATTTTTAATAAATGTATGGTCAAAGTTGTAGTATAATCCCAGTTCAATTCTGAAGTAAGGATGTGTAAAACCTAAATACATGAATAGAATAAAATGATTTGCAAACTGAATGTGCTACAAAGATATTTCATGTTTTACAAATATTCACTTATTCTTTTTAATGTGATGCCTGCAGGATGTTCCAAAAAAAGCTAGAACAGAAGCATTACTGTGTTACATCACCTTCCCTGTTAAAAGAAAAATGAAAGCATTTGGAAAATGAGGACACTAATTGTTGAAGCGTTGTCTGTGGAATTTTTACCATTCCTGCTTGATGTAAACAACTCAGCTGCTCAGCAGTCCAGGGTCTCTGTTGCTTTTTGTGCTTCATATTGTGCTACACGTTTTTTAGATTTAATACCCACACTGTTTTACTACAATACCACACTGCTGTAACACTTACACAGCATGGCTTTGCATTGTCTCGCTAAAATAAGCAGGGAAATCCCTTAAAAAACATGTCCTTGTTCATTATTATTGTCGCCTTCACAGATTTGCAAATTTACCAGATCATAAGGACGAACACACACATTCCATCACAGATGCTAGCTTTTGAACTATGCACTAACAATCCAGCAAGTCCTTTTCTACTTTCACCCGGAGGACGCGATGTTCATGATTTCTAGAAACAATTTGAAATGTGGATTCATCAGATAAAACACTTTCTTTCTTTGCATCGGTCAATCCGAGATGAGCTCGGGCCCAGAGAACATTTCTGGGTATTGTTTTCTTTTGCATGGCAGAGTTTTTGAATTTGCAGATGTAGTGACGAACTGACAATGATTTTATCTTCATGGTAATACCCTTTTACATAATGTGCTGGTTTATAAAGGGATTGAAGTTAAAAAGCATTAGACTTTGACCCTGCTCCCTGCGCTCAGATTCCTTCAGATTCTTTGAATCTTTTGATGATATGATGAACCCCATATTCCTTGCAATTACATTAAGAAACACTGTTTTTAAACTGTTGGACTTTGATCTCACTTTGTGGTTCACAAAGTGAGAGTCTTACCCCATTCCTGCTTGGCCTTACAAGCAATGCTCCGTTTATACCTAATTATCACACCCATTTGTTTTTGAGCATTCCTCCAACTTTTCCAGTGTTTGGGTATCCATGTTAAAGCGTTTTAGAAATGTGTTGCAGCCATCAAATTCAAAATGAGTGAATATTTGGAAAAAGTAATAAAAGTTTATTAGTTTGAACATTAAATGTTTAGTCATTGTGGCATATTTGGTTGAATGAAGGCAAATTGTACGGATTATTGTTACCCATTATTTGTGGGATTCTTTTTAAATGTAACTTAGTAGTTTATAATCCTGAAATAGCTCACAGAAACAAGATAAATACAACGGTGAAAGCAGACTTTAAATTGATGAGTCCCACAAGAGAATATTTTGGGTGTAAATAAAATGTGATGCTTTATTTCTCCATTTTTCCTGCATTGACAGACCGATCTTCTATTACCGTGGAAATGAGCTGATGGCTGTTAGGCTGGAACAGTACAAGGCACATTACTGGACCTGGAGCAACTCATGGGAGGAGTTAAAGAGTGTAAGGCTTCCTTTTGATGCTTTGTCTATGTCCCATCTCTGGTTCCTTCTTTTTGTCTTCCTCAATCTTACTGAAACCCACAAGCACTTTGGTTGTTGCTGTTGTTATCTTCAAAATGGCTCATCAGTTGACTGCTGTGTACATCAGAGTGTAATGAATATTAATGAAGAACCCCCACATGAGAGGACTTGCATCATTCATCAACCAGTTGACTTGTTTGTTCAAACTCCAGTGGACCCCCCCTCCCCCCATACCCCCGTATCCTCCTTCATTTGCATATCACCATCCCCTGCTTGTTCTTTTGGCACCACAGAGCTTGGCATTAATTACATCAACTCAGCATTGACTAAATGTAAGTAACAGGAAATGTTACACCTGAGAAGTAAGAGTGTGTGGTGATTATATTTTTTGCTTCTTGCTCTGTATCTCTGTCCATAACAACATGTCCTCTTGTCCTCCCTTCCACAGCTGTGCTTTCCCTGTGATCCAGTTTGTTTTATGCCCCATCGGTCGCTTAAATTGCTCTCTCCTTCAAGGCAGCTGAATCAATAGTAGCCTTCTTTATCAACTCATGTGAACTGAAGTGGAACTTCACAAATAATGGCATCTGATTGCCTGTGAGTTGCTATCGATCGATGTGTGTGTGTGTGTGAACACGGCAGAGAGAATGAGAGCAGAGGAGAAAACATGCACGTACTTTGGTTGTCCATACAGAAGTGCTGCAGCAAGTCGCTGTTGAATTTCTACACCGGAAAGTTAAATCTCCAGTGTGCTTTTTGTCATTATTTCAGAACTGTTAAACTGTTTAGTGTGATTTTTCACAATGTATTTCATATACTTAAGTTTTTCTAAGCAATCTGTCTCACCTAGCAGTTAAGAGTTTAAACAGAGCCTCTTGGGAAAGAAACGTTTTTCAAGTTTCACATATTAAGAAGAATAATGTTTTAGTGTATGTCCCATAATTTTATTTATTTATTCATTATTCTTGTTATCATTTTTGTTATCAATTTTAACTTTAGTGCATTGAGTTTTATAAGTTATTTGAGACCCAACAGTATATTTGTAGGTTTAATGAAGCAACTCAAAACTCAAATTTCTATTTTTACAGCCTACGTTCTGCTTGTACCATTTTAATAGTCGAAGCAGATGGATGGGTAGTATAGATGCAGTCCATGGTTTCAAGGTTTCTTTTCAGTCTGCAGGCTGAAACCTTCTTGTCTCATCTCACGCAGTGACTAAAGCATATTAGCCCACTTAAAACACTTTATTGTCCAAACATCACATGAACCTAAAGTAACTTTTGCAGGAGGTTAAAGAAAGCAATCTAAAAACAGTATAAATAGCAACTGCAAATGGAAAACATACTGTGTGTCAAACCGCCACCTCAGATAAAATCAGATTCTGTGGCAACGTGTGACATACATCTGATAAAGATGCAGCTGTCTGTGGTCAAAACAAAATTTCATTTAATATTGCATATGCTCCCCTCTTGTTTCACATTCACTGGCCCTTTTATAGCTCTCTTTTGACTCTCAGATTTGTTGAAATACCAATCCACTGTTTGGTGTGTAAAGTGTGTCTAGTGTATCATCATAGCATGTACTGAGTAAAGCCTATAGACGCTGGTCCTCAGTGGGCTGAACTTGCTGCTAAGCACCCTGCAGATTCTCAAATCAACTTAAAATATGTGTTAAATCCTTTTTGTGTTCCTTAAACTGGTCCTAAATTATTTGGTCAATTATTCTGTTGGGATAAACCACTGACTTTAGGTTCCAGTCTGTAGTAGCCTTTAGATTGATGGGTTTTTATCCATGTATTCCTCATTCATATGTGCCACTCTCAGTAATGACAGAACCTAAGGCTTACTTGCAGAGCATAGCAATATAATGACATAATTGATGGTGTTCACTTCACATGCCATTCATTTTACATTGTGCTTGATCTAAGTGTAATTTGACTCCCTTGGCTGTTGTTAAAAATAAACAAGGGGAGATTTCTGCATGTGAGGGAGAATTAAAGGACAGGTAGCTGACATTGTCTTTGCCCTGTTCTTGTAGCCGAACAGTGAACAGTCAGAAATATGACTATGACTTAAACTCCGGCAGTGTAGTAGAGTAATAATACAAATATTCATCATGACCATCACCATGTGGTCATTAATAAATGAATCTGAATCTGACTGGCTGCTGAGGAAGATATAAGACATCAATGTTAATTTTTTAAATCTTGTCAAATGTTCGTAAGGAAGTTTAAAGTGAAAAATAACTTGTTTCTGAAACTCCTGATGGCCCCGTGGTAGATGCATGTTTTTAATCTTCAATGTTGTCGTGTTAGTGTGGCCTCATAGTTTTAAAAAGGTCTGCTTTGGAGTTTCGGATACGAGGAAGTTCAGACAGTGGACTTTCTGTAATAGTGTGCAGGTTCTCTGTGTGTGTGTGTTTGTGCGTGCGTGCGTGCGTGCGCGTGTGTGTGTGCGTACGTGTGGGTTCTCTCTGGGTACTCCGGCTTCCTCCCACATATATAGACATGCATATCAAGCTAATTGGTCTTTCTAAATTTCCCTGTGATGATGCACTGGCGAGCTGTCCAGGGTGTACCACGCCTCTCGCCTGATGACAGCTGGGATTGGCTTCCCCCCCCCCGCGAATAGGCGGTAGAAAATGAATGGATGGGTCTTTTTAAATTCTACTTAAGAGTAAGTAAAAGCCTGATTGGTTGTTTGTTTGTGGTGCTGTGATAAACTGGCAACATGAGCCGGTTCAGAAAAAAAGGCCACAACAAGCGTGATGTGAAAAATATTCCTGCTCTTTTTTTTTTTTTTTTAGGAATTTCAGACTATTATTAATCATTTTTCCTTTTTACAGGAAAAGTACTTTTACTGTAGCTCCATTTCACTGTTCATTGATTTGGAACTAATTCATCTGGCTTATAAAGGCAGGTAGTGTATCCTCATAATTCTTTACTACAGTGGCCGCATGATAAATTTGAAGGGTTGCGATATAACTAATTGGGATGGAAGAAAAAAAAAGGAAAGTTTTGCAACTAAATTTTGTTTGCTTCCTTTTCTATTTTAAATATGTATTTTTAGGCTGGTTTAATTTTTTTTACATCATATTGGTAATATAATTAAGTGTTATTTTAGTATTAAAGGCACAGTCTGGACAAAACATGGCTTTTTTTTATGGATCTTTTTCAGGGACAGAATATTGCTTTTTCCAAAATCCTTCTCTCATCCCTTGATGGTCCTGCATCTTATCTTGTCACTACTGCTGTGCTCCAGTTTGAAAGCTGCCTTGCTGTATCCATACTGTTAATGTCCTTTGAGATATGGAGTTCTTGCTGTAATATCTTGGACAGACTTGGAGATACACACAGCGGGCCTTTCATGCTGCTCCTGTGGAATGAGGTTTTTTTTCAATCTTTTCTGCATTTCTAAGCTGTTTGCTTCAAAAGACAGGCCACGTCTGGATGAGTGCAGGATGGGGGGTATCAATCCTCACTCATCCCTCTTTTTTCCCCTCTTCTCTATGTATTTTGAGGTGCCCAGATGAGTGATCTCAGAGGGGGGCAGCTTCAGTACCTTACAGATGAATGCTTTTCAATATTAGCTGCGTTCATCAAAAAGTGTGTGTTTCTGTGCGTGCACTAAAGAAGGGGGCAGATCTCCAGGGGGTTCTGGAGAAGATACCGTGACTCAATCAGACTGTGATCACTGCCAGCCGCCTGAGAATGAAGTCTTGGAGCAGGAGGAAAGAGGTTACGACAATACAGCAAAAGTCCTCTATTGTTTGAGAGACTTGAAACTCTTTATGATGCACCAGCAGAATCTGCATGAATAACACAACAGATTGGGAAACAATATGCATATAGACCAAGCCACAATGAGCATTCAGCTTTGGGTAGCAGGTGGCTGGAAGCAAAAATCTTAAAAAAAAAAAAACACTCAGATCTCTGCAGAGTTCATTGCAGTTTACAGTCGACACAGAAAAGTCTGTGTTTTCACATTTCATCTGAAACTATAGAATTCAGAACAAAAATGGCAAAATTGTTGTTTTGTTCAACTTTACTTTCTAGTTCTTATGTTTCATCTGTGTCAAACATAAAGTCTAAACTCTGTTTCTCTTCCCTGCAGGATAGGTCTAAGACATTGTGCAGGGCTGTTGTGTAGATGTCTGTTCACCTTTGTTGTTCATTTCTGGAAGATATGTAGCCCTAAAAAAGGCAGCACTGTTATTTTCTGTTAAGGTTATTTTGGTCCAGAATACGACCAAAGTGACCCGAAGGTTTGCAGATTTCAGGCTGGTGATCCGTGTTTTACAACTTGAGAAACATGGAGAGATGAAGCATCTCTTATGTCTTTGAGTTTTCTGCTTTTCCACATGTTCATACAGTAATTCTATCAATGTGGCTTCAAATAAGTCAATCTTAATAAAAGCTGATGATGCATTTAATTAAAAAATGGAACATGAAGGGATATTTTGGGACATTTTTGTTTGCTGGTAAACTGTACTGGTGAAAGGATTTCTGCTGGTGCTTATGGCAATTTTTGATGTTTCTTTTCCTCTTAGAGGAATAATGCCAGAGAGAAAGAAAAGGAACATTGTTAATGTGTGTGTTGGAGCAGCTGATTTAGCTTTGATAATGGCCAGAATAAGAGTCCACGTCCTGAAGAGATCAAATTGCAGTGCAGAGGCATTGCAAAGAGTAAGACAAAGAAAGTTTAAGCATTTTTTTCTTCATCATCATGAAGAACATGTGATCTCAGGTAAATTAAATGGATCAGGTAGGAAATAGGAACTACTGCAGAAATATTGGCGAATACAATATTGTGATTCACTGAGACTTCTTCAAGATTTTGCAGAGACCCAGTGCCTTTCCATTTACTGTCAAACTACACGGGCAGTCTGACACTGCAGACAGGGTGATACTAAACAGTTAACCTTTGAGTTTCCAGCTATGTTGTCTTTATCCATAGTTTAATTGATTTATCTACAAATGCTGCATCTGACATCATGAGTTCAGATCAGATTAATGATACTCTAAGTTTCTAACAGTTTACCAGTTAATTTGGTTTTATTTTATTCATTGTAATTACCTAATAATGTATGCATAAAGGTTAGAATCCCCAATTTTTGTCAATCAGACCAAAACTGGACTTTTATAATTGCAAGTTATTACTTTAGCTCAACAAAATCATCTAAAATTCTCTACATGTCAGCTTGCAGTCACACATTTTTCACACACATTCCTGCTCTCATACTTCAGTACAACTAAAGTATTTGGTATTAAGATAATGTAAAGATGACATATCTGTAGTAATATATTATTCATTGCAAAAATTATTTACCATAGAAAATGTTAAAAACTGAAGATGGTGTAGATTGGTGTAAAGCTGGAAATGACTCCTCCTCAATGAATGGGGTTAAACAGGTTGGTGGGATTAGATGTTATTTGTCATTCATCATTATAAGAATCGCTCTGCAGGACAACAAAAATAATCGTTTTATTGTTTGTCCAGTACAGCAGCTGATCTTGCAGAATAAATAACATTTTCCATTTTAATCCAGAACATATCAACGTCCGGATTTAAACCCACTGATTGACCTTCATTTTTCACAAGATTAAAGTAGATTAAAATTCTAGTCATTCAATATTTTTATGTTTGTTTCTCCATCTACAGGGTATAAACTTCTGTCCAGGACAAGAGGTCCCAGGCGTGACTACTCACGATCAGAGAGAGCACACTCATCAGCCAATCATTTTCCACTTGGGGCGAGACCCTGGAGAAAAGTTCCCACTCAGGTCAGTTGAGTTAAATGAAATATATGTATCTAGCATGTGGAAAGGATTTGTGGATTATTGTGAATAGCAGTGAGTAAGGAATAAGAATGGAGTCAGCCAGAAAAAAATAGAGTAGAAATGAAGAGGAAAGGCATGAGGAAGGTTGTTAGCCCAGAGTATGGAATGTGTGGCAGATCAATGTGGGAAAAGAAGGTGGTGGATTGATCCTCTCAGCTGGAGCGTGCATCATTACACCCTCCTCTTTGTGACTGCAAACAGCTCCTTAAAGATCACTATCTAACCCTCAACCCTTCTCTGGCGAGCCGCTTGCAAGTTAAAATTGCAAGATGAATTGTTTAGGTCTAAACTGAGAGCGAGTGCTGTTTAATGTGGTTTGTGTGTCTCTGCCTCAGCACAAACAGAGAAACAAACACAGCAGAGACAGGTACTGAAGAAAGATGTAAGGGTCAAGATCTTAATTTGTTCTTGAAGAAAGAAGTAGCATGACACCAGGGCTACTACATTAAAATATTCTGAGAACACTGAGAAAATATTGTTTGTGCTCTCTGACTCTGCACTGACATAAAACCTCCTACTCTGACCTTTCCTTTCTGTCTTCTGCTGCTGTTTTTCACACATTCTTACTGTGGTCTCGTCTCCTTTTTTGCTTCCAGCTCAAACTCTTTTCAGTTCTGCAGCGAGATTGGATGATAAAACATTCATGTTGTTTTTCATTTGCCCGCCTCTTAGCTGGACTTTTCACTCTGCAGAATAAAAAAAGGCAAGAACCAATCAATATGCAGCCATGTGTTGTGCTGAGTGCAGCACATGTACACATACACACAGAGACCACTTATTTTTTACTCCTGCAGTGAGGGGTGCATGAGTTTTGTCTCCAAGGTTACTGCCTCCTGCAACCCGGATATCCCCCTTATTGTTTATGCTCTCTCCTTCTTTCTGTGCTTTTCTGCACTTTAAGTTCTCGGTCTTCTCCAAACTTTTGTCTAACTTTTCCCAGGTTCTCTCAGCAGATGTCCCCATGCATCCACTGGGAATGCTCTCCTCCACCCAACGTAGACCTATCTGTGTGTTTGTGCGTGCATTTTGTCCGTGTACTCTAAGGTCCCCCAGCTGGACTGGCTGCCTAGCCATCATTAATCTCTGTCACCACCTAAAGAGCCACTTAAGATGATGTAGGGCCTGTCTGCACACATACCTTCAGTACTGTCGCAGATTGTGATGTAGCAATGAACACTATACACAATCACACATTTAGTACAAAAAGAAATGTTAATTTTATGAAATTTAAGAGATGCTTTTTGCATAGGCCGTTGTAGCAGGTACAGTTAAAGTGAAGCATATATAACCCTTTGCATGTGCTCAATTTGTCCAAGGTGAGTGACAGACACCAAATTTGTCTGCAGCTCTTACCAAACACAGTGTAGTAGCTGCCTATTTCTGTGACCTAATGCCCTGGGATTAACACATCCTACTTTCTCACCACCCACCTCAGCTCATGTCCCCAGAGCGCCCTGCTCATCCACAGCGAAGTCCCAGCCCCGACACTGCAGGCAGCCCTCCACAGTCTGGCCTCATCTGCTGCTTGCCACCATGCTCCCTGCATCTCCAATCAATAGTCCTCACTGAAGTGCTCAATTTCCACCAGGGTGGAGAAGCTGGTGAAGGGGAGGGGTGGGCAGGACAGATGTATTTGATTGTCTCCTCAATTCCCCCACCTTCTGCTACTGTGTGCTTGTTTGGAAATGTGTGTGTGTTCCAGCAATAGTGTTATGAATCAGTAATCAGAGTGGTGACACACCTGAGCAATGCCCCCATCCCCCCTGGGTGCCATACATTATAAATCAAAAGACTCCATTTGCATAGAGCCTGCTTATTATTCCAGATTTTGCCTCTACACAAGTAAGCTAAGGGTTATAATCATGATAATGAGCATTGCTGACTGTGAGCTTTTCATTAGTTGTTTGCAAAGGGGGCATAAACAAGTGATATTATTAGTTTTTGATTTAGAGGTTTGCACTGTAAGGTTTTCAGTGCATAAACAAAACAGCAGAAAACTTGGTGTTTCATGCAACTTTCTCAGCACAATGTGTGCTTCGTTTGCACACGTGTGTGCAGAAATTAAATACTTGCAGCAGTTTCATCTATCTCTCTCTGATTTACTCCTGTTAAGCATCTTCGTCACAGATGATCATGAGGACAGATAGGAAGAGAAGGAAATATCCCTCGTGCTGATTGAGAACAGGTGAAAGCAGACTTTGTGATCTGTAGATAGCTGAGGCAATTTCATCTGAAATTCTGGTGTTTCGCCAGTCTTTTTCCTCTCTTTCTCTGCTTCTTTCACTCTCTTTTGCCTCTGTATTAATACGGATCACAGTGTATTGTGATAAATGTGGCACACGAGGAGATAGATTAATTGTAGTCGGCTCTCTACCAGTCAAGTAATTGTAGGGGAAGTAAAGAGTGAGTATCAAGAAAAGGAGCAGGTGCTGAGCTGATGGAGGAAGCCTTGCTGCCCTGTGGGAGATCAAAGAGGGAGGGTAGGGGTGAGCTGGACAGGGCCTGGGGTTATTACTCTAATTGACACTTCACCTCACACACATGCACATGCTCCCCAGAGGCCAATCAGAGGGTTGGCTTTGCAATGGAGGGATGGATGGAAGGCTGGCACAGGTGCTGTCGGCGAATGTATCAGGGGTATAATTGCACTGCTGATATTTGTCTATCCCTGTGTCACGCCACTAGACGCCCACCCCCCCGCATCAACACACACACACACACAGCCCATTAACCCTACAGGTTCTATTGAGAGTAGCGTTCCTTTGAAAGCCTTCAGGGCCCCTGTGTTTTACACTCTGAATATAATAATGCACAGAGGTGCTCAGGCTCACTGGTGTCCAGCACCAGTAATTGAGAGACAGGGGATGTGATGGGGGAGACTTCACTTTACCCAGTGCGCTTTACCAGGGGTGGCCAGACCGTGTCTATGTTTTGGTTCTTTGATGCTACAGCATGTCAGCACATGAGTTAAGCGTGTCCATTTAGTGTGTTTTGGGTTTCATCACTTGGAGTACAAGATTTAAAAAGTACAAAGCATTTGAGGTTGAAGGTGTTGTCATGAAGCAGAGATGGGAAAACTGTGTTGTTTAAATGTGTTTGGCAACTTCCTTTAAAATTCATTTTGGCTTCATGTGATTTGTTTTATTAAATCATTTTAATTCTTTGTATTTTTTATTATCTATATTAAAAATATTATTGCTTGTTTTATTCAGACGGGAGTTAAAAAGATTGGAAAGCTCTTTTGACACTTCATTGATCACTTAAAGGAGGTTTCTGATTATGTACTGCCTGTTTTATTGTTTGTATTTGCAGCGTTTTGAGTAAGGAGTACCAGGCAGCTCTACGCAGGATCTCTGCAGTTGTACAGCATCATAAAGATACTTTGGTACCTGGCATGCCACAGCTTAACATGTGTGACATGGCGGTGATGGTAAGATTTATGTTACACAAACAAATATACTGTTTACATTAAACTGATTATGATATTGTTAAATAAATTATTTTCTGTGCTTTTAAGCTTTGGTATAATGAAGTTGACTCGAGTGCATTAGGTGTGTTTACTGACAGGTGTAGTCTTCATAAAGCACTCTACTTTTTTTTGACTCAGCACCACTTAACATGCATAAAAGGCAGGTTTTCATCCTTTCATTCTGGACCTCTTTAAATTACCAGGTGTGATACAGTCATTATCCCACCTGTTAAATGCTATCCAAATGGTTTTTCAAAACCTGCAGAGAGAAAAGCAGTTGCAGAAATGTTTGCTTACTAAACTTGCTTCATGTATTCAAAGAATTTGTTGTCTCAGTCAGGACCTTTCTTTGTTGTGTATCAATATCATTATAAAGATAATATTAAAGCACCCTGTCTTTCACTGCAGGCACCAAATACAGCTCACAGCTTTGCTGTGCATTTATCTGTGGTAAGGCACTGCCTTCTTGTGGTCAGTATGATGAGTACAGGGGGTCAGAATAAAAATATTTCAGTGCTCTCTTCTAATTTATCTTTCTGAAATCATATTGATGTAGGAAATAGATTTTAAAAATATATTAAACTAAAGCAGGCCCTTATTTAATAGTTATCCTTTTTTATAGTTTTTATAGACTTATTTCTTTATATTTTGCTTCTATAGGAGCTGGACATTTCTTATCTGTTACAGTGAGTTTGAGCAGTAGTTCCCTAATGGTATCTTAAACTGATGTTGTCAGAATAAGAAATGAAAAAAAAATAGTCCCATTCTGACAGAAAACCTTAAATATTTCTCTTTGAGCTATTTACTGTTTACTGAAGGCTCGCCAGAAATGGTCTTTATGTAAGGATATCTACAAAGAGGCAGTTCTCACTAAATGGAAACAGAAAATGCAAAGGGAATCCAAATAACTGAACTGAAAAAAAATGGTGACTGTTTTTTAAAGAGATGCATCCCTCACAGGCCTCAGCATTGCTGAAGCAGAGTGGGATCATTTCATCAGTAATAAAAGCAGTCAACATGTCTGTCAAGGAGCCCGTGGAGGCATTTATGAGTCATTACTAGAAAGTTTTAAAGCAGTTATATTTAAAAGATTGAGTTTATTATTTTTCATTGCAAATGTTGACTTAAAGGTCCATAAAATAGTGCAAATTTTGTTTTTGCCATATACATGCATACATACACACATGTACATACTACATACTGTAGTTCTAGTTAGCTTGCACATGTTTCCATACATTGCTCAGTGTGTTTCCTTTTCATTATAATGTATGTGAAAATGGAGCTTTAGATTTTTGCAGGACTAATTAATTGCTGATCAAAAGTTTAGTTTCTTAAAAAATAATATTTTGTGAAAGTTCCCTTTTGTTGCAGAAGAAAAAACTTTCCATGAAATTTTCCAACTAAGATAATTCTGAAAACATGACTGTGGAGTGAATTGCATTAAATGGCTGAACTAAACTGAACACATTTAACACCTAAACTCTAACTAAATGGAAACACGTAATCCTGACTTTACTTAAAGCTTTGTTTTTTTTATATTTTATTTGCAGAACTGGGCCCCTGCTGGCTGTGAAAAATTGGGAAAGTGTCTAAAAGGGCCCAAGTCTAATCCATGGAAGTGCGACTGGCCACATTAAGAGCAGGCGCATATATCTGCACGTCAAGAATGAGGGAAAAACCCCGAAAATGTGCCTTACTATAGAATGATACACTTTACAAATATTTATTAAATTGTTTAAATACAGTGTTAAAGATCAAACTAAGTATTTGAGTTGTATGATTACCGTCTTCCTGCATTGTTACGGGTCTTCAATGCAACTTATACTTTCCATGATTTATAGAAAGTGATTTTTCTACTGAAAGGAAAAAAGTAGGATGCATTGTGTAGCTTTTGTACAGGGAATTTTTTTGTTATCAAATTTTATGTAATGTTTTGTTACTATCAGAAATTAAGTTTGTTTATGTTTATCATAGACATGGATTTTAGACTAATTTTCAGCAGTGTTCTTTTTGTGGGACTGAATTGTTGCACATTACACCACAGTTTCTTGCATCACATGGTGCTGTAGATTAATTTGTCATTAAAAAACTCTTGACACAGTTTGACTGATTATAGGCCTGGAGTATACTATGCATGTTTTGTGGGAGAATTGTCCCCCTTTGTATCTTTGCTGCCTTTTCAGAAGCAAACTATATAAGTAGTTTTATGTGCTTAATTATTTTTACAATGAGAGGGGAAAAAAAAACAATGCAACCCAGGCAAAAAAGCAGCAGGTGAGAATATTTCTTCTTTTTCTTTGTCAGCTCAGTTTTCATTCTGCATCAGATTTTTTAAAGGGTTTGAATATACATATTTGAATCAATTGTCAGTCTTCAGTTTTTGTTAAAGCTGATAAAGTCGCAGGTCAAGTGTCATCGCACCTTTGTACATTTTAGTTGCATGCCTTTGTAGCCTAATTATACTGAAGTGTAAAAGTGTTGCTAGTGTAAAAATATAGTGCATAATGTTGCTAGCAGTCATTTCCTTTACAGCTCTTGGAAACTGCATATTTCAGGAAATAGATGTAACTGCCTTGTGCTGATGAAACTGCACATCATGGCGGAGAATGAAACCCACAATGCAGTCGAGGGCTTGGACTATGCTTTCCTCAAATCCAAGAGGGGAGTTGTGAAAGTGGCAGAGATGGTGAGGCATATAATATCGTACAGAATATTTTTTAAATGGCTGCAGATGTGAAACAGCTGAGATGTGCTTAAACTGTGCAGTACTTGATAAAAAGGGGAAGTTGTATGTTGTTAGCATTTGGTGCATAATGTTGAACACTATAACGTCTTTGTTGACAGCAGTACAACATTAAGAACTCACTCTGAGCTCTGTAGTGGAATGTGCATTGTGACGAAGGATGGAGAGTTAATAAAAAAACCTGATGTTCGGCTTCTCCTGTAAGTTTGGTGATGATTCTTTTCCTCTCTTTTTACTGCTTTAGGTGACTCTGCTCGTTGCTTTTGTGTGTTTTGCCACATCATCCACACCAAAGTACACTGCAGCCACAGTGCAGGAGTTTCTCATCACTTCACTTCTGCTGTTGCTATACCTTTTGAAACTCAACAAGAGGCTGACATTTGTCTTTTGGCCTCTCATTGTGAGTCCTCTTCGCAAAGCTGCATTTTGTTAGTTGTTTGGTCAATTTGGATAAAGTTTGAGTGTAAAATGGTGAGCTGTGCTGGTTTTTTAAGTCCCACTCTGAAGTTTTTCCTGCTTTTGTTTCTTTCCTATATCTTCAGGATGTTTTCAATTCGTTGTTTGCAGCAGTTTACCTTACTGTCCTGAGTCTGATGGCTTTGATCTTACACCGTGTCGCTGGCAGTGTGGTTGGAGGGGTAAGAAATATTACTCTTTATCTTGATGTAATGGCACAATAATATGAACATGTACATGCACACACACACAAACCTGTTTGATATGCTATTGACTGCTTTATTTTGACATTCATTTCCTGGAGACTAACCTTAAACCTAACCTACACATTAAAAATATAGCTGGAAATGGATTTCACCCCCCCACAGAGGGATATTTTCACATAATGTACGGCCTTTTTATTTCCTGGCACCAGCAGGACTGCATGTGTTGACATGTAATGTGATGTGGTGTATTTATTCTAGGATCTGCTTTGTATTTGCAGATAGTGTGTTTCATCTCTGTTGGGCTTCTGTGTGTGGACAGCTTCCTGCTCTTAAAGAACATCACATTCAACAAAGCAAGACATGAGGTTCAGAATCAAGATGCTGAAAAATATTAATAAACCAAAACAACTTCTGAACAAATAATCCCATTAATAAACACCAGGCATTACAGTTTAGCATACATCGGGATATTTTTGATCCATGAAAGCTTGAACTCTTTCTGCATATTGATTATTTTGTACAGTGTTCTATTAAAACATACATGCATAAAGTAAGAACAGCTTTTACATCATGTGCTTCACAGTCTGTTGTAATCATCTTTATTCTTCAAATGTATGAATTTGACTTTCTTTCATCGGTTTGAATCAAAAGGAAATAATTAGAATTGAAGTTATTTCCAAGTCTAATTTCAGGCTTTCTTATAAATATATAATTGTGTACTCTTTAGGTATAATTATTCAGGTATCTTGAAGGACATTTTAAAGCTCTTTTTTGGATGTTCCTGACTTTTGTTCTCTATTAATATTCAATTCTGTTCTCAGCTTCAATGATGTTCTGTTGTGGGTTCTAGGAGGCGTTATCTCTACATTTCACCTGTTCCTGTTAACTTTTACACCAGTTCTTATGTAACTAAACCTTTTCTCTACATTCCCATTCATTTAAAATGTTTTCCTAACAGCCGGTATGCATAAAGACCTTTTATAGAAAGACTTCAGTGAACAATATGGATCAGTATTAAGTCATTGCTGGATTTTTTCCAAAATACTTTAAAGACACTCAACACATTATATTGAGTAATGCCAAGTTTTTATAGGAGCTCTTAGGGAATCACTTTTTGACTTTGAAGTTTTAGAAATGTCACATAACACAGTTTGAGTGAAATGAATTTACAAAGTCTAGCTCTTAGTCAACCAAGGAAATGAAGACAAAACTATGATTTTGGGATTAATTGCAAAAGAGCGTTTTTTGCTATAATATAAACACAACATTGGTTCGTTATAACATACTTCATCTTTGATTATTTGAGAATTGGTATTAAATAACTTTTGGTATTAAATAACTTAAACACAAACATCACTGTTAGAGGTTCCTAACAAAAGCATGTTAGAATACAATTAAACACTGAAATATGCTGCTGCGTTTAGAAAGATTGATAAACTGTTGCTCATAAGCATTTTATAAGCCTGGCTCACGGGAAACAATTTCTAATGAAATGAGAGGTTGCGCAAAACATCTGCGCTCTGTTTGTAGCCTACTTTAGATCCACTTTATGAGTTCATTCAAAATGTCCTCAAATTTATTTTAACTGAGAAAAATCAGTAAAAACGTTAAGTTGTCTTGCGACAAGCTAGATATCCCCCCAGAGTGATTTAGCGTGCAGCTGGAGGCATCACATTTCACATCTGGAGAAAGCAGATGTTGCGCCTTTTATTCGGAGCTGCGTTTCCCCGCTGTCATTGTTTCCGTTTCCACCTCCAAACAGCCTCACGCCTCCACTCAGCCTACAGAGCCCATTTTTGTTGTTTTGCTTTGACTCGGATCCGCTGTGCTACGCGAACTTAAAGCTTTGAAGAGTTTGCGCAGAGTAAGATTTTGCGAACAATGGGGGACATCGAGGCTCCCAACCCGGCCGGGCCGCGTCAGACTGTCCTGCTCTCACTTCTTCCGAGCAAAGAGTTCGCCACCTCCAGGAAAGGAATGCTGCTTATTGGTGAAGTGGTAAGATATGACTCTTCCAGAAAATGTGCAAGATAGCGCTGTTTCAGCTGAGTGCGCAGAAACGTTAAAGTTGGCTTTTGGATCATTTTATTGTTGCAGCCTCATACACGTTATTTTTATTTTAGGAGGAGGGGGGCTTTTTAAGGGATCGCTTTCTGGTAGGTTACTAAAGAGGAGTGAATTTAAAGCCACTTTGGTTTGAAGATTTAATCATAAAAAAACGGAGTTGAATCTACCAGTTCTTTTACTGTCCGCAGAGGGAAACTGGTTTTGCCTCAAAGCAGACATGCATCAAATCAGAGCCAATGGCATGCGTCAAAAGAGAGATTTGCACAACTCAATAAAAATAAAAACATAAATTAGATTGTTAGATTGAGGTTTAGACATGTCAAACTGCAAGTCTGTGGTAGTTTTAATGATAGTTTAAACGGATGTAAGCTATTAGATAAGGGGGTGGGGGGCTTTGGGTGGGAATGGAAGTGGTGGGGGTCAGCATCATGTGTTTTTACAAGCAGGATGGGTCTTGTTCCAGTCTGCTCACAGTGCTGCATGAAGCGTTGTGTCACGTGACAGAGTAGTCATCTTACTCTCAGCCATATTAGTCTGTCGCTGCTAAAACAAGTTGCCTGGATCTGAGAGTGTAAATGCAGAGTGCCACATCCCCCTGCAACCACACACACACACACACACACACACAATAAAGCCTCTTGTGTAGCTTTACAGTGTGACTGGTCTTCATCCCTCAGACTTAAGTCCTTCTGTAACCCATCCTTTAAAAGACAAATCAGTTTTAATGTGTCCTGACACTGTCATATAGTGAAGAGGGCCATTCTAACCAGTTCCTCCAATAAGGATACTTTCTGCAAAAGCTGTGTGTTTAAAGTTTAGATTATTTTTATACTTTTTATCTGTTTATAATAGAAAACTAATGCAAGTAGCTTCTGTATTTGCTATAGTCAGTTATTTTGACATGTTTTCTCCTGTTCCAGTGACACAATTGGCATACACACAGTAATAAAAGTCATGTTTTTATATACTTAAATTTTATTTTAAGTTATTAACATAACTTTGGGTTAGCATGACCAATTGCCCCAGTTTTCCCGACACACTTGTTAAGATTCCTAATGCACACACCTGTTGCAGAAAAGGTCTTCATGATGTGTGTTGATTTATCGGCACTTAAGCAAACTCGGTAAAAAATCCTTAACTGAACATGAAAACTAAACAAAATTGGGATTGAAATATTTGAAAGTTGTGGGATTTATAATATATGAGAGGGACTTCTTTATATTTTCTAAAAAGTTATTCTGACTACTGGAATAAAATGTCCCAGTTTAATTATCTTGTTCCACCTAAAAGCTTGCAGGCAGTGTGCAGCCCCACGGTTTCTCTATAAGATGTGAGGTCTAAAAGAAAACAACACAGCTCTGCTGTTCTGAGGAACATTTGTCAGCTTAATATCCTGCTGAGTTCACATTATTACACGCAGTGAGTCACTCCACCGTGCATTTCTCATCGGGAATCTTTGCCAACAGCAGATCTGATAACTAATGTAAAAACACAAACTGTTTATTACATGTTTAACATAAAATCTGCATTTTGTTTCAAAGATATGGATGATTAAGCGGTAAATGTGTAAAATGGGTTCCCTCATTTCTTAGTGGGACATGAACTAAAACAGGGAGGGCTGTGGTGATTTCCAGTGTGATTTGATATCTAACCTCGAGGCTTAAAACCTTTTCTGCGCTCACAGAAAATTTCCTACATTAAATATTGGTTCATGTGTCTGAAAAAATTCTCTTTAAACACCTGGACGAATGCTTCTTCATCATTCAGAGCACAAATGAGTAAATCAATAGTTAAGTGGGCAGAAAACAAATAATCTAAAATTGATTCAGTGTTTCACACACTTGTATATAATTAAGAACTGAATATTTCAGTTTTTATGTGAGAGAAGAAGTTTTATTATATTATCATTTTCATGGGGAAATTGCAATAGATTTTTATACTGTTTTATACATTGTTACAGCATTTAGCACTGTGTGTTCACAGGGAGAGTTTTGAAGGTTCGGATCATCATTGAAGGTTCCTCCCATAGAGAGTGTGTGTGTGTGTGTGTGTGTGTGTGTGTGTGTGTTTGTGTGTGTGGTCATGCAAGAAAGACGATATCAGTAGTG
>JBAMIG010000001.1:11308938-11345710 GCA_037177335.1 Kiunga ballochi | reverse complement strand
TTTGTTTGTGTGTGTTTGTGTGGTTGTGTGTGTGTGTGGGTGTGTTTTTGTGTGTGTGTGTTTGTTTGTCTGTGTGTGTGTGTGTCTGTGTGTGTGTGTCTGTGTGTGTGTGTGTCTGCGTGTGTGTGTGTCTGCCTGTGTGTGTCTGCGTGTGTGTGTGTGTGTGTGCATGTCCCCCCCGGCAAAAAAAAAAAAAAAAAGCATGTCAAGCCTGTTGGTATTTTTAAATAATCCTTAGGAGTGTGTGAGTGTAAATGGTATCTTGTCTTTGCATTGCCATGATATGGGGACCTTTTTGGGATGTGACCAGAAATATGAAAGTTTCAGCAAAATAAAGCGTCAGTGATTTATTCCATACAACTGTATACGTTTTACAGCTCACTTTCAGTATGCTGCTCTGCTCCTTTGCAACACTTGTACAGAAGAGCAGCTGCAGCAGTTTAGGTTCATTTAGAGCACACTTGTAAATCCAGCAGGATTTGGTGTTTACCTGCACTAACACACCTGATGCAAATAAAATAGATCCAACTGCTTCTTGTCAACCTATTAAGTAATTTCAGTCAGCTGTGTCAGAGACAACAAAAACCTGCTGGATACCGTCCCTCGAGGACCAGAGTGACACCCCTGATTTAGAGGGAGTTTCTCCCCTCAGAGACAGAGAGGCAAAGACAAGATGGACGGCTGTATTAGATTATAGTGTCTGGACTTGTTTTCATTTGCTTTAAAGTGGTGTCTGTGTCCATCTATTCTAATGGAAGGCTTCAAAGAAAACACAATTTCAATCTATTTCCGTAGAGATTGACTGAGCCTCTTATTATGTGTTTGCATTGTGTGAATTAGCACAAACAGCTGTATCTCCACAGGAAGTGGGTCTGTAGCCCTACAGTGAGGCACTGTAACTATATCTCAAGAGAAGAAGATGGAAAATAAATTTTACTTCTATCATTTTTTGTTATAAATCTAAATGTGTGCTGCATTCATGGTGACTTTGTCATAGAGCATGAATCCAAAACAGGTTTTAGTGTGAGACTCTGATCTTGCATTCAGTAAACATGCTTGTTTTTCTGCTTGTCTGTCTTTTTAGGTTCTTTCCTTCGTATCGTTTGTATGCTTTGCAGCGTCTTTAGCAGCAGCCTTTGTGACCGTTCCCCTGCTGGAGTTTCTGGCTGCACTCTTCTTGTTGTTTGCCTACTCCACCAAGTTCAATGAGAGATTTAAAGGCTTCTGGTGGCCTCTTATGGTGAGAAGAGCCTTTCTATTAATTTTCCCTGCACATGTAACAATAACAAGCTAAATACAACTGATTATGTCTCCAATCTCAAAGGACTTCTTGAGATGTGTCACTGCCTCCATTATCTTTTTCATCATCTCAATAATGGCAGTGTCTAAATATGCGGACGGTTCCTCTAAGGCTGCAGGGGTAAAGTTACCTTTCAAACCGTCACATCAAGTATATGTGCTGTTATATGAAAAACACTTAACAGTTTTACCAGTTTTTATGCAACAGGTCTTCATGGTATTCTCATTAAATGTCCGTTTTTCCACAGATATTTGGATTTGCTGCCACCATTGTTTTTGCTTTAGATTTTTATCTAATTTTTAATGAGCTGGCCACTTTTCTAAAACAAGGAGGAGAGTCCAACGAGGAACCATCAGGCCATCAAGGTAAAAATAGCAAGGCATTGGTTCATTATAAAACAAATCAGCATTGCATGACAAAATAGTTGTAACTGCATTTGTATTATTTTGAATGAATCCTAAATGTGAGTGTAATTGACAGTGTTTGTATTAATGAGGTATGGATCTCTGGGTTTTGATGTAGGCATGCATGTAATGATGTTGCTCAGTTTGTTGTAAGAAAACTAAATTAAAAGGACACATATTGCATCCACATTCAAGAAAATGATGCCGAATTTGTCTGCTTTTTAATAAAACAGCCATCTTGTATGTTCTTGCATTGTCTTACAAACGTGCATGCTGAATTTAGAATAAACAGCACTCTACAATCCCCCCCAAACTAACTTTGATGCACTGAGAACGTGTGTTTATTTAAAGATGAGCAAGCTGTTTGTACATAACTGAGCTGATATGATCTTTGTGTTGCTTTCTAGCTTTGGAAGTGTCATTTTATGTGCAGAGGGTACAGAAAATGAAAGACTTTGAAACCTTTATTTCCCAAACCCTGCATATGAGGCCCAGAAATGACAATACTCTGTCACTTCTCTCATTTGCTTGACTTTTCAGCTAATGCTTGCTCATCGCAGTGAGTCTGAGACCTTTCCTTTAGTAACCTCAAAAAGGGAAATAACCCTTCCCCTGGTAATAGATTCTGTCTATGACCCACCCCCTGCGGTAGCTGAGTCTGCCCTCTAAAATCAGAGAGAGAGCTTTTGAAATTTAAAACCAAGGCTGAATTTAGGGTAAAATACTTTGAAAATAATGTTTTTAGACCTCTGCCACCTATGTTAAATTGTTTTCAGGCTTTCATCTATTATGTGATGTGCAGACCGCAACTAATGCACCACTGTTGGTTATTCTTATACAGATGTATTTCTTTGTTTGCTTTAGTGGGGAAAAATCCTGTAAGAGGCATTTTTAGTTCACTAAAATAGATACTCTACATATCAACAAAGATAATGCACACATAATACTTTAGTGTACTAACAAAACTGCAATTTCATTTAGTTAAAAGCTTTGTATAAGTTGATTATGTTTTAAAATCTCAATAATGTAGATGATGTAGAAATGATGAATCGATTGTCCCTGATGGTTTCACTGCATGCAAACCAAAAGGACCAGAACAGTACCTCATAGAAGAGAATTAAAAATATCTATATTGTCCATCTGTGTGCACAAATATACAATATGTTGTATTTATACAAAAAAATTTTTTATTTTTTTTTTAAATGAAGAAAATAAATGTATTTGGTTTATGACTATACGTGTTATTTATGATAAAGGATACTTTGTAGAATTAAGTCAGGTGATCAGACCAAAGTTCTTAAGCATTGATTAAATTACTTTCATTTTTCCTCCCTTGTCACCATGTTTTTCGCATTTGTTATTCTCGCTGAAACGTGGTCATGTAACTGTTCCGTAGAAAGCACGAGCAGGAAACATTTGATCGGTTTCCTCTTTTTTGTTTTCCAGAGGAATTTTCAGACTCGGACTCAGATTGAGACCAGAGGGATCCTCTCCAGCATGTGTTTCTTCTGAATCTTAGAGGAGGACAAGTGACCACTGTGAAGCTGCCATCTGCAAAGACCTGCAAGTGTCTCATCATTCAGTAATGCTACATTAAACAGCTTCAGTCACAAGATCACACCAGATACATGTTTTTATCTGTACCTGCAGGACTTGTGATAAAAACCAAGAAACTTTTACTAAAGTTTATACAAAGTATGTTTGTCTTGTTACATAATTCTGATGTTAATCATGTGACACCTTTTTAGACTAATGGTTTTTTTAAATAATGATCAAAACCACTATTTTTTTTTTTTTATTATACAGGGTCTATTCTGCTTCTGCTTGTTAGTTGATGGAACAATTAGTTTTATTTTTTAAATGATCTGCTCTTATGAAAGTCTGAAACTATGTTGTTTCAGTTCCTACAAGCTTTTTGATTAATCTGAGGATGAATATGACCAAAACTGAATAATCACCATAGATTTTTAGGGTTTATTGTGACTCTGTTGGCCAGTTAGAACGCAAATTTATAGGCCTAAATGTACTGATAATTAGGTTGTGCATAACAAAAATCTAAAAGGGAGAGATTGAAGAGGAGATTGGTTGGCTGGCTACAACCTTTGTCCAACAAGTTTTTAGAATGACGTTCGCCTGTTAAATCCAATATTTAAGTCTGATTATTATGCACCTTTTTCTGTGACATTGTTTAAATTATGTTGTCATAAATTTGTGCAACAATTTTTTTTCTGTTGAGCTCAAATTTAAGAGCTCCTCTGTTATACATACTGAACATACTGATGCTTATTGTGTCAGCAATCATGTGAGGACTTTCTAAATTTAAGCCATGTGACTAGACCTGATTATTTTTTCTAATTTTTATTTCCATATTTGATCATGTAGTTCATCCACTGCCACTTCTGTTGCACTACAGCCCCCCAGTGACTGTTCACGTGAGGCACACTGCGCTATATGATTGTCACAGCAGCACTGGATATGTAGTTAGTTGACATGATTTGAATTATCGAATTTCAGCCAATTTCAGTAGGTAGCACAATTTAACAGAGGCTGAATGTGTTGTGCATTTTTCTTTCTTAAAACAAAAAACTAAACTGAATTTAGCAGGAGCAACTAGATCTGCATTATGTAATAGCTTTATGCCAACAGATGTGCAACACAAAATATAAAACAAGAACCAAAAATAAAAACTTGAATTTTTCATAAGCTTTAAAAAAATTACATTTTTGAGACTTTAAGATGATTTTTGTACCATAAGAGGCATCATTTTATACACAAGGCTCTTGTATGTGAATTTATTTGTCTCTTCTTTGCCTTTTGGGGAAAAAAAATGTTTCAATAAAGTTATTTTCAATAGTGTCACTTTATTTAAACCATCACTCATAAGTCATATGAAGATGCTTTGAATAGATCCGATACAAAAATGCCACCCAGCATGGCCCCGTGCTTTACACACTGGCAGAATTATTACAAAAAGCACAAAGAAATCAAAATCAAACTGAAGTGCACAAATCCAAAACAAACTTTCTTTTTGTATCGTTTGTTATTTTTGCTCATAAATACAAATTCTTTATAACATGTCGGAAAAGGTTGCAGCTTTGTAGTTTTTGACAAATACATCCTTTCCCAACTAAAAGGCATCAAACACTTGGATGAATTTGTCTCATATATGTATAGCATCGCTCAAAGATAGGCCTGTAAATGAAAGACACAAACATAAATAGAAATGTGATTGTCCGTTTATACAACTGCTTCAGTCCATAAACCCGAGAAACAGCAAACATTTTAATTGAAATAAAACAAGAGAATTGCCTGAATAATCAAGCATTTTGATACTACTTATGAAGCTGTAGACCATTTGTTTTTTAATTTAATTCATGCAGCTGTGCATTACATGAAGACCAGGAGGTGGCGTTAAAGAGTCACTTTTAGACAATGCAAGCAGGAAAATACCAAGGCCTTCTAAATGTGAGCTGTTAGATGTAGATTTAACACATTAGAATAATATAAAATATCAGAAATGAAAATCTTTCATAGAAAAGATTATGATGGTTTCCCAAATTAATATTTTGTTAGCTACAAATAATCTGGATTTAAAAAAAAACATTAAGGGGAAGTACATCTGCTGTGAACTCTAAGCCACACAATATCTGCTGCATGGAATGATAATGATTAAAATAAGTTTAAACTGACTGTGTTTTCACCTCACTATTTCTACTGTCATTACATTTTCTACCACGATTGATAATTAAGAAGGCATTTGGAAATAACAGCATTCAGGTCGAGGCATCCTGTGATTTCAATTTCAGTTGTTTTCTAAGTATCCAAGAGGGAAATGAGTGATAATACCTGAGTAAAACTATGTTGGCCAAGGTCACTGTTCACTGTAACCAATACATAAATGTTTGGTTCAACATTAATCTCAGTCATCTGTGTTAATTTTAATTTGTCTTATTTGAAGCCTGGAATCACTGCAAAGGCAACAAGGTACCAATTATGTTATTGCTGCTTGGTGTACTCACACCTGCCTGCTAGTGTTTATTTAAAACATTGATTTTAAAGTGCTATAATGTGTTGAACAGAAGTTTTCAAAAGAGCTGAAAAATGTCAGGGACTCTCACGCGGAGCTGCATAAATACATTTGTTATAAAAGGGCTGATGTAGAGTCATATATGTGTCGGTTAAGGTCAAAAGTCCAACATATGAGCGTGAGCCACTGCTGAGACTCTTACCCCAAAACCAAATATGACAACTTGGAGCCTCTCGAGCTGCTTGTAGAATTATGGTCTCTGGAAAAGTGGAGCTCTGTGGAGAAGAGTCAGAAGCAGAATCCACACTGCTCAAATGCGGTTTGTTCAGCAAATAAAAGCAGGAGGTTTGCTGACTCTGTACTGCGCGGCTGGGTCAGGAGCCACAACTTAGAACCTATTATTACAGGGCATGCAGAGGGAGAAAGATCCAACCCGCCCCCCAGAACCCCCCAAAAAAGCAATTTCTTCTTTCACAGGACTTTGAAAATCAAGTTCAAGCAAAGACTTTAGAATATGTAATATTATGATTGCTTGTGCACAACCTGAGCCAGAACAGATGAAGTTAATTGCTGGGAATGTTTTGTATCAAACTCATTGGACGTGCAACAACATGTTCTGACCTTACATTGTTAGGTTGCCCACCTAGAATGACCTTGTAATGCTACAGCATAACTGCTGATAGTTAATGTTTCAATATTGGTTTTTGAGGTCACATGATAAAAGCAACAGAAAAATAATCTTCATTTTAGCATGTTTATACCTTAAAGAGATAAATCTATTATCAGCCTTTTTTACAGGCTGCAACACAGAACATTAAAGTAATGGGGTTTGTGTTGTTACTGCATGATGCCGGACCAAGATCACATTCATTAACACAGACTTCACAGACATGACAGAAGCAAACTGTACAATAGCTGAGCTTCTTTTAAAGCCACGCTTCATTCATAGTGAAAGGCTACATTTCAAACAAGTCAACACATTCCTAGAGTCAGTGCTGAAGCACTGCTGGAGAAAGTCTCTTCATAGAAGTCGTACTGCCTGTGGAATGAAGCATGTTTGGGTGGCAGAGCTACAGCAGTCGAAGGTACGAGACTCGAAACGTGTCCATTTCAGTCAGCTGCCTGCGGTGTGACTTTCTCCAAGTCTGTATGATTGTCTGCAAGCTCTCACGCCAGCTCTGGCCGTGCCTCCATTTCTCCACGAGATGCTGTGCGTGCCCGAATGTATTCGCTGGTCTGAGCTGCCCCCTGACACCCGCTGCCCCGGCGCCACCTCCGTACCGCCAGGAAGGTGTTTAAGCCATACACACCTGTCACCAGGAAGCCAAAGATCTAAATACACGTAGAAACAGGAAGCACAATAACAATATCTTAACATGACTGGCAAACAGACACTAGATGCAACATGAATACTCAGTTCCTGAAATTTAACAAAGGTCATTTACAAAAAGATAAAATGAGTGTACCTACACTGGATAAAACTCTTCTGTTTGGTTTTTAGACATGTAACTGGAGAGCAAAAAGAGACGGAAACATTGCTGGTTGCTTTGTACTACTCACCACTGCTGCTATTTCGGCTCCAGTGTTGTGGTTGATGCAGGCCAGTACAAGAGAAGACAAGAAGAAGAACAAAGTGCTGGCAGCTGTGTTAACCAGGTCCTGCAGAAGGGAAAACAACACAACAAGACCACATAGATGCTCAGTTATCAGTACAGATTTATTAGAACAGGGATGTCTAGATCCGGTCCTCGGGATCTACCACCAACTTTTAGAACCACGCCTTCTCCAACACACCTGAATCTGTCCTTTTCCTTTTTCAGTGTGTCACAGCTCTGCAGAGGTCTAACAACAAGCCATTCAATTGATTCAGGTGTGTTGGACAAGGGTTGCATTTGAAAGTTACAGGATGGTAGATCTCAAGGACCAAACATGGGCACCCCTGTACTTAGACAAAGCATGTAATAGCAGAAAAGCAGAAGGAAACACATAGCTGTGAATGGCAAATAATGCATTACTACACAACTACTATTCAAATATCTAGTTTACACTCTAAAGAAGCTTCAGTTTCAAAATGGCACTTTTATTTATTTTTATTTGCCATGGAAATAAACAGCATTACATTTTCCATATTTGTGAATTTATGTGCCATGCAATGCATCTTTCTGACTCTGTGGTCTCAGCAGCGGACCCCCAACTCCTCCAGTTCCTATTAGCTAAATCAGGGGAACCTGCAACTAATCATTATGCAGCTCTATCACAGAATAATAAAACTCAACCCTTTTCATTTCAGGGTTTACTAAACATTTGTTGTTCTTGAGTGCTCTTTGATTTGGACTTCATATAAAGCTCTCTGGTGTTTATAGCCAAGCTATTCACTTAATTTCTGCTGTTTCAATCTGTTTATTGTCACTGTCAAAGAGTGTGTGAAGAGGCAAGAGAATATGGAAATTGAAGTTTTTCCAAGTTAAAAAAAGGTGCAACACAGGCTGGATAATAGAATAACATAATGAGTAACACAAGACTAGAAAAGCAAAAAACCAAACTAAGAAGCAGAGTAATGATAACCAGGAATGCCTGATAATGAGGATAAATAATAATGGGAACTTGTCAAAGAACAACAGGAACTAATGTGTATATATGCTGAGGGAACTAATGACAAGATGCTAGCAGTTTTATCAGATAAAGAAATACAGGTGAACAAGAAAGTAAGCTGAAGCAACAAAAGGAAGAGCCTCTACAAAATAAACAGGAAGAAAAGGGAACACACAACTAATCATCCAGTGAGAACAAAAATATGAAAACAATCAATTCACCAAACCAAAGAAAAAAATAAAAACAATACCCATGGAATATGAAAATCTTTACTTCTTCTTGTATTCTAATAATCATACCCTACTTTTCTCCGGTTTATTTTATTTTGATAGGGGTAAAGAATATTATTTGTCTTGTTTTAGATCAAATTAGCAGAATTAAGTTTGTATTTCTATTCAGAATTTATTGGTTACTTCTCATTCTTTAAACTGGACAAAAAATTATCAAACAACTTCATTCTTGTATTGCCCCAACTTAGACAAACGTGGGCAATAAGACACAATATTAATTCTTAACCTGGTTTCAGCTCGTTGAAGCAGCGTTGTTGCATCAGCTGTAGTAATTCAAACTTCTATCCGCCTAAGAAACACACCCTAGATGATGTTCGGCCCTACTGAACAAATAAGAGTTTATTCCCACTTTTCTAAGCCGCCACTCTGCATCCTGGTGCTTAATTTGAAAAGGAAAAGCAGCCAAACACTCCCTTTAAGTCAAAGAGCATCTTGTATTACATGTAAAAACACATAAACCCTCTCCGCTGACAAACTCTATCCCCCACCATTTTATGCATGAGAAAGAGAATGAAAGAGACACCCCCTTCTCATGTTTAACTCTCCTTTCTAACAGTAAGGAAGGGGTTAACAGTGAATTGCCCGGCATGGCCCTTGTGACCTGATGCATGATTGTAATCATTGCAGACATGGCCTCTCATATGACACACAGGGCACGTACAATGGGGAAGTCACACAGTGACCAGACAAACAGTGAAACAAAAGTGCATGCATGCAGAACAAATGAAGCACACAGCTTAGTAGGGCGTAAAAATACGATAATATTCCACCAGTTCAGCTGTTTAATCAGTAATCAATATGGAACCGTATCACTACACGCTAACTGGCAACACCAGAGTTTAGTTAGTAACCTTTGGCCAACCTCATTTTACAATCAGCTTGGGTATCCACACACTTCAAACATCGCACATCCACTTCCATCTATGTTGCCCAGCTGGTTAAACAGGAAACTGTTTTCTATAAATGAAGCCTACACGCCCTTTTTTCATAAGCACAAACGCTTCGGCACACTTATCATTCCAGGTTCTCCCGGGATTTGATCAGTTCAGCTCCACTGTGGATTCAGACGACTTTCAGCGCCTTACTTTCTCCCACAAATCATATTTTAACCAGGCCAAGAACACAAGTATATGCTGAACAAAAACACTGGAATGCTGGTTTATTACAGCAAATCATTATTCCCCTCTTAAACTACTCAAGTATAAAACACAAGTATATATATATATAATTACCCTATCATGCAAAAACACATTATGTAGAAATAGTTTAATAATTACAGTTCAAACATTACTAAAAAAAAACACCATCTGACACAATAATAAATGATAATATTTAATCTATCAAGTCTTCATTAATTAATCGGTTAAACATCAGTTTTAGCAAATAAAGAAACTGTGTAGCTAAACAACTTTGTGCAGCAAGTACGCATTTACCTAAAGCTTGACTTGTGCTTAATATAATTCTGGTTATGCTCAGCTGCAAATCTGCACACAAACAAATACAGGACATGTAGTTATTCCAGCAGCTGCTGCATGAAGGTGATATTTGAAATTGAAACAACACAGAGACTGTGCATACTAAGTGTGTGGACCCGTTGGTGAGATCACAATAAACCCTTGAGTATGTTGAGATCTTCACGGGGCATCGTGTACAGACTCTTGTGTCACGTGGACCTTTCTACATGAGATAAGAAAATACATATAAGGTGCAACACCCACATTAGCCACCTTTTGGTATTTTTCTTTGCAAAATAAACCTCCCTATTTTAAATACATCTTGCTTGCACAGAAAAAGGAGAGATATTGTTTCTGCACTGATTGTTAGCTGTTCCCTCCTGCTTTATACTATTCTATGTTACTGCTGCGTTCTCAAGTTTGGAAGTGGAAATCCTCATTGAGGCGTAACTATAGAAACCCAACAGGCTGTGACACAACTCTATAAAAACAATTCAGTAACAATTAATCCATATAGTCCCTGAACTTCATATAGACATAAAACATTTTCTCTTACTCTCTTACTTTAAAATTCACATCAGGTTCCAAATCAGAGATAAAAAGTATTTTGTGTACTTTGTCGGCTTGGGTGGGAAACTCACATTAAACCAAGAAAAATATTGGATTTTACTTTTGGATAGAGTAAGTACAACATGACTTAAGTTGTCTCTGGTCTGGACTAAGGATTGAATAATAACTGAAGCCAATAATAACCACAACTATAAGCTCTGAGCTTATCCAACAGAAACAACTTCTAGCAGCATTGTAGTCCATTTATCTTTATGTAATACACACTTAAATTAAATTAAATCATTTTTAGTTATACAGTAAAAAATGTTACTACATATAATGGTTCCAGTTTGTACTGGCTTGTTGATGAAGAGAAAACTTCTGGTTGACAATGTGAAGTAAAAATGCCAAATTTCTGGAAGCTCATTATGTACTGCTGCTTCATCACATAATAAATTATGAAACATTGTGAAACCACATTAGCAGTGTGTATGTGTGTATTTATCTGAAGTACAAACTACAGAGAAGATTAGCTATTACTTCTGATTCTGACTTTTTTTGCCATCGATTTATTGTGACAGCTTTGTTTTTTTCTTTTAATTCTTTTAATGTGGCTTATTTAAAAGCCATTTTTTTAAGTTAAAATGCGTAACAGTAACAAAAAAGCTCTTATGTTTTTATGTTGGTAAACATTTTTCTAAATGAAAATGGACATTTAATTAAAATGATTTAGTATCTCCCAAGTTGCTTGTTTTTTCTACTAAAAGATCCTTTTTCAATCTAAATAAATGCAACTTGATAAACACTTAATACTTAAAATAGTTGCAATCTCCAATTTAGCCACTAGATGGCAGTAGCTTGTGCATACTGTCCGTTTTGGTCAGCGTTTTTTTTAAGTAATTAATTTAAATGTGAAAAAAAAATTCAAAGTGGTTTAACGCAAATTGGAAAAATAAGAACATCTAAAAAATGCAAACCTTTCCTAAACCACTTGGGAACTTAATCAGGTTGAATTAATTTCCTTGTTGAGGAAGAGGATTGGGTTCAAGACCCAAGTTTCCAACACTTTCCTGCCAAAGTCATCCCAAAAAGCAATTTAAGGAAAAACGCAAAAATGTGTGATTAAAAACTTTCTTCTTAAACAACTCCGCACACGTTGGGTTACTTTTATTGTCAGTCCACAGTCTGTAGCAGGGAAGTCAGAAGAAGGGTTAACTACTGGTCAACACAATAAAATGTGTACTCGTGGTGAAATTCCCCGGGGCCCAGGGTTACTGGAGCAGCTTTGAACTTGATAGACACACACAGCAAGACTTTTGGGTAATACTGTGGAGCACAAGCACTGTTTGCTTCTAAGCTACAGGGTGGAGTGAGCACAATATATAAAAAGCAGAACCAATGAGCTGAAAATCATACAATTAATAAGTCGGGGAAATTTAAAAGAGAGCCATTAGCTCTTTGTCTTCATTCAATGGTTCCATGAAACATAAATAGGCTCCTACATAAAATTTGCTTCCCAGAAAATGAGCAGAGATGCTAAACATGAGGATTTTATATAATATGTGCTACTGTCAAGGTTTAAGGTCCAGTCATGGACAAGATAAAATCATACAATAGTATGATAGTGGTTAGAATCAGACTCTGTACGACCCACAAAAATATGCTTGGAGACATTTTTGCAACTCCTGCCTGTAAAAAATATAGACAAATACCAACGGTATGGACATATGTAGACAAGTAGTACAAGTACAGCAGGCGAAGCAACATCCGTTCTCAGTGCCAACATACATAGTGAACATAAATGACATATGTGTATGTAAAGTAAAGTATGAACAAGTAATTAGCATATAACAAAAAATAAATAAATAAAGCAAGTCAGTAAGGTAAGCATTAGGAAGGTAAGCATTCATTTACTTTATGAGACACTCATTAAATTCCTCTAGAAAGCAGATCATAAACCACGTTTTTTTAATATGTGACAGCAAACAAGTGCTGTGTTTAAATACTGTATATATACTTGAGCATATACATGTTTTAATTAAGGTTTTACAAATTAGTATGCATCATGATATCCTGTAAGTAAGTTGGGAAAAATACTGCACCATCTTTAAATGATCTGACAGGTAGGAAAAACTAAACCAGTCCATAAGTCATGCAGGTTGATGATACGTTTATTACTACTCCAGGAAAATGTCTAAATATTTGAATGATTATTTAATCAGCAAGCCAGAAAACCAAATAAGAAATTATATTATGAATTTAAAAAGCTCCAAACTTGTAAATATAAACAAGATGCAAAATTATTACACCTAGAACTATATACTTTGAAATTAGTGCATCAAAGTTGAGGTGTTTTGCCATAATACACAACACCATATCTGAATACACATATCAGCACTCAGAAATCACACCAACTGACAAGCACTGAGGTAGAAGAGGGATGATTTGAACTTTGTTTGCAGACACAGATCCTGACCATCACAAAGTTACTAACTTCATAACACAAAATTATAAAACCTAAAACAGAACAGCCAACAAAAGAAAAGACATGGGGTGTTGGGTAATGGTTCAGTTCATTGTCAGACCTTAATCTTAAATTCAGACAGTGTTCATAAATTCAGCTTGCAAACCTGAATAATATAAAGTCATTTAACAAAGAATAGAGGGACTACATGTATCCATGGTGTTAAGATCTGATTTATTTATTGTTATGCCTGAATGCCAAAAATGTTTTAAGTGTCCTTGCTTTAAACCTTATTTACATACCATTAGGTTCCAGTTGATCTGAGGAACCTTGGTGTGGAGGTTGAGACTGAAGATCAGGAGGAGACCTCCTGTCACCACAGAGGCACTGCAGCTGACAAACTCAAAGAAGTAGACCCCTCCACAGGGAGAGCACATCATAATGGTCTCAATGCAGATGAATCCAATGAGTGACAGCACCTAGAGAGGGCGGGAAAATGACAAGATAGACAAGATTTGAGTGTGAAAAGTAGAACATATTGGGTCGGCTGTGTAGTTCAGCATTAACCAGAAATGTTACATAATCAGCTTGATTAGTGAATCATTTCACTTGGCTAGAAAAGTGGGTCAACATGAACAAATGGCATATATTATCCATGAGTGGAGCCCAATATTTAAATCAGACCAGTCCTGGTGATCAGTCAGATCAGTCTAACTCTCACTGTGTTTGGACTTTTTTCTACAAGTAATAGCTGCTAAATGCAACCTAATTCAAAATTTGCTCTTATAGTTTTAATTTCTTGTTTTTATAAAAATACAATCATGTTCAGTTGTTCTTAAGTGCAAAGGTCAGCGTAAATTTAGCCCTTTCTACAATTCTGTGCGGAAAAACTCCACGCTTTAAATATTACAGAGGGATTGTCCTATGAATACTCTTCATGAGTCCTGCTTTTGATGCCTGTGATGATGCTTTAAATGCTTCCATCTAGACCATAAAAAAAACATAAAAAAAAAAACAGATTTTTAGCTTTAAAGCTTTGCAAAACCTGGAGATAAAGCCCAAATAAGAGGAGACCTTAAGTAAGTCATATCAGTTTACTAATGTTCATGCAGAATGTAAGACCTAGTTCTGACTGAACAAATGATATCAAGGTACCAGAATATGTTTGCATTCTGTAGCCCAAATGGAAAAGACTGAGAGATCAAACTAAATATTTTGGTTGACACATCACATACAGTAAATTTTAAAAGTTGATCTCAGACACATTCTACACTGAGTCCTGCAGAGTAATGGTGACCTCTCCAGGGTGTACCCTGGCTCTCACCACACAGTTGCTGGGGTAGGCTCTTGAGCCCACCCTTGCAGTGTGTTTTAAAAGCACACATTCTACATTTTGGATCACTCTTCTTATGAAAATGCTTTGATTGTCCCAACAGATCCAAAGTGTTATTGCGTCTATTCAGTAAAAAAAAAAACCACAGAAGAAACCACAACCTATAGACTAATCAAATACACCCATTCTTAGTGGATATCCTGAGCAATTAATTAAAAGTATGGTAGCATTATATATTCTATCTTAGATGGTGTTAGTTTTAAGTATTAGACTTTTAATTAGATTTTAAGTGATGATGATGATGATGGTCATTCTTCTGCTGTTTGTCATACTTCAGAGCTTCAACTAGTAACCTTTATTATATCATCTTCTAAAATAATACAATGTAACTCACAATTCAATTTCCTATCAATAGAAACAAACAGTCCAAGCAAAGCCCCCCAAAATAATGATGCTCCCTCCCTCGTGCTCCTACGCTTCAACACTAAAATACTTCATGTCGGTGAACAGGGCAAAACTACACCTGACTTAAATGCTTCAGTGTTTGTCAACTCATTGAAAACTTGGATGCAGGTTTCCAAAAGGGAGCCAGTGGATTAACCATTTCCAGTAACATTAATTTAAAACTCAAAAGTCATTTATCAGTTTAAAAACATACTGGAATTAACAATAGATTGTTGTAAAATACTTTGCTTTGGAAGTATCACTTAGTAACCCTTAGATAAAAAAGTCCTAAAGTTACATATAACCATTTCAGTAAAACTTAATACACGTATCTGTCTCGTGTTGAGCTGCTTTCATCCCCTTGGTTAACACGACTGAATAAACCCAAACAAAAGACCCCTCCTCCTTTTTACTTTGTCTCAGCAGCTCAAAAGACAACCCTACCATCCCTTTTAATGAGCAGGGTTTGCTCGGTCCCTAACAAACACACTATTGTCTTCTGACTGGCATTAATTAGGCGAAAAAACTCCTTTACATGACAATCTACGGCCCATTCATGTCATTTTTTTAGTTACATTTACAATAATACAGTATATTAAGCTGCCCCATTAAAAGTCTAAAAAAGATGAGAAAGCACGCTTTCTGATTTAGCTAAGGTTTCTTAGCGCGGCCCTTTATACACGGTGTAGTTGGACAGCAGTCTGTCTGTGACTGCAACATAACTAAAAGGGTTACACCCAAAGCGGAGGGCCGGTTGAGCCTAAAGATGATGTCATGTCTCTAGAGAAAAGCATATTGCTTCCACAAGGTCCCTGTGTAGCAGGTGTTAGGCAGTTATGAAGAAGGAGGTGGGGGTGGGGGTGCTGGATAATCTTGTATGTAATGATTTTATGTCAACCTTCAGCCCTATGCAACCTGTTCCACGTGTGCACGTGCATGGTCATGCACATCTACACTCTTTCTCTTGCCTCACCTACATGCAGGCACATTGTAATCGTTGGGATTTAACCCACTATTAGTTGTCTTTAAAGGCCTATTGGACTCTGATCCCTTTCCCATGGACCATCTGCTGTGGTTAGAGAATTAAAAGAGAAAAGAGGCCTTGCTGTGGAGGCTACACGCATCATTATATGCTGCACTTCTATGAAACGATGAGGAAAAAATAAACCCAGAATGTGCAATGTCCATCAGCAGGAGTCCAGTTATTTATGAGATGGAAAATACAAACTGAATGAAGTTAAGATTTCTACCCAAACCCACACAGTACATAATGCATGCCTCCTTGTGTGTGGACAGAAGATCTTTGTTTTTTTTATGAGTTGTTTCAAGCTCTGCATAAGAAGAGCTTCAACCACATAAGAATGAAACATGTGGCACTTCTCTGAGTGGAGGAAGTTTGTGCTGACATTTTGAAGCATCTGGTAACTTAATTTCACAACATTCCCAGAAAAGCTATCATTACCCCTAATGCTGCTAAAATAATATTTATTTTCAAAAAAAAAAAGAAAAAGGGAAGTATAGTTTCACAAGTGGTCTCTTTCATCAGAAAGCTTGCAGGGAAACAAAGCGAGTTTGGTGGTATTTTTCTAAGACCACATTTCTGTTGGTGTGCACAGGAACACAAAGCAAACACAGCAAAGACACAGAGACAAACCGGCTGTTTGGACAGACACACCTCACTCAGATTACACCTGCTGGGGGTAGTAGCTTCTGATCCGTGTGGGGCCAGGGTCAATGCATTCATCTGAAAGCCAGTGTGCTGATGCATTATATTGCTGCGGCCTGACACAAATACACAATAAATCCAATAGCATGGAGTCCTCTCTTTGGGACAATATGCTTTTTTTAATGTTCTATTGCAGCTTTTGTATGACATATTATGCATGTTGGAACCCAGCATGCTAACTTTCATCATAACCTCTAATGTTATTATAATAAAATCTGGTTTCATTTCTGCTAGACACAACAAAATGGTGAATATATCCATCCATTACGAGTGAAAATAACACTTTCAAGATGATACAAATTTTTTACCAACAATAATGTCTTATAACAGCAACTGATTCCAATGTGCACATTTTAAAGACGTATTTTAAATTTACTTTAAGTAAGACAAAAAAACAAGTCAAATTTTGTGAAGAAACAGATTTGCACACAAAACTGGCGTTTTAATTCACAGATCTTACTGAGAAAAACAGTTTCTGAGCTTCTCTGATTTTGTTATTTTTAAATTCTAGTTATTAATATTAATACTACCAGTACTACAACTAATAATAGAGAGAGCCAGCATTTTGCTGTACGTAGGATCACTTCCTTTCCTTGATCCCTGGACCACCGTTCACTGAGCAAACTTGCAGGAGGACAAAGACCCCGGAAGTATTTATTATATTTCATGCAGCCGACACTTAGCTGCATAACTCTGTTACATTTCTAGACGTAGGGCGCATACACACTGGCATTGTTTGGTCTGCTTTAAGTATTTACTGTTTGAACGAAGTAACTGATAACTGTAGTTAATTACTTTGGTTCAGTAACTAGCACAACACACGTCTATCTCTGTATTAGCCCTGCAATGGACTGGTGACCTGTCCTGGGTGTACTCTGCCTCCTGCCTGTTAATATCTGGCCTAGGCTCCAGCTTAACTGAGACCCTGAATAGGATTAAGCAGAACAGAACAGAAAATGAATGAATGGTTTATAAATCCGTTTTTAAGGATTGTTCATAAATTCTGCAGTGACAACAAAGAACTATAAAGTAAGTCTGCAAGTTCAGGCAACAGCCTGTAATGTTCATTTCATATTTTTTATTTATTTTAACTAAAAAAAACAATATTTTCTTATTCTTTAGTACACATACAACTTTATAAATCAAAAGGTGACTCTTTGGTTTATATCAGGAAACATTTGATTTTTTTTGTAATAATGCCAGCTGGGATGCAAAGGTCCCAGTGGCATCCATCCATTTCTACCACTTATATCCTGAACAGAGTCATCGGGGGCTGGAGCCAATCCCAGACGACATCGGGCGAGAGGCAGGGTACACCCTGGACAGGTCGCCAGTCCTTCACAAGACCAACTCACATAGACAAACAACCACACACACTCACTCCTAAGGGTAATTCCAATCAGCCTATTATTACATAATAAATGTGCTTTACTGATGAGGGATTCAACCACACAAAAATAAATGAATATTTTTATAACCGACATAATCTCAAATGAGTTTACATCAAAATTATTAAACAACTCTTTTTTTTGTGTCATTTTACAGCATGCATAAGGAGGCAGCATGTTTTGTGTCAGGCCATTTGCACTAATTGTGATCACTGAGCTATAAATCTGAAATCTTTCAAAAGATTATTAAATAACGACATACAACCTTCCAGCACAACTTCCCATTCACATTGTGAAGTAAATGACAAATAGAAAACCTCCTTGAAAACAAGTATTAATGCCGGATACATTAAGTACTTGCACAACACATCGCATGTCGTCGGTTCTGGTTTGTTGGTTCTATACTGTCATTACACTCCTTTGGCTGGTACATACTGAAATAATGAGAGGTCAGAGCAGTAAAAAATGTCAGTGGAGCTATTAAATTCTGGCAGGAAGTCTTGTAGCCTCCTAAGAGAGGCTGAGTGTATGCTTGGGTGACTTTCATTGGTACTCTTCTTGTCAGCAGAGAAGAAATATGACTATGTCAACTGGAAAATGACTCTCAGAGCAGAATGAACCACTGATACAAATGACACAGTGTAAACCAAATATTAGTAATAGGATAAAAGATAATGCATAATCAATCTATTTACTGAGTTCTGCCATGGGCAACAGAATATTTATAAATTTCCAGGAACAGAGATGGTTTATTCAAAGATTTAGACTTAATTTAATTCATTCTGTAACTGAGGTATTGGTGGTAGTTTTTCTACCAATGTTAACTGGGTATTAAACGTACTAATACATAGAGAAAAATATATCCATAGTGCTGGCTTGTTTACACATTCCAAGGATTAAATATTCAGTCATATAAATCCTTTACCAAATCCGGTTTATTTTTGTATTGTGTGTTACTGTTTAAGTTAAGACAACCATTAACATTTTAGGACTTTGCTTTAAGTCGCTCAATGAGAAATTCGTTTACTTAGTAACATTCAGTATTAAAAATTGTTAAACTCTCAGTGACACAAGAATTTAATGCTTTAAATGCTAACCCGCTGTACTCGTGATGCCGCATCATATGATTCTGCAAAGCATTTGCTGCAAAGATAATGTCTGAATATGAATCTTTGCAACAGCATGTTTCAAAATTCTCCCACGCTGAGGACAGATGTCTTCCTATACTTCCTTTCATGTGGCACATAGGTAAACATCACAGGTGTGTGCAGCAGCTCAGGTAGACTGTGCCTGACTAGACAAACAACCAAATTTCACAACCTTGAAAACATTTTTGAAAGTGGTGTACAGGAAGTTATAACAATAATTGTCCAGGAACACTGATGGAGGTAATTACTACTCCATGCTTTCTGTTGTGGATACCGGCTGTGTAGGCCTGAGTTTATTTGGCAACAGAAGAAGACAAATAGCTTAAGCTTAACTCCTCTCCCCAGCAGATCTTGGGAGCCTTCATTTTTGCCTTGCTGTTGCCTTTCATCCCAGTGAAACATCTGGTAGGGATATACTAATTTACAATAGAAGCAATGTGAATTTCCGGCACAACTCCATGACAAACATACAGGTATTGCCTGCAGCTTCATGGATGCATCAGTGGTAGCCTATATCTAAGGACAGAAATGGTTGAAAGCTACATTCTATTGAAAGTATTAGCTCAATATATCAGAATATCTTACATCAAAAAGCACAGTCAGACCAAATTAGATCCTAAAGCACAACCCAGGTCTGTAGAAGTCAGTTAAATGGTTGGTAATATTAGTGTTAAGACATAATGAGAGCTGATGCTTAAATATATAAACCTCTTTATATGACACATGGGACACATTCATATTTGGACTGATTACAATAAATATTTCTAACATTACTGTTTTTTAAACCTTTTTCCTTGGAAAGACTTTCAGTCCGTGTTTTTGTGGCTATTTGCATGATTTATTAACCCAAACTGTGCGTCATAGTTTACTTTCTCTAGCTGCGCATCCATGAACGTTGCAGTAATATGCGCCAAAACTTACCACTTCAACCACCTTTAAAATTCCAAAGTACGATCTCAGGTACTCCATATCGCACCTCATTCTCCCCAAAACGTTCCGGGAATGGACGGGTTCGGTGGTTGGCTGATAGGGACTGCTGGCCCCGGAGATCATGGAGGTGTTGGAGGCCTCGCCGTCAAAGCCCTCCGTTTCCTCTGTGGTCCTCATGGTTTCTGGACAATCAACAACTCTTTCACTACCAAATGTTACAAGATAAAAAATAAAAAAGCACGCTGACAAGGCACCAGAAATGCACCTTAAAGTCGCAGGCTATATGACGGAAAGCACACTTTGTTTTCCCTGTGAAGTGGACAGAGAAAAGCCAGGCAGTCCACTTTTCATAGCCGCCCCGCGGTGAAACGGCAGCGGCCACTGCGCTCAGACATGCCGTGCGTGAAAACAAGGATGGTCTCTGGTGTTTCGCTGCTCTTCCAGGGAGCCTGATGACTGTCGTGTGTCCAAATGGTCACTCGTTCGACTCCCAGTCTCCTTACCTTTCATTTACTAGTCTTGATTATTTAGGCCACGGGAAAATAAAATAAAATTAAGGGAAAAAAAAAAGCTTATCGAGCTGTGGGACTCGTGACACCGTGCATCAAATGCAGCCCGAAAGAGTCCAGTGGTCCCAGTTGTCTGCTATTGTAAACTTAATTCCAGTGGTTTACAGTGCGGGTTCTTGCAGACGCAGCTTTCCTGTGTGCATGGAAAGCAGGCTTTTGTCTCCGCCCCTTTAAAAACTGCACATTCTTGAGGCGGCTGTGCGCCAGTTTGATTCCCCAACAGCCTGTAAACCGAATCCAGCCGGAACCAAGCCGCCAGAACAGACTGGCTGCATTTTCTGGATCTTCTCTTTGTTTTCTGCCAGCAGTGTATTTCAGCAACATTTATATAATAAAGTTTCTTTTGTATTATTACTTAAGGATTTAACGTAGTTGTTACTTTTGTTAATTTCATACAATTTTATTGAATAAAGTTTTTTTTCTAGGCAATACTTATAAAACTGATCTGTTAAATCCATCAAATAAAGGCTTTTGCTTGGTTTGTCAGTAATCTGCCTTCCTGGTCCAGAATTGCCCTCTTGTGGTAATGAAATACCCAGCGATCCCCACAGAAAACCTATTGGAACACAGTATTTAGAAAAATGATCAGATTAGTTCTGTTAAGATAAATAACACAGCTCAATATTCTGACAATGTCCAATAATGCACGCTTACATGCAGTCACAAAAGGAAATATATTAATATTTTTCATTAAAAATGTATTTCAGAAAAAAAAATAGAAAAAGAAATTCACAAAGTTTGGATTCTTGGTTTTATTGAAGCCAGGGGGTCTGATACATTTTCCTTATCTGTCGACATAAGAAGCTTGAATCCACATGGCAGCTTAGAGGCTACAGAAATGTGTTTAAAGACATACAATCAAATTTCTTTATCAATCAATCCAGGACCAAAAACAAAAAAAAAAAAAAAAAAAAAAAATGCAGCCAGCCATGTGCTTATAATGTCCGACATCTTGAATACAAAAAGGACTGGAAGCAGAAGCTTGAAGTCTCATATAGATGTAGACCGTCAATAGTGGTTGAAGGCATTTCAGTTAAGGAGTAAAGAGGCAGTCGCTTTCAATTAATATCTCAGTACAAAGTTATGAATAAAGCGGAGAAACATCCACTCTCTAAATTGAGCGAAAGCACACAGCAAGCAGCAGGACAGCACTCCATTCCACTCAGGGTAAATGTCATTTAAATGTGGGAAAAGTATTTATCAAACAAAAAAAAAAAAGAAAAAAAAGGAGGCATTTAAAATAGTTTTAAATCAAGTTTAGAAAACCACCAATGCTTTGTTTGAATGTAAACACAAACAAGTGGGCAACTCGTGGGCAAATAAGGATTAAAAAAAAATATTTCACACCTACTTCAAGATGTTCCCAAACATCTAGAAGAGAGATGATTATTATAGGACTTAAATATACAAGAAATGGGTTATTCCAGTTCACCAGCCGGGATGCCTTTCGTAACACCAGTGGCTAATACAGAGACATTTTTATTATTTTTCTTCCACTACATTTTCTAAAAAGCAAGGCAAAAGAAATGCGTATCTTTAACTGTAGCAAAAAGGAGCAGAGTGTCCAAGGAAAAGTGCTTGCTTTAAAACGTTTCCGTTTGTGGCTGCTCAAAAATTGTGCTTCGTCCACTTCGACAGACCTTCGGGTGCACATTTCCACCCAGTGAAAAAACAAAACAATCAAATAGTAAGAGCTTCATTTTGATTGAAGTACATAACAGTTAAGTAGCATTATTCTGACAATGCACCAAGCAAGCTGCTCACCAATAAGGTCAATAAGGTTTTCCCTTACAGAAAAGTTCACTCAAACATGTTGACAATGCCTTTCTACGCTTTGTTACTGCATTGATGTTTATTTTGACATGCAGAAACTTCAAACATAGTTTATCAAATGATGCATTTTGTAGAAGTTTATAGGGTGTCATTACAATTTAAAGGCAGGTGTGGAATGCAAGGACTCGGTGTAAGAGTAGGACAAAGAAAATAGCCACTGGTTAATCATATGGAAGACTAAAAAATGCTAATGCAGAAAATGGTGACTAATATGCATCTTTGGTTCAGTGTTCCAAATCATTCCTGTTTATTTTTCCTTTTTGCTATTATTTAAACAGCATAAAGGTGCTCTCTTCACACTTGCCATGAATTCTGTAAAAGCCACTCTACAATGTATCCATAGGATTAAGTAGAGCCTCTCATATGGAGATATCAATAGTGAATGCTGAATTCATCTTAGTTATGGTGTAAAACTAGTAACATAACAGGTTATTTGATATGGTACAGTATAACTGTTGTAATTATAACAAAGTAAATGGCATAAGACAATCAAGCAACCCCTTAAAGACACAAATTAGGAGGATTCCTGTGAAGGCAGGGTGCCTAGCGTGACAAACTGTACATTGAAGGCAAAGTTGTTGTTTTAAATGGGCCTAAAGCAACAAAGAGGCTCGACTGGAAAAAAAAAGGCTCCTCTAATGGGATGTCTCTACAGCTACTTCACGTAGAAACTGGGAATGTTTTAACCGCGACGCGAAGTACAGGATGATACAAACAAACTGACGGAGGAAAAGTGCTGTCACACACTGCAGGATATAACGACTTGTTTTGTTCAAACCACAGCAAAGAACTGTGTGAATTTTGATCACAGTCTGGGGGACAAAAATGCTCCAACCTTTTTTACCTCCTATTGATATCAGCAGCCAATACAGTGTCTATGAAGGCCTTTAATCCATCAAACCATATGAAGCAGGTCACAGAAATCTAATTTCTGAAAGACAGACCACAGGCTTGTTTTACATTAACAAAAATTCTAAATAAATTATTTGGGTGTTGAGAAGTGAACAAAAACCTTTGAAGCAGCAGTGCTACAGTGCATTTCCTCTACTATGACACAAACTGCTAACCTGTGCGAGGCACTTAGGAGTTATAGTAGGAAAGATGCTGCCCGACCTCCTCCCTAATATATACACACCTGTAGCTACAGAAGCAGTTCAGATGCAGCCTCTAAGCCGGAAAAATCCCAACTAGTCTCATTAGCAAAAGTCATTTTCACAATTTGGACTGTTATGTGTTTCATACAAAAACAAGTTAACCTGAATATTGTTTGCGTTTTGTTTTTTTGCATTTATATTTACACAATCCTTCGAGATGAGTAGGGCAATGATATGCTATCAGATATCTGGACGTGTCCTATTAGTGTCATGATGTCAGTGGCTTTTTAACACGTTACGTGATACAGATAAATCTTTCCTCAAACACAGAAATGGTGCACAAAATAAAAAGGAGGACCTTTGTATAAATACATAAGTATTATCTCAATATTTCAATGTTTAAATAATTTTCCAATTGCAACCAAATTCCTTCCGTGAGATGAGCCGAAGCAGAGGCAACAGGATCAGAACAACAACTCCTAAAATCCATGGAGTTTTTTTTATCCCAGAAATGGGGGGCTTGCTGTTCAGCGCATCAGGCCACCTGCCAAGGAGTGTGCACACATTTCCATAAACTGACATCCCTCAGAAAATAACGTTTACAGTGGAACAGAAGACAGAAATGATGCCTGGCTTTCATTGCTCCACATCTCATTAAGATGTCCGTTATCCCGTCTCCTACCTCACCTAAAACATCTGATAGCCTCTGAAACTCCTCCTGTGAAACCACTGTGTGCAGACTGATAAAGTTGTTGGGAATTTGGTCTTTTTTTTATGTTCACATGTACATATATATTTCCAGAGTATTAACACGGAGGACAATGCAGCAGTTTTTGTTGCCTTCACGCTTCGTTCTCGGTCTGCGGTAAGTTGTTAGCTGAAACCATGGAGTCTTGCTTGCGAGTCATCCTGTCCAACTCAGCCTGGACGTCAGTCAAACCCGGCTTCTGCCCTTAGGAAAAAAAAAGGGGAAACAAAGCCCAAAAGTAATCTCCTGTAGCTTCTGTGTGTGCTAATAAATAACAGGTTTTTGTGGCCAGCAAGCAGATGATAGAAGTTTGGATGATAATGCGGTCCCATGCTGGTTATTGGCAGCTTGCTTCCATGGCTGACACATGCAAAATTCATCAGACAAAAACAACATGTACACATGCATTAATCCTTTAAAGTGGGTCAAAGATGTTAACAGCGCTCAGTGCTGGAACAAAAGCTACATGTCAGTGGTCTCAGGCAGAGAAATGAGTTATGCAACGGCTTCCTCAGCTGGATGCATCCACACGTTGCAGCATTTGATGTCTTGTAATTAGTTTTAACTAATTCAAACCAAACAGGGTAAGGTGGACATATTAATGGATGATGCTACTAATAGATGATGAAACTATTGGAAAAGGTTGAGAGGTGTGGAATATGAAATGGTTTAGGAGAATGGTTACATGCGAGTGCATTCAGGATATACAGGCCTGTCAAAAGTTGCCTCATCTGTAAGATGTTCAGTCAAAGAAGACACGTTTTCTTTACCCCTTTTTAACGTTCTTAACCAGGCTGTAGAGATAAAACTCCAGACAGCAAAAGGACCCAAAGGTTTTTTATACCCATAGCTGGTTCCCCATTATGGATCTCAATGCCTGAAATGCTTCTTTGCTCTAAGCATTGCTCACAGATTGTTTTAAGAGTGTCATAAAAGTTTAGTTGCACATGAGTGTGTATACAGACATCACCTTACTATCACTCTAACCGACTGTGCGTCCCTTTACTAGCTTTAGTTCCCCAGCTCACTTATTGACAAGTCATAGATGAAAATCCTGGTGTTGTTTCCAACCATTTGCAATTTATTAATAAAAAACCTCACAAAAAATTAAAAATGGAATTGCTTCTCTAAAATCAGTGAAATAATAGTCCACAGATACCCAATATCTTATCTGCGAATGATAGTTACAAGCTCAACAGATCAAAAAACAAGCTATATGGCAACTTAGCAGACTCAGAAAATAATTTGAGAAGAATCAAGCAAACAAAAGTAATGAGGCTAAAAATATGTAAATAAATCGTCACCTGTATGACCTGTATGTGACCCCACACTGTTTGATATGGCATTTAATATATCGTCATCCTTAAGCCAAACTGCAAACATGGTAACTTCATATGAATGAAAGCTGAGATCAACAACAAAAAACTTGTTCTTGCAATACTTTCTAACACTTCATCAGGTATCCCAACATTTAGAAAACTAATGTGATCCTAATTTTGGTATGATGACAACATGTGTAACTGCATTGTTAAATTAACTACCTACCTGCAATAAAAAAAAAAAAAAGGTTATTAGGTTAGGTGCTTTGTGGATTGTACCTGTTTTCTTGGCAGACCCCTGGACTCCAGCACCAACCGCTCCTGATCCTGGGCTTCCTGGGGCCCCGGTCTTTTTACTCAACAGACTGTTGAAGAAGTTGGCCAACACGCCCTCATTAGCAGCCGCAGCTGCAAAGTAAGGAAAAACACATTATGAAAAGATGAGTAAAGAACCTGCACAATTGTTTAACATCTTAATGTTAATTTAGAACTTTTGTAAAGATTCATCAGCTTCTTTTCACATTTTAAGATGCATTTGTTGCATCTATCAATATAATCATATCTGATTTAAATAAAGGAACAATCCGCAAATATTTCTTCAACAAGCATGAAAAACGTTGACAATTTGATACAAAATAATTTAACTCTAGAAGTGATGTTAAAATAGCAAAGCAAGAAAGGATAAAGACTTTAAAACCCATTTTAAGTATTTATTCATAAAAATGTTAAATAAACAGGAGGCTTTGGTAAAAAATGTCCCTGTGTGACCACTTGGAGGCAGTGCAGAGCCGCTTTAGAGTAACAGTGATAAAGTAATATCCTAAAAACTTTAAATAAATAAAACATACAGAAATTCAATAGAGAACAATTATTTAATGCCACAGTTGTGTGGAAAAACAACAACAAAAAAACAAGCCACTAAACAATGTGGTGCAGGAAGTATTGTTCCAAACAATAATGTGGAAAAATGGCCTCTAACCTTTCATGTTGGGGTCGGGCTTTTTGACAGCAGCCATCGGTGAGCTGGTGATGGTTGGTTGGCCGGCACGACCTGCAGGCCTTGGAGACCCTGAGGTTGTTCGCCCAGGTGACTCCTGAAACACACAAACATGCAGTAACACTAGTGAGGGAAAAAAGGTCCTACATTGAATAGATGTTGGCACTTACTGTTGCTCCTCTTGTTGGCGTTGCTGGCTGCTTTGCTAACAAAGACTGTCAAAACATAAATAAATAAAGTTTAAGTTCAGGACCAAAGATCTTAACTAAATTCTGACACTCCTATTGTAAAAGCCTGCCTGTTGCCTGTAACATGCAGGAGATAAAGGGTGACCAGTCTGATAGTTTTCCATACTTTATATTTACTTTCGTTTCCAATAACACAACAATACCCATATAATCTTCTGTTCAACACTATGTGGTTTGATTTGGCTGGTTTTAAAAGTATGAAAATTAGCCTAATAGAGTGGCTGGTGTCAGGATCCCTTTAGTTAAAAAAAAATCAATTTACCTGCTGCTTCATCAGGAATACCTGCTCATCCTCAGCATTTATCTCTTTGTCATGAACCAACTGATAAGAAGCAAAAACAGTCTTATTTGTCATTACTGCACCATGTTGCAGTGTTAAACATAACATAATCTTGTTTGTAAGCGTTTACCTTTCGCACTGGAGGCTTAGTGACAAAATTTTCAAACGGATCTTCTGGTCTGATTGTTGTGAGGTTTTCATGCAAAATCCCAATTTTCTTCTCATTATCCCATCCTGATGGACTGCAGAGGATGGAGACAGCTGTTCAAATGTAGTCTTAGAGTAGTATGATACTTTTTAAAAACATTTTCTAAATATAAAACATGGAAATGAGTATTTATGTGCATCACAAATGGGTGGGGAATGGAGATTACAATATTATTTGGCTGAAACATAAAAATCTACATTTTGGGGTAGAAGTGTTTATATCTGGCTTTACTTACATGAACACTGCATCTTTCTCTACCACCAAGGCAGGTGTGACAAACTGAAAGTCATACATCTTGTGTACGATATATTTGTAAAGCAGATCCAGGTTCTTCTCTTCTTTGACTGAAGTATAAATCAGGCCAGCTCCATCTATTGCAGTTAGTTAAGAGAGTAATTGTAATGTTGCAAAGACAAAAACAGCCGTTTATTACAATAAAATTCTGCTGATCAGGTCTATTTGAAAATGTAAGGCCTCTTATAAATGACCAACTATTGTTTATTAAAAGGATACATTGTAAGCAAAATCGCCTGATGTAGGACTGGATGAAATCAAAGTGCTCTTCTCTGAAATCATGCTCCTTCTCTAGTACACTGACAGCATCACACTGTAAGAGTTAAAGACATGGGAAAAAGGTTATTTAATGAAACAGACAGCAGCATCTGAGAGAACCATAAGTACTCGAACATTAGGACATTTATGCTTAAAATTATTATTTTACTTTAGAATTACAAACCCGGGCTGCAATTGTTAATGATCACAGATGTTCTGATTAGTACCATCACCCTCGTCTTTAATCTATGCGAACAGAATACAACATATCCCAGGATATTCACAACACTTTTTCCATATTGTACCACCTTCTTTTGATTTTAGGCTGAAACTGACAACATGTTAGCAAATCAATGCTTTCGAATTGTATCTGTCAACCAGTCAGCGAGTATTGATGGCTCGTACATGCATATATATGCATACTGTTGACTCATCCTTCATTTCTGAAAGGTTAACTGATGATAGTACCAGATATGAAGAGAGAGAGAATACAATGTTAAAACGCCATGATGAATACCACATATTGATTATGAACAGGCACTTTTTTATAGAGCAGATTCATTCTTCCTCTGACAACAGAGAGGTATCCATAATAAATAAGCCACATTCTCTGTTCTTTAGTTAGTTATTGTAGCGTGTGTTGGTGACTTTTTAGCCGAAGAGCTTAAAAGGCAAATAGAAATGTAACATTTTGTAAGAAGATATCACCTTATGAAGCAACAACTTCAAATAAAATATCAGCTAGAACAGTCAGAACCTAAAATAAGAGTGTTTATTAAATATTACTCCAACTGCTAAACATAAGCTTTGAAGCGTAATTAATGCAAACATGAAGATTTACATAAATGCTATAAAAAATGTTCTGGAAAACATGAAGAAGAGAGAACTCCAAACACTTTCTTTGTATCTTCTCATCACATCAACAGATTTTCTCCTCCTGGATTTACTATGTGCCTCTGGTGATCCGGCCTGGTGTTTCCAATACAGATTACAAATGGTATTAACATGCATCTCCACTTAATCCTAGTGAAGTGATCCAACATCACTTCCTCAGTCTTTATCAAATACATAACCTGTAAGGCTGGTTGATGTATTGATTTTAATAAATTCAAATTGGCCTTTTATGAGTGCTTTTTTTTTACTGGTTTCTGACTCCAAAACAGAGAAAGTCATATCCAGCAGTGTCTGCAAGCAAACGCTGGAATTAGCTGTTGAAAAGAAATCCTTTCCCCCTCTACAACAGAACAAATATCTGGAGAATTATTTTCAGTGCATCTCACTTCATTAGAAAGGACTCCAGTGGAAAGAAATCATGGATGCAGTTCTGTTAGACAGATAAAGATGTTGTGGCCTTTTTAAACCCGACAATCTGCACAAAAATAACTTTACTGCCGGTTATATATCCATTTACAAAGCCCAAATTATAATGTGCAAGAATGTTTGACAAAGAAAGAAAATAAATTATATTTATAGAGCTCTATGAACACTTCTTTTTTGATCAAACATTACTTCTTGCTCTTTTTTAGTCATTTACCTTTGTGCAAACTATTAGCACTGGAATGCCCAGGTTGTGTGTGAGTACGTTGTCTCCAAGCGGTAGAACAATGGCCTCATCTTCCCCTGATGTTGTGGCTCGCCGTGGGGAGGATGGAGTGGCATCCTCTGGTTCTGTGTACTCTTGAAAAGCTTTTACCACTGAGGAGGGGAATAAGATTAAAGAGCACAGTTGAAAAAAAAAACAGAAAAAAAAAGTTTGTTCCATTTTAAAACAATGGTTTTCAATAAAAAAAAAATATTTTTTCAATAAAAAAAACTTATTTCTTTGTTGCATTTGCATATTAGACTCTTATTTTAGGCTATGTAACATGAACTTGGAATTGCACAGTGGTGTGGTGATTAGCACAAGCAGCCTTACAGCAAGAAAGTTGCTCGTTCGAGCCTCTTTGGCTTCTGTGTGAGGAGTTTGGATATTTTAGCGTCCTGTGACGCTGAATCAGCCCCGTGATGGACAGGTGACCCGTTTAGGCTGTACCCTTGTCCAAGGATTGCTGGCATAGGCTCCAGCTACCCGTGACCTTTCACTAGACTATGTGGCATAGAGATGAATGGAAAATTAACTTGTTTGGTTTAGAAAACAAACAAACAAATAAATAAACAAAAAAAAAACAGTAAGCTTTGGCTCACTTCCTCAGAATCAATAAAAATGCAGTTGGAGAACAGCCCATAACGCCAGATTGGTTTGTCATTTTGAGTCAAACCCTTTGCTTTCAGATAAGAGATGGTTCAAATAGAGCCCTTACTAAAATACAGGGTAACACAAATCCAGGTGTAATGTCTGATTTTATAAGCAATAAACAACTGACCCGGCTGCTTTGTAATATATATATATAATGTCTAATAAGTTTATAAACCTTTTTGTACTTTTCCACCTTCTCAATCAGCTGTTTTATTAAAAGTATCCGTCCAAACACACATCAGTAAAAACATGCAGAAGTTGTAACGTCATGCTTTTAACCACTTCATCTGTCCGACCAATCATGCAACACTTCTTCTGCAAGAAAAGCTCTGCCAGTACGATGTGTTGACGACCATCTTCACCCACATTGTTTGAAATGACGCCATTTTCTTCTCGGGGCCTCAAGAAGAAAAAAGATCTTGCTTGTCGTGGCATATGTAACAAGCTTTAATTGGTAACACAGCAATAAAATAATTTAGACAAAATTATAATAAGACCCTAGTTCAGTTAGGCAGTAAACAAAAACAGCCTTCGCCTAAATTATAAGTTTATTTATTTATTATAGGTCAAGAACAAATTTTAAAAGGTGGTAATAACTGCAAAAAACATACCCAATATGTAATGCATGAGGTTCATAATGGTGTGAAGTTCACACTGTGGTGGTGTCTGAGGCAGCTGGGCTGTCAGAGTAGTTTGTATAAACGCTCAAATCTTTTTGTCTGAACACACAGAGGATGAACACCAGAATCTAAATGCCGTTTGGATTTGGATGATCACTTTATGAAATACCATGCAGACTTTGCCCTATCAAGACCTACTTATCTGTTCTATAAACAAGGGTGAGGCCAAACAGCATCAGTGCTGACCCTTCTTCAAATAAAATATACTCAGAAGTAGGCTACTGACAGTATACCTCAAACAGGACCTATTTAATGTAAAAACCAGTTTGATGTCAGCAAAAATTAAGTTAATAATTAACTGTTATTAAAAAAGAACAATTAACTGTTAACAATAAACTGTTAACGTATAAATATTGCGAGTGTAAAACAAAACAGTCAACATTTATACTGTTGCTAAAATAATCCCGGTATCGTCACCACCAAAATGATCCATAGTGACATATTTCCCTTTCACAACATGAAGCCCAGCAGCAGTATGTTGATCCTGTAACATGACTAGAGTCGACTCAAGACATCCAACCCACTTCTAGTTTCACCGTGCAGCAGACAGGCTGTCCAGCCCACGGACTGAATTCAGACCAATTGACTTTACTTCCTTTCTGTTACATGGCGCTCTTATTGGAAGGGAGGCAACCATGATGCAAGATGCCTGCAAGACTTCCTGGATAGCAGCCATTCTCTCTCTCTCTCTCTCTTTCACACACACACACACACACACAAACTGTCTTTTCTCACTCACACAGTAAATCCAGGTTTAACCACTGTAATTCAGATATTACATTGGGCATACTGAAATTTGCCCAATTTTACCAATATCCTTCAACTATATTTAAACTTTGACCATAAAAATAAAAAAAACAGAACTTTACAAGATAAAAATGCAGTGTGTGCACACAAACATTAAAATTGCACACTTTTAAGGAAAACTAGGCAAGCTAACATCTAAACATCAGTCTTCAGTCTGAATTATACATAGTACATTAAAACAAAAAATAAATCTACAAGAGGCAAATAAGATCAATAAGTATAGATTAAAATGTGAGTCTGTGGTCTTTCAGTCAATGTTGAGAACATTTCTAAAACATATACGTTCAAATAAACTTGAAAAAAGTAACCTTATATTCGGGATTATGAACAATCACAGCAACTTGATAGTAATATAGGAATCTTTTTTTTTTTTTTAAAAGAAAAAAAAAAAGACCCTTTAGGCTGAACTAAGCGGTCTGAATAGCTATGATGATTCCAAACACAAAAGATCAGTTCATAAGCAAAAGATGACCAGTTCTAAAATTAACAGAACAACATCTGAGTGCATCACACTCATTGATCTGCAGAACTTGCCTCCAGCCTGAGCACACAGCTGAGGATCATGGGCCTCTCTGATGATGACCTGGAATCATCCATGACAATGTGTAATGCTAAACAGCGCTTGCCTTCTCTGCTGGGTGCTAACCAAGCTCTTCTTTTTCCTCAGTAGCCAGTCAGCAAGGAGCATTGGTCTTATTATGCAAGACTCACATTGCTTCTACCATGAGATGCTTCAGGCATCTTATACTGTTCACTGTTTATTTAATCCATCTCCAAACACAGAACTAAAACACAATGCATGTACACTACCAGTCTGGAGACATTTTCCATTTTGACCTAATAGAAAAGTGTTGTAAATGTTTTATTGGAAGCGTATGTAATGTTTAAATAACATTTTGCATGATAAAACATAGAAAGATATTTGAATGATCAATGTTGTATTTAACATTTTAAATATTTCACAGATCAAACTCTACTTTGTTCTCAGTATTGATATTTTTAACATATTTTTGCTATTGCAGATAATCTGATCAGAAATATCCTCCATTGTGTGATATTGTCTAACATTTTAGCAGCAAACTATAGCCCTTTGTGGGACATAAGTTTAACCACCCAGTTAATTAAAACAGACAGAAACTTAGACAATCCCTTCATTTTCTAAGTGAAAGGTCCATAAACTAAGGCGGATTAAGCTGAATGTTAATTTCACTACCATCGGTTTACTAAAACATAGGAAAAATTAATCATTACTTACTCCTCTGTTCCATTTCTCTCAAGTCTTCTGGGGAAATTTTGAGCTTGTCCACATGGTCACGAAGGACACTAGCCCACTTCTGCAATGACTCCATAATGGTCCATGGATGTGACATGTCCGCAACAAACACAGCTAGGCAGTCAGGTAGCGACTTAGCTGTAACGGCAAACTTAAGAAGGCCTTTATGGTACAAGTCTCCATCCAGGATCCACACATTACAGCGAGTAAGGTCTACATCGCAACAAAAACAAGAATAGAAAGAAAAACAAGAGAAAAAATGTAGTTGTGTAATCCATTTTCCCCCTTTATAAAAGCTGCTTCTGTTAATCACCCCCAAAAAGATCACAACAGGCAAACTCACCATCTCTGTCTTCATCATGGACATTTAAGTAAAGATACTCTAGTCCCCTTCCCTTCTTGTTGTGTTCAGCTCCTTGAAGTTTGGACATGAGTGTCGTTTTTCCCGATCCATCCTCACCTGCAGGACATTTAATGCATTATCATTCTTGTTAATACTAATCATTTCTAACCAAAGTACACTCATAGTGACTCTAAAGAGCTAAACAGGGGGAAATTTGGTTTATATAAAAACAACTACCTGGCACAATATCGGATTTTGGGTTACAGTCTAATTATTAAAAACAAAAGGGTAACTTCAGTGTTTACCAAGTATGATTCAAACAATATCTCCTACAAGTCTTAAAATTCAAGTCCAGATTGTCATCAGGACAATGTCTCATTTTGTCCTGATGAAAAGAAAAAAAAACACTCTTACAGTTTATTAAAGTTTAACTAAATACTTTTGACCCACTCAACATTACTTCTGAGGACTTGAGGATGTTTTGATACCAAATATTTTACAAGTACACTTCAGAAGCAGTTTTACAGATGAAAAAAGCAAATTAATACTCACCAAATACCAAGATATTTTTTCCCGATGGCAACTTTGAACTCGACCTAGTTGAAACTTCACTCAGTATTGAAGACCTACAAGAAAAAATGCATCATAACAGTCACCTCTCATTGAAGTCATATTGGTTGTCAAGAGCCACCAATGACAGCTTCCACTCCCTGACTAGAAGCTGCTATCAGAGCAGTTGCGTTGCAGGGTGCAAACTTTACTAATGGCAATATTTTTCTAGCTAGCTAACAGATGTACCACAACACTAGAAACAGGAAATGAGCATTCAACAACAGACCAGTTTATTATTTAAAAGGCTATATTAATACTAATTTATTAAATTTGTTAAGACTCTTTAAACAATATGATTCCCGTTGGTACACATTACATAATATATATTTTTAAAATATTTCTGTACGTTCCAGTTAGCTTCCTGTCACCCACATTAAGAAGCTACCTAAGGTTTAGCTCTTATTTATAAATAAACTTCCAAAGACTTTAGTAATATTAGCAGACACTGAAACCTTGCCAGCCCCAAAAATAACCTCTATAAAAGGTGGGGTAACACTTATGAAGTATCTAGGCTTTATATTGGAAACGTGGCAAAAGGGGATCAGCAATTGTCCAGTTAGCTGACGTTAGCTGATTTGCTAGCACAAGTAATGTTAGCGCACTGACCGCTCAGCGTCAGTTAGCGCTAACGTTAAAGCTAGCCAGGCCGGCAGGGTTTGAGAGGAAACCGGCAGTGACAAAGCAGAACTAAGCCGGCTGTGCTTTTCCTGCAGCGTCCTGTGCTGACAAGAAGTCGTTTAAACAAAATCGTGACTTGCCAGAGGTTTTGTCCTTCTTCGTCTTCGTTGTTATTGTCGCCGGACCCGGCTGCACCCGGGAGCTGTTTCTCCAGAACGGGAGCCATCTTCTCTTTCTACACCCACAAAGGCAAGGCCCTACTGCTTGGGCACCACTAGCACCGCCTCCATCCAAGTTGTCAAGGGTGCGTTACATTCATTCACGGCAACGTCGCGTTTGGACCGAGCAAGCACAGCTTCTGCTTAGAATAAAATTTTCGTGGCAATTATTTTTATATAGCTGGGTAACGAATTAAAATATTTTCTTTGGTATCAATTAAGTGCTTTTCACACAACAGTGTGTTCTTTCTGTTCAAATCTGACGTCTAAGTACCAAAAACAGCATTTTTTGGCCTCATTCCAATAAGTGATGTCATTGCAAGTTTAACAGCTGATGGTGAATAACAGTGTGATCTAATTTATCACCTCGTGGCTGCTAGCTTTCCTAATACACATGAAATGACATGAACCCTGAGTTTCAGTGTAAATCGTAAATATAAAGAGTTAAAATAGCTGTCCTCCAAATGATAAAGACCTTGATATAACCAGTTTTTGTACAGTTTGATATAGATGTTAGCAAGCACATTTTTTGGAAACCATAAATAATTTTGTTATAAAAGTAAAGTTGGGTAAGATAGAATTGTATTATTTAACCTAAAAATAACCTGAAAAGAAGCAAGGGTGTTAATAAGTCTTTAGTTTGACTCATTCATTTGTAGTGAAACCAATTACTAGTAAACTTTTAGGAGCTTTTGGCTTTCAGACTGGGCACTTGAGCATATTTAAATATTTGTAGACGCTTTACTGTACTTTATTCTGCAAAATAACCTTGATTTCACATTTCACTGGGTTCCTGGGGTTCATTAATTTGGTCAGACGTGGTTAACGTCATATTGTCATGTCAAGCCATTTCATAAATGTTGCACCAGATAACAGACTTAATAGGCTACAAAGTTTTTATACAGATTTTTAGGATAAACTATTTTTGCCTTTGTGTACAGTGACAAATGTACTGGTAGGGTCAAACCCTATGGGTCAAATGTATGTTGAATTGAAATGACTTGAATTGAACATCATTTATCAGACAAGAAATATATCAGGTTGCTAGTTCGAGTCTCGGTTTGCACAGTAGCCTTTCTGTGTGGGTTTGCATGTTTTCCTGATGTTAGTGCAGTGTCTCTCCGGATACCTTGGCTTCCTTCCTCATTCAAACACATTTTGGGTTGTTTATGTCACTTGAAATTGCCTATAGGAGTTAATGTGTATATGTGACTGGTTGTTTGCCTGGTTGTTTTTCTCTTTGTGCAGCATATTCAGGGTGTACCCCGCCATGATTGCTTGTAGGCCCAGCTACCCTTGACCTTGGAATAAGATGAATGGTCGATGGATGGATAAAGGCTAGATGGGTTAAATTACATAAAGTCTTAACTGTCCAGGCAATTAGGCTATTTTCTCCATAAAAAAATATTTTGAAAAAGATTTAAATAGCTTTTTAAATGTTCAGATATTATCAGGAGGAAAAACAGATAAACAATTGTTGTCTAAAAGGCTAAAAGATAGTTCACTTGGCCTTTAATGTGTGGGCACTTTGAACATTCAAAGAAAATAACACAGCAAATATGCAAACTACGAATGTCACTTAACTTTCTTCAATAAATAATAGTGAATCGTCGTATGTCTGTCCCTCCCCTGTCTCTGGGAACTGTGCACAGCCCATGCAGTTTTGTCACATTCCTTCATACCCTCACCCTGGTGATGAACTAGAGACCCTCAATGTGCATTGTAGCACCAAACACCTGTTTCTTTATCTCACTTTGTTTCCTTCATTATGTCAGTCTGGGTCATCTGGATGAGGAGTTGCAGACACATGAGCTTCGGACTTTAACAATTGCTTTGGGGGATTTTCCAAAGCTCACCCTCATGTCTTTGGTTTTTGTCTATATGGAGCAGAGCGTTTGGCTGGGATGGTGGTTATACTCCTGGGAGTGCATTCCACAGCTTTTGCATCATGTGAAAGTCAGCCTTCCCTTCTTCTTTTGTTAGTGTTTAGCCCTGCTTTCAGTAGAAAAACAAGCAAAACATATCTTATTTGTGCATATATCTAACAATTAAAAAGGGGGCAGCTTCAGACATATATAGGCATATATA
>JBAMIG010000001.1:11255168-11267510 GCA_037177335.1 Kiunga ballochi | reverse complement strand
TGTGTGTATAAATGTGTATATGTGTGTAATTTATGTTTCTCCCACAATACAGTTGGGGAAGTTCAGAATGCTCCTGTTCTCTGGAGAGGAAGAAGATCAGAGGATGCGCATGGAAAACAACTTTAGACCTCCACAGCCTCTCAAGGGCAGGAAAGTTCGTTCTTCCAATTAAAAAAAACCTTAAGGCACAAAGAAGTAAAATTATTCTGATATTAGACTAAATCCTGTAAATCCAGCATTCTCAGTAGATTTGTTCTTTAGATTTTACCCACGATACAGAATCTAATAATGTAATACAAAGTCTTACCAAAAGTTTAATTGTGCACATATTGAAGCCCAAAAGAGGCAAAGATGCTGCACTGAGTTATGGCAGCTTTGTGTGATGCTGATCATTGATGTTAATACTCTGGTATGTTACTGACACGGCTGCTTGTCAAGGAAGAATAAATTTGATTTGGACAATTATGTCACAGATGCTAATTTATGAATGTAACTTATGGAGTTGTTAAATATTTTTGTAATACATTTCTAATTTTGCTAAGTGCAATAAAACTATCATTATTTGGAGTATTTAAAGTGTTTTGTTCTTGGCTTTTTAATCCCAAAGCAGACACATATTTAAAATCATTTTACCAGACGCTTTTATCCAAAGGGACTTACATGTGACATTTAACCATAGATATTAACCTAACATGCATGTCTTGTGGGTGAGAGGAAGCCAGAGTACCCAGAGAGAACCCACATTAACACAGGGAGAACATGCAAACGTCACACAGAAAGGCCACTGGACAATACTCAGCCTGGGCTCAAAGCAGCAACCTTCTTGTTTTGTGGCCACAGCAGTAATTACTGCACCACCATGCTGCCTCTACTTCTCATTGTGAAGAAGATAAATTCCACCAAGTTCTATTTCATATGGTCCCTCCTGTGGTCAAAGTGTAAACCGAGGTGCTGTTCAAGAACTTTCCAATAAGATAAACCAGTTGAAAAAAAAAAAACAATGTCAAAAATCGTCATGTTAAAGAAGGGGAATATAATGCAATCACTAATCTCATGTTGCATGTTCTTATTTAATTGTCATTACTTCACAGAAAAAACATTTTCAATTTGACATTACAGAGAATGTTTTGACAAATTTCTTTGTTCAAAAAAGCCTAAATTTCTTGCACATTTTAATTTACAAATTCAATAAAAAGAGTAAAATATCTGTGGGGGAATGCTTTTGTAAAGCACGGTAAGCTAAAAATGGGAAGGTGTGTATAACTTACACCCAAGCAGAACACTGGTGCCAGTACATAGTAAATATCCCAGAGATTCATGAAACACGTGGATGAGATTTATCAGACCTGAGTTTTGCCATTAAAGGTATTATATGTGATATAGAGTTTTTTTTAATTAATTCCTGAACTAATGTAGTAAAGCTATACCTGGAGAGATGCAATGTCTTATTGCAATACTACCACTATGCCTACGGCTTGTGGATCAGCAGAAACATCTTCAGGATATTACCTGGACTCCCAGCTAAGATGAAATTCCAGTGAAGCTTTTCAACTCCGAAACTTAGCACTGGTGGTTGGCTCAGGTCTTTCTGTATAGAGTTTGCATGTTCTTCCTGTGTTAATGTGGGTTCTATCCAGATACTCCAGCTCCTTTTCCTCCATCCAAAGACATACATGTTAGACTGATTGGTCGTTTGAATTTGTCATTTGGAATGAAAGCATGTGTGACTGGCTGCTTGGCTCTTAGCACTGCCCTGTGATGGACCCTTGACCTGTTCAGGATGCACTCTACCTCTTGCCCAATGATTGCTGCGATAGGTTCCAGCTATCCATGCCCCTTAAATGGAATAATTGATATTCTAAAAGGATGGTTGAAAGTAAAGTGCCTTTCTTTGTAATGATTATATAGCACAGTATTTTTCCAGCAGATGGCGACATAGAGCCTTAAGCTGAAATCAAACAAGGTTTTTGTTGTAATTATGAGTATTTAAAAAATGGAAGGAAAACAAAAACGCACACACACGCACCAAATAAATAAATGAATCGTGACTATTAAAAGAAATAAATAGGAGTATTAATACAAACTTAAAATTAAACTGTTAAAACAACAGAAGCATGTATTGATGAAAAATTAATTGATTTCTAAATGGAATAGATAATTTTAAATTGTTTTGTATAATTTATTGTTAAATGTACTCATCTTTTGAAGCATTTTTAAAAACATATATAGCCCACATATTTTTGATTTGGACAGTTTTAGTTCTCCATACATGTTATAAAAAATGTAATAAACCAACAAAGGTGCTGTTGTACTCTTGTAAGTATGTTGGTAAAAATTGAACAACCATAATTAATGTTGAAGCACATTAGAGATGTAAACCTGTTCTATGTGACTAAATTTGAAGCACCTGCTTTCTGCTAAGCGTACACTAGGTTGCAGTATTTGTCTTCAGAATGAATTACAACTTGAACTGGTTCGTGTTTACCACTAATGGTTTTGACTAAAGAAAAGATAAAGGAAATCAAGCTTTACCATTACACAGGGAAAGATAAACGATGAAATTAGATAGTTTCTGCATTATGACTGACAGTAAAATAACTTTTCTAATTCTAAATTACATTTGACCTTGCATTTGTCTGAAACTCCTGTTATAATGGGGAGATTTGATTACCTTATCTGGTGGCATTTGCATCTTATATAAATACCAGTGTGCAGGTCAAATGAATGAATAATGATAGTGAATGTGTGAAGTATATTTAACACATGCTCTGAAATCATCCTTCCAAAATAGTATCAGTGAGCTTTATTGAGACTGAGAATACCTGAGCAGGCACATCATGCTCAGCCACAATCGATTTTGCCATGAAATATGATATTACACTCAGAGCTCAGAAATAGTCAGTCACGTGTATTTTTAGCTTTGGGATATCTACTTGCTTGTTGTAGTGATTTTCTTTTTCCAGGCACAGCAATATCTGAGCGACATTGTGAAATACAAACCTACAGGACAAACAAACTGCAGACAGATTAGATTTTTGAAAAGAAAAAAGTGCTGAGGTCCCTAAAACATGTTTTCCAGACGTGTACGGTCGCTCGGTTGATCGCAACTTCAATACAACTTTAATATTTAGCAGAAGAAAACTAAATTCAAGCTTTTCTGTATCCCTAAAAACAATACAACACACATAACCACAAATATTGCCCAACTGCTAATAAACAAAAGAAGCACATTAATTCTATTAAAAATTTTGCTTGATGTAGGTTTTTAGACAGTAAAAGAAATATACAGCTAAGAATAAACTCTTCTAAAACAGATAAAAAAGAGCCAACAAAAACCTTTTCAGGAGTTTCCAGGGGCTCCCTGGTAGGCTATTAGGTTAAATAAAACAATAATTTTTTTTTTTTTTTGTAATTATTGGAAATATAATTATTCAATTAGCAATTCATATATCAATTAAAAGAATAAATAAATGAAGAAGAGAAATGAGGCAACAGAAACATCCAAAAGGAACAGGGGATGTTCTGAAAAACAGACAGAGGAGGATAGAAAGATGTGGGAAACGAAGACAGCAGTGTTGCCAGAGGTAATTGAAGTCCTTGAGGCTGTAACCCATAAACTAGGGTGGCTTCACCAGGAACAGCATCTATGATTTCTGTAGAAAAACGCAGTCCCAGAGAGAATGCATGAAACCACAAGCCTTCCAGCACCCAAATTTGAGAAGGGGACCTCCATAATGGGGTCAAGAATAGACTTATTTTATTACAAATATCCTGAATATTATTGTATACATTATTCATCTGCATTATAACTAAAAAATGATTGTTAAAACTAAATCTTATTGCTAACAAAATGTTTATTTTAAAAGATCAAAAGTAGTTTCTGATCAGTACATATGTCAAAACTATAGTTTCTGAATACATTTCTAGTTTGAAATTATTTGAATGTTAAATATGTATTTTACTGAATAAAATCTATACATTAGTACTTTTTCATGATGACACAGAAAAAGAACAAACCATTTAATGCATATTGTGATAAAAAGCAACACAATATCAGTAAACCTAAAATCATTCAAGTATCTCGAAGACTCACATTCAATGCAGAAGTTCAGAATTAGTTTACATTTTATTGTTCATTATGGCTCTCAACCCCTTAAAGCAACCAGTGCTAAATTGTTGCATTTTGGAGGGTTTGCTCATCAGATTTAATTATTTAATAATGTTATTTTGTTGATAAAATAATTATCATTAACTACCATTCATCCACTGATGCTACTGAACCATAGTAGCATATTCCTTATACCCAAACAACTATATCAGATCTTTTAATCTTTATTTTGATGTCACATTACACACAGACTAAGTCACAACTCCACAAGAATCAAACCTGAAAACAAGGATGTTTAGTTTTAAACAGGTTTTAGTGTCTTATTTCCAGCAAGTGAGCAGAGGACATGGCTATGGTTGCCATGGATACAAACAGCACTTGCGCCACAAAACAATTGCTTGGCAAGCTCATATCTCTCCTACTTCTCTATGAACCAGAGATCCATCGCCATCACCCTGTCAGGAAATAAAAGCATACATATATAAAAATATCTCACACTTATTTCCCCAAAGACCCTTCTTGTCACAGGGATACACGTTGTTCCTCTATTTTTAGCAGACCTTCATTCAGTTTTGTATTATCTAGGCTCGTTTTGGGGGCACTTGGCAATCTCCAAATTATTCTTAATCAGCATCACACCAACACACACACACACTCCACCTGTTAATCTCGAGCGCTGATGTTTGATTTTCATTCAAGTCAAATGAGGGTCGGTTAAGGTAGGGTACAACCATAACAGCTTGCCAAATATAATACATATCTTATGGGCTATGTGTTTACAGTCAAAGCATTAAAAATGACCTCGATGCAGCAAATGTTTAGTGACTCACAGCAGGAGAAAAGATGAGGTTTTCCTCCTTGGCAACACTGTTGGTGGTCTGTTGCAATAACTGAGATAAATAGAGCTTTGGTGTCAAGAGACAGAGATCTGGAATTCAACCCTTGTCTGTCACCTATATTCCTTTTTTTATATTACAGAATATAAAGGATGTGATCTATTGAACGTTCACTAAGAAATATCAGTTTCCTATAGCCTTGGAGGCAGATTTTGGTATTATTCTTTAGAAAGTACATATTTGATCACAAATAGTCAGGGTTAAAACGGTCCCCCCCAACCTCTGTCATTTGATCTTACCAGTATGGGCTTACCAAATCACAGAGCAATGACATATTCTGAGGGGAAACAGACTCCTTCATAGTCTGTGGGGAACTCGACTGTCTTTACTCATTGGCCTGTAAAAAGCAGTGAGCCCATCCAAGTCTTCATGTTTGCAGAGTCTCTAGGAACACAGAGTCAGTACTAGATCAGAGTCCAGTCAACCCTGATCTATCTCATGCATGTCTGTCTAAAATTAGTGTCATAAACATTTGGCTGATTGAGTAGATACATAAAACCAACTGTAGTCTTACAAATCAAGTTTACAAGTGATGCTATTTCAGTCCCAGAGGATAGAGGCAATGTGTCGCATTAGTCACAGAAGTTCATTATCACAAAATTAGCCAAAAGGAAATTCATGCTAAAATTTGTTCATCCTGCAGAAGAATCTGTAATGAAAAGTTAGGTACCATTAGGTACCATCGTATCAAAGTGGCAGTGACAGACACTGATTAAAAGCTATAAAAGCAAACAACAACAATAACAACAAAAATATTTATTTTACAAATGTTGTGTTTTAAGCATTACAACCAGTAACAGTGATATTTCAGCTAATATGACAAAGGCTTAAAATAATAAAAAAAAAATAGTAAGTATAATAGGGAAGCATAACTATAACCCGTGTAAAATTAAATAAATTTATTCCCTTATAATGTGACAGTTTATTATGAAACTTTAAAAACTTTCACGTTATAATTTTGTAGTCAAAACAGGGACTATAAATAACATGTGACATTTTACAAGTGTGCATGGAATAGATCAGAGATATATCTCTTTTAAAAATGAAAATAATGCGCTTTATTCTAAGCTTAGACACAGAGTGATCATAGAGTTGTGACGCTTGGAGGATATCTCGGCACCTTTCAGATATATTTTGAAGACAACATTCTCTTCACTGATTTTATGTAAACTTGACATAAGAAGTAAAAAATGTTACTGTTTTTTTTCTACTTACTATTTGGTGTATATTGTTGCTCCAACAATATATATAATTATATATTGTTAAAATAAAATAACAATAACAATAAACATTTCCAGAACCAAACAGCAAACATGTTAACTATTAGACACAGCATTACAAATATACCCCCAAACACAGAAAGATTGAGTGGATAACATGGGCAGGGACTCTTACATGCTGGTTTGAAAGCTTTCATTATTTAAAAAGCTTTATATTCATGATTAAAGATAACAGAAGAGGATAATTAATATGTCACTCAGTAAATTTTCATTTATGTTAATCTGCCAGACTTTATTCCAGACGGCCCCATTAAAAAGCCATCTGATAATAACTATACAGGTCTAACTGGGCCAGACTTGTGTGATCATCCCTATGTCTGTCTGGATCGTTTCCAAAAACATCACAGGCCTTCGGCCAGTTTGATCCCCACCGCATCAGCTATCTGCTGCAACTCCCACGACCATCCACCACTGACACGTTTAAGTCAGAGGGGTCAGTCATGCACCCAAAAGCGTCACAAGTTTCCAAAGGTCCCTATCCCTCAGATCCAGTGGGTCTAAAATAGTCATGGTTTGCCTTTTATAAATCAGAGTGTTTCTATAAAAAGCATTTGGCTGACCAGAAACCTCAGCTGAAGCCACATCACCCTATCTTTAGCTTTATTTATGTCCTAGTGTTGACAGCGCCACTTGCAAAGCTTTCCAGTCACCATCACATGTGTGCCAAGTCCTCGGCCCAATACTGGAAATCACCGTAGAGAGAAAGTGTAATCAGCGAGCCCCTGGCACTGGCCAGCCTGCATCCCTTAGAGAAACAAGTCGCCTAACAGCTGCTGAGTTAACAGCTTGATGGTTCTTGCCCTCAGATTCTTTCCATCTACTTGGTGTTTATAAAGCTCTCTCCTGATGGCAGATAAGCACGTTCACTATTGTTAAACGATGATTGGCATGATTACAACTGTCACATGCAAGAACCATCATGAAATTATGTCTGTTATAAATAGGAAGGTATATAGTTGTAGCTTAATTTAATGCTGCCATTCCCTACCTTCTGCTGATCTGTCATTTATACCCTACAAACCCTGGCTTTCTTAGCGGGAGGATCTGGCTTTAACAATGAAAGGCAGACTGCAGTAGATAAATGCGGGATCAATACAGACTAAGATTAAATACATGAGTTCATAGAACCCAGAAAACCGTTTGGAAGCAACATGATTGAATTTACACACTCTTTCTGATAAAATGAGGCAAGGATTTCACTTGTTCACCTAACTTTTACATTTGACCTTCTTCACCAGCTGTTATTCCGACCAAGGATCAACTTCCTGAAGAAACAAGATCTAAACTTCTTTTGCTTTTGTGATACTCTGTGATCCTCTCTGGAGTGACAGACAATAGTAATTACACACATACATGTTTTGTATTTTTTGTATTTTTTGTATTTACTGGTCCTGTGAGCTTTGGTGAATAAACATTAAATAGTGAAATGATATGGTTCTTTCATTTGTATGGATTGACAAAACCATCATTTATCACAGAAAGAAGACATTTCTGTCTCTCAGTTCCCAGTGACTACAATGTTTAAACCAATCCTTGATCAATGTTTATGCAGTTGTACTTACTGTGATTTGTATACATAAATGTGATAAGTAAATATTTGCTGTATAATTCAATAAAATACATTATAATGTAATATATTATTACCACTGCAGCCTCACAGCATGAGGGTTGATGGTTCAAGCCTTGGCCTTTCTGTGCAGACTTTGAATGTTCTCCCCATGTTAGCATGGGTTCTCTTGGGTATTTTGGGTTCCTCCCACCATCCAAAGACATGCAAGTTGTATCTATTTGTCATGTCCCCTGAGAGTGAATGTGTAGCCCTGTGTGGTAGCTCCATGATGGACTGGCGACCTGTCCAAGGTGTTCACTGCCTTTCGCTCAATGACCAATGATTGCTGCAATGGGCTCCAGCTTTATTAGACCATTGATTGGAATTTGTGGTACATTTATGGATTAATTGACCACAACCAACAAGTACTGATGAGAAAAAATAACAACTTTGGCTAAATTCAAAGTAATTGTTTGTATCAGAAGAATGAGGACAGACCCCTGTTTCAGAAACCATGGAAAATGTGCTAAAACTAACTCTGGGAGATGCTTATCTGTCACTACGACGCTTAACACTAAAGAAAGCTTTGAAGGAGAAGGACAAAGTGCACTCTTCTCTGTGGAAAAACTGAGTGTGTTCTTACTCTGCCAAAACCTATTCTCTTCTTTGCTGTCAAGCGCTTCTCTTATGTGTTTCATCAAGGCAAGTTCAGGGCTGCTTTGCCCAAACATGTACAGGCAGTCTCATCCCTCTTAAGCTTCAGTTCATGACTGATGGCAGAAGTCAGATTCACAGTGAACAAAGTGTGTTGGTCAAGGGTCTGCAACATTGACTTAGTAAAAAAGACATTTTAAGCACCTGCTGCATCTAATAAAGATAATTTAGAGCTGCTAAACCCATTTTACTTTTAACTAAACAACATAGACATAATGACATAATAATTTGGCAATGGAAAAGGCCAAATGTGTGCATGAGTTTACAAATCTACACACAGCAACTGGGTTTAGTATCGTCAACATTGCTCAGCTAATAAGGGTGGTTGTCGTCATTTTAATGACCCTATCCTTGACAATTTTTTGGAGACATGCCTCTAAATTCACTTATGTCCCAGAATTGATGCTCAAATATAATGATGAATTATTCCTAAGTGTATTTGTATATAGCCTACTATATTTGAAGTTACAACCTGGACATGATCAATTTCTTCAAAATATGTTTCCATTATTCAGCCTCCCACAGAAGCGACGAAAAGTTTAATTTATCTCTTAATCATCTTCAGCTCGATGCATTTCAGAAAATGTTCTCTGTTTTATTTTACCTCAAATGTCTGTTAGTGTTAGATTTTTCTTTCTTCTTTGCTTTTTTTTTGGCACAAATCAAACGTGGCTGAGCAGCATCAACTGGCAATGAATACAAAGGAATTTGTAAATGTGACTTCACTCTATTTGGCTTTGGAGCCAGTGAAGTACTTCTAAGAAGCCACATGCGATTCAACAGCTGCTGGTTTCAGACCACTGGTGTAGGGGGACTGTGTCTCTGTCAGCATTTGTTTCTATATTTATGGGCCAGTTTGGTTCTTCTGATTGCAGGGGTATGTCAAAGTGTTTTATTCGGTTTTCATCATCACCATATGCCATATAACTGGTCATCATTTATATTAGGGGCTGAATTAAACTGGCTTTCAGTCTCAGATGGAATCATGCAAATGCCTTGTGGGGGATGTGTAAGCCTGAAAGCAATAAATGATAGAAAAATAGTAACAAACTTTGAGATTTACTGTAGTTTTGTGAGTTTTCTTCATCTGTAAGAAAGACAAGCATGCAAACTAATATCTTTTATATTATTAATCCCCATTTTTAACTAAAAAAACATAATAAAAAGGGGTAATATTTGTGTGGCTTGGTGGAGGTCTGCACTCTCCCAGTGCTAGTTAAGAATATAAGATTTTTAAAAATATTATTTGCAGGTGACATAAAATGAAGAAGATAACTAAAATACACAGAATATTTAAATGTAATTATTTATAGAAACACACACTTTCCAAAAGATTAGGCAACACTACATCATCAATAAAAATCAATCATCCTGATTTTTTTTATACAAATACAAGTTCACTGACAAGTCAGTATAAATAGTATTTTCATTTTGTGTTATGATTTAGAGACTATAAAAGACTCCTGTAACTATAGGATCAAACTGCTGCATGAGAAAAGAAAAATGACATATAGCTGATAAACGATGAAGAGGTTGACGGCAATGAGGCTCATTTAGGGTTTCATACTTGGTGTTGTAACACTCAAATGTAACTAATAAATAACATATTCTCACACATGGTGCTCAGACAGACATGAAAAGCCTTGTTAGAATTAAAAACAGTTTGAATTAAGTTTTCTTTATTACCTTATTCATCAGCTAGTATTCTGGTTTCTCAGGTGAACCATTGCATCCTCTCTTTCATGGTTTTCTCGTGTTGTTGAGAAAACATTTCCAGTTTACTTTGTGTGTTGGAAAGAGAAAGTAGGTGTTATTGAAAGCTTAAAAAAACATGAAAAACAAGGAAGCCACAATTATCTGACTCCACAGAAAAAAAAATCATCTAAGTGAACATAATGGTTCTGGGCAACAAATAACATCTTTACCACATGAACACAGCTTCATATTGCATGAACAAAAGCTCTTTTTAAATTTGCTGGAGACTGAGGTCCTCAAATGCTTTACAAAAGATCCAAGGTGACTTATATTAATGCAAGTTTTGGGGCTGAGCAGCCAAATCAGAGAAAGTCAGAAGATATGGTCTGCATACTACATTTGTTTTCAATAATTTGGTGTGACTGCAAATCCATAAATTACATATCTTATGTCTTCATCTATTGGCATGCATCGGCTGCTAGTGTGTCAGGTTATTTTCATTGTGTGAACAGAATTGTTACTGAGTGATGTTTTACTAATTAATTCTCTAATTTCATTAGGAAGCTGTCTAAAGGATGTTATGGAGGAGAAGCAGTTGCATGCATGTATTTGCAACAAGCCTAACTGGGCTGGATGGCAACCATTAGAAAATATTGTCTGAATGCTAAATAATGTTTTTGCATTGAAAACATGTACAAACAGACCCAGTTCAAGTAAAAAAGAAGGACCTGTTTATCTAAAAAGATAACTAAACAACCAATATTCAGATATAGCATTAGTACCAATCTTGCCGTTTTTAATAATAACCATAATTTCACTGAACAGAACTGCATTCAGATGCTTTTAGAAATACAACAAAGTCACACCTACACATTTCAATGTGACAGATTCCCGTTCATTTTATTTGTTTGTATTGCATCTGATTTTTTTTTTTTTCCAGCTTCCTGTTTTGAAATGTTAGAGTGTTTGCTGCTTCTGAAAAGCCATAAATAGCAGGAGTGACGCACATACTCTGTCAAATATCCTTTTTATTTGACAAGCAGTTTAAGCTGTTTTCCTGTCCAGGACATCAAATTACTGCATTGAATAAAGAACAAAAACAGAAAATAAAAAGATGACCCTTATGCCTTTGGGGTTTTTGTGCACGGATTTGAATTCTCATGTGTAATACACACAAAAAACCCTTATCCTCCTCACTTGAGGCAACAATAGTGTAAACACCAATAATGTTCTGTCATAACAGGCAGACAGTGTTGCAGGATTGAACCTTTTCTACAGAATCAAGTTTAGCAAACCATGAGGGAAAACATATCGAAGTACAAAAAATAGTGAGTGGATCAAATGTTCTACTGAAAATAGATAAAATATCACTTGTGGGAGCAAAAACAAGGACACCATTTCAGGTTATAACAAGTTGCTTCTATGATTTCACATTACTTGTTCAAGTAGCGCTTGCAAATTTAATTAACTACAGAATTTATTCAGTAGCAAGAGCTTTTATCAGAAAAGTGTGAAATAATATTGCATAAAACAAAATCTCAGTATTTCACAGCAGACTCTGAACCGTGCTGCCATGACTGTATGACATGACACCTTTAAATACCTTGTTACAATGTTAAGTTAAAGACACAATTACACCTATCTTCAAATCTGGAGACCCCACCGAAACAAGTAACTACAGACCCATAAGCATCCTGCCCACAGTATCTAAAATACTGGAAAAGTGTGTAACAGAACAACTTACAAGACATTTAAACTATAGTTCGTCTAATCTACACGAAATGCAATTTGGTTTTAGAAAACATTACTCTACAGAAACAGCCGTATGCTTTCTTTTGGAAAAACTAAAACTGAACATTGACAGAGGAGGCGTTATTGGAGCAGTGTTCCTCGACCTCAAGAAAGCATTTGATACGGTCAATTGCCAAATTCTGCTGGATAAATTATCTTATTTTAACTTATCCTCAAGCACTGTGCGATGGATGAAATCATACCTAACACATAGAAGACAATTTGTCAGAGTGAACAATTCAGCATCTGCAACTTGTGAAAACCGGCTTGGCCTTCCACAAGGCTCAGCTCTATCTCCATTATTATTTT
>JBAMIG010000001.1:11209572-11223429 GCA_037177335.1 Kiunga ballochi | reverse complement strand
TATCTATCTATCTATCTATCTACTGATTTTTTTTTCTATTTTACCATCCAGACGTACATTTGAGAAATTTCCTTTGAAAGAAACAACTCCCACCTCTAGCTGAATACTTTATCCATGTCTTATAAAACCTCCCAGGGTCATTGAGTTATTTATAGACATGTGGTTCATGTGACTAATATTAGTGAGACAGGAGACCAACACAAGCTCGGTCAACCTGAAAGCTTTACAAATAACCTATATTACATTACAACCATTGTAAGGGACAGTTAATCTATAAAAAGAAAAATACAATATCTATTTTTACTGTAACTCAAAGGGCAGATGGCATACAATTTAATATTTTTAAATTGATTTTCTTGTCTAAAATTGTTCCCGTGTGTCATCAGGGATCTTATTACATCATCTGTGGAACCAATTATTAGTTATTTCTGGATTAAACAGGTAACTAAAAAATATTATTTGATAGTGATGAATTTGTCTTCTTCATCTTATTGTTATTATTATTCTCATTATTATTGTTATGGCATATTAAGGATTAGTGGCCAGGTCTAGCTTAAGGTTCAGGACAAGGCTTAAAATTAGGAGGTTGAACTTCAACCTCTCAAACAGCCCCTGGAGTGTTTTAAACCTCGTCTTAGCTTTTAATTTCTGGCTTTTAATACCGTGTGAGATGTGTGGTCCACTGTGTCTTTTAATCCATTCAATTAAACTATTTATTGTTCTTTTAACCTATTTATTGTGATTGTTTAAGGTCTATTACTTGGCATTTATACTATGTATTGTCCATATTTTATTGTTGTAACATAGTTTTTTCTTTTTTTTTTTTTTTTTACTGTTTTATTTGTGCAGCACTGGAAACTGTTTATGTTTATAAATGTGCTGTAGAAATAAAGTTTATTGATTGGGTTAAGTGAGTCATTTAGTTGATAACAGTCAGTATGTTTGTCGTATCTCTTCAGTCCAGGGTCATATATCTGGTGCTATACTACTGACAAAGCTTTAAGTATACTATTAGAAATTTAAACACATTACACCAGTTTGGACACCTTTACACTGGTTTCCAGACTATCAGAGAACAGATTTTGAAACCCTCTTGATTGTTTACAAATTTCAGGGTAGTTTAGACCTACAACATGAATCCATAAAGTGTACAGAGAATTTAAACCAAGCACAGTTCTTAGATCCAAAGACACAGTTTAACTTGTCCAGAGCTTCACAGGCTGAACAGGGAGAAGCAACACTTAGGTGTTATGCAACAAACCAGTGGAATAAACTGCAGGTAGAGATTAAGCTTTCACAAAATGTAGTAGGCCCTTTTAAATCCAGATTAAACACATTTCTTTTCTTATGCATGGAATCTGCAAGGTAGTTTTCAATAATTTAAGTTTCTAATTTATTGTAATTCAGCGTGTTTATATATATTTATATCATGCCCCTGCCCCCCTCCAGGTCACAGAAAGTTTAATGCTACCCTGTTCCGCATTGCTTTTTAGCTTGATAGCAATGAAATGCTAATTTATCAGCAAAGAAACATTTTATTAGTAAGTTTACTATAAATGTCAACGTATCAGATTCCTGAAATTGGTTATCCGGAAACCTTATTTGGCAGACCCACATCAAATACTGTGCAACATGATAGTTAAAAAAAAAACATGATAGAAAAAATTGAACAAACAGAAAAATATAAGCAAAAAGAATGTAAAGTTATATATGCAGCATCAAGAGGGAATACATGTATACATACATACAAAAAGTGGATTTTGCACGATATGTCCCTTTTGAGGTATATTTATAATTTAGATTTGGTCATTTAGGAGGTTCTGAAACCAAAGAAATAATTAATCAATGCTACTTTGCTCAATATAGACTACTACAGTATTTTGTTTTACTACATTTTTGTCTCATTAATTTACAAAAAGAAAAATATTGAAAGAAAAATAATAATGCAAACACTCGAGTAATAGTGAAATTGAAGGCAAGGGGAACCACTGAAAAAAGTCATTTGTAAAAAAAAAAGAAACATCTTTGTATAAACATATGGTGATCAAATTTCTGAGCCTCACCTGTGATATGCGTATGGGATAAGGACCTGGGAGATTCTCCTGAAGTCGCACAGGATCAGGTGATGCCCAAGTGTTTCCAGTCACCTCAACAGTAACGATGCCTGTGGTGAAAAATGCATTCACCTTCCCAGCCATGTCCTTCACCATCACCAAGAGCTTGTAACGGCCACACATCTCCGGGTCCAGAGTAGAAGCTCCTGTTGGTCATAGTATAATTCATTTTAAAACATTTCCGAAATATTATTTATTTGAAATTTTAGACTTTATTTCTGTCTCTATAAGAAGGATGTTCCATATTTATGACATAACTGTTGATAGGTCTCAGAGCCCAACATAGACAGAAAACAACAACAAAAAATAGTTTTGTAATACATGCAAACACATAAACGGAAAGTTTAAGAAAACCTAAAAGATGTATGACTAATCAACTGCAGTAGAGTGGGCCAAATGGAGCCAGCCAAGTGTAAACGTCATCCAGCTGCTGTCAAACCGTGACAAAGGGAAATACCACGGCTACAAAAATAGCACTGACACACTAAATTTGTTGGTTTTTTGATCTTCAACAACAGGAGGATGTAGCTGTTTAACAGAAGATACCGCAGAATGGATCCTTTTGGGACACATTGTGTAAATTTCAGATGTAAAGTTGACACAAAGTACTTCCTGTTCTGTGCATTTTAAACCAGTTCAATACAGTACCCAAGATGTCAGCCCATTTCAGTTGTTTTTGTTATATGTCATGCAGCACTGAGGTTTAGTAAAACTGCCCCCTCCCCTTCGCAAATTTCTACCTACTCCCCTATTGCAAAAAAAAAAAAAAAAAATAGTCTAACCTTCATTTATTTTTTAACTGAATGTAAGGCAAGGGACCTTTCATTTACAGGACAATTCAAAGGGTTTTACATTGAAACAGTAAAAAGCATTACAGATGTAAAGAAAAAGAAAAACAGCAAAAATCACAACAAAATCATACATTAATTTAAAGTAATTAAAGCAGATCAGATAAAGGTATCGTGTAATCATACTAATAAAACACGATAAACAAATGCCTTTTTTTGAGGATCAATATTTTGGGGATTCATCCACACCAGGAATCAGTTCACCCATCACCAATATGGGCTGCCACCACCAGAACTTCCCTGATCTGGCAGACCTCGGTCCCCCACCAACCACAGCCACAGTGCAGGACACCAACTATCCAGACAAAACAACGAACCCAACACTACTCCAGCCTGCTTTAATGCAGGACAAGACAAGTTTAAAAAAAAAACATCTATCCATCCTTTTTCAATACCGTTTTATCCAATTCAAGATTGGGGTAGCTGGAGCCTACCCAGCAATCAATGGAGAGGCAGGGTATACCCTACTACACAGTTTGCCAGTCCATCACAAGGGAGGTAAAAATTATTAAGAAGGTGAAAACCATTTAATGAACACAATAAAAAATAAAAGCAGAAACTTATAAGTTTATATAAGTAATGTACAAAAATATATGTTCAAAAACAATAAATAAAAAAGAGATTAAAACACACACACACAAATAAAAATGCTCCTCATTTCTGCCAATACCGTGAAAAATTCTAATATAAAATTTTACTTTACACAATTTATTTCTGATTGCTCACAAAATTGAATTAAATTTAAATTTGACCCATTCTCAAAAAAAAAAAAAAAATTCCAAAAAACACAATTTTTGTGTAAAGTTGCTAACAAACAGACTGTCTGGTAGGATATTCCACCAACAAAGACCAATTGTGCTGAAGCCAGGCCTTGCATTGAGCTTTAGTCTGTGTGGAATCATAATTTAAAAGGAAGTAAGACAATTAAGAAGCCCATAAAACATTAAGACGTTAATAAATGACTTAAAACCTTAAAAACCTTAAAAATGATGCACCAATTTTCATAACAATGTAACCTAGGAAAATAAACCAAATTAGAATAATAACAGTAATTTCTCCATAAGCCATGTACCGACCTTCTTCAGTGAGAGAAACTTCTCCTGTGATGGAGTCAATAAAGAACATTTGACTGGAGGGAATCCTGGGTGTCTGCTCCATCAGGCTGAACCGCAGCTCAGCATGGGCAGTGTCACGGTCATCACGATCCAGCGCCTCCACTTGCATAAATGGGATGCCTGAAAAAAAAAAAGATAACACAGAGGGGGAAATAAAAAACAGAACAAAACTACAGAAAAAAAATCTATCACAGAGGTCTCCGATTTTTAAACTTTAAATATGCGACATACATCAACGTCTTGATCTATACATTCAAAACAGCACATGGATTAAACCTGGACAAATGTATGCAAGAATATAGCAATCATTTTCTCTGGACACATTTGACATATTTCAATATTGGGTATATTTTCTTTCTTTTTTATTTCATTGGACATTGTAGCATAAGAAAACGTGATTTAGATGGAGTAGTGAAATATCTCACGGAGCTCAAGGCACCTTTAAGAAGCCCAAGCTGCACACTGCCTCTCATGCTCTCCTCGATGAATGTGGGCACATTATCATTCTTGTCGATGACACACACTTCGACTGTGAAGCTCTGACGATGTGCTGAGATCCTGATGTTTGGAAGGACTCCCGAAGGTCTGAAGGACACCTACAGCGAACACAAACACACCCTTTGAGCTTCTAATAATAACTAACAGAAATAATTTTGCATCTTTGCTACAGCAATCTAATCACAAACTAAAGGTTAGTTAATCATTTATAGAATACTAAGCATATACATGACTATACTATAAACAAATGCAAGTATAGTATATTTATCATTTAAACATGAATACAATCAATCCTAAATGAATGTGCTGGTTACTGCCTACTGCCATCACAAACACAATATGATATTTAATGCTACCTGCAGAGAGTAAGACGGCTGTTTCTCCCTGTCCAGTGGTTTTATAGCATACAGAAACTGAGCATCAACTCCAAATATCCCCTCATCATCCCCTGTTAACAGCAGGTCAGTGTAATTATTAGGTAGGCCGTGGAGCTGCACAAATAAAGAGCAGAAACAGACACATCAGTTATCGTATCTTTCAAGCAGAAATCAATGGAGAGAAGTCAGACTTGATCTTTTATTTCCTTATTCTATCATAGTTTATTCAATTGGTACTCTGTGTTCCCTGTTATGAAGTTTTCTTCTTAAGGGTCAAATGTTTGGTTAAAAAATGTATATAAATAAAAGACAATAAATGGTAAATGGACTCATACTTATATAGCGCTTTTCCAGTCTTATCAACCACTCAAAGCACTTTACACTATACAGTCACATTCACCCATTCATACACACACTCACACCCTGATAATTTTAACATCGGGGGGCTGGTTGGGGTTTAGTGTCTTGCTCAAGGACACTTCAGCATGTAGTCAGGTGAAGCCTGAATTGAACTCCCAACCTTCCAGTTGAAAGACAACTGTTCTTCCACCTGAGCTACAGCAGCTCCAATATGGTTGGAGAACGATGAAATCGGACATGTGCAGAGCATGCTTTTGGTCATCATTGCCACACAGCATACTCTCATCTACTGTTTTTCGCTCTTGAAACTAAATTAGTTTCTGTCTTCATATGAGACTCGACATGCTACTGAGACTTTTTTCCAAGCTTAATTTATTGGTGTTTACTAATGTTAAAAGGGTTCAGCAAAAGTGTTCTCTCTATGGACAGGGTCAAGTTCCAGTTGCTTTAAAAAAAACAGAATTGTAAATCAATGACAAATTGGTAATTGTTACATTTCCCCCCTAAATAAAAAAAAATCAATAGAAGTGAAGCACACTGGGATACAAAAATCACTTCTTCTTTTTTTTTTTTTTTTACAATTGCTACAATACTAAATTAGATTTGTGCTGTCACTGTAAGCACATGGGGCCGAAGTCTTGTGAATATCAAATCATTTCAAGAGTAAGCCTTCAAACTTGATATTCTTAGAAACTTAGTGTGTCCATGGAACAAATAGCTCAAGCACTGCAACAGTGCATCACAATTGACAAGTCCTATGTTATGATTGTGTAGTCCACCAACAATTCATGATATCATGTCCATGTTTGATCCATGTAGCAAAGTCTGGCTTGAAATAAACCTTGAGAATATAGCTATTAACTTTCTCAGTATGAAACACTTCAAACAAAGCATGCATCAACGATAGATTTGAGTGTGTTTGCTATCCACTGACAATAAAAACAACAACAAAAAAAACATAGAATACATTCTTAAATGTTACTGGAGCCTGAAAGTGAACTTGTCTTTAGCTTAAATAATTGTTATATAAAATCCAGAGCAGCAACTTCATATAGTATCATTTCTGAACTTTGGCATTTAGTCACCCTTTGGTACCTGCAAACAGTGGCTGATTCTGCATCTTGTTAATTCTCTGCCTGGTAATCGGCAGACCAGTATTAAACCTTGTCTTGTGTTTTATCACTTTATCTCTTTATTTTACTTGCTTTCACCAAAATAGTGCTCCTGTATTTCTTTGCTGAATCAGTCATCACGCACAAACAAATCTGACAGTGTGTGGATATCCAGTTGCTGTTATGTGAGGCGGTGCCAGAGCAAAACGCAGCTGTAACGTGATGCGCCAGGATGAACAAAAAAATGTTGTGAGGAGCAGTTTCTAAGCCAAGGGACATTGCATGGAAGTTACAGCACCTGGAGTGTACATAATTAATGTCAATGTGCCATCAAAATGTGTAAAAAAAAGTGTTCAAGGTCAAAGAGTTGTGGAGTGTTGTGTTGAAGGACTGTCACCTTCAGACACAAAGGGTGATCCTAACTACCACAGCTGTCTTTTTCTGTAACAGTCTGATGAACTGGTGACCTGTTCTTGATCTAACCTGTCGGTTCCCCACTTTTAATTTTAAAGATTTCAGAATAAAAGAACTAACGGATAGAAGGTTTTTTTCTCAAAAGAAAAGTACACAGACCAGTGGTGTGTCTCATTCCCAGTAGCACAGATAATTGTTAAAAACATCTGCAGTGCTTTTTTATACAAAGTACAAGGTTTGAAAATGAATCACTCAAGAAAACCTAATAGGAGAATTCAAAAGTGGATCCTTCATTGACGAACAGAGCTGCATGAATAAGTTTTTACCTTGAACGCCTCTGAACCAATCATTGTGTCCGTTCCATTTATAACATAAAGTGGGATTATTATCCTCCATACTCACTATTATCATGCATTAATAACGCTGTTGCTATGTCGGGCAAATAGACCGGATACATGTCTAGGTAGCAAAAATGATATTACATTAAAGCCAATTAAAGAATCATACAATCAAGCTGTTGCACAACCCAAAGGTGTCGGACTGACACATATGAATAAAAGCCCCACCTGCGTCTGAGCTGTAAAAGCAGAGTCTGGATTTGATGCCAGAAAAGCATTGTGAAGCTGCCAATTATAGAGTTATGATGACGACAGCATGTTCGTACATCTATAACCTTGGTAAAAATAAGAGATGAATGCTATTTTGGTTTTCTGTCTACCTTTACCTCAGTTCAGGGTTTTTTAATCATATTTCTTATTATAAAAAATGTTTTTTAATCTTAGTGGTTTAATGGTTCAGTATAAACCGGTCATTTTACTTTTTCATCCAATTTAGGGTTACCAAAAAATTCACATGTACATTTATTTTCAACCTGAAACTTGACTTTTTAATCATAATAATCAACTTTAGTCAGTATATTAAGCACTTTATTTCTTATAGAAATGCTATAAGGGCAAAACTAACATTAACTTGTTGATTTCAAATTAATGAAAGTGTCTTACCTTTGCTAGATACCATGGAAAAATACCATCATAATTTTCAGGAACACCGATTTTAACATTTGCCCCATAACATGGTACAAATGTGTGAAGAATTACCATCTATGAAACCGAATAAAAAAGTTAGTTCAGTTACAATACTTTAAAGTCCATGCAGTGAATTTCTTTAGTAAATGATCAAAATAAAACAGCTTGGTTTGATATAAACAGAACTCTTACGGTGAAGGCTGCGATGAGCATTGTTGTAGCTCCTCTGTCAACCATGAGTCCCTATAAATGTGACGCACTTACATTGTTTCAAAGAAACCAACGATCCACAAATACTGTCTTGTTACTGATTCACCACCTTGGGTTTATTTCATATCCACAGATTTAACAGTTTAAAGGAATAACTCAATACAAAAGTGTTTAAAGTAGCATCTCATCCACCACAGAGGCACAGCTGATTACCATTTTAGTTAAAAATACTAATGATATTTGTAAAAATTCTGATGCTTTGACTGTTTTTAATGTTTGCCAGTATCTTTCAGATTAAACAGTTCAATGTTGAATAGCGATGTTTGGAAGTCATACAACGTCTAATTTGTTTAGATATTAAGAATCCAACATGCAATAAGAAGCTTAAAAACAACATCTCACATAATGCGAATGATTGTCATAAAGAACCAGATACTGCTATTTACCGAGTAAAACATTTTTAATTTTAAAACAGTTATAAACAAAAAAAGGTGCATCTCACCTCTTCCAGGTTTGTATGCTTCTTCTGAGGGGTTTGAGGAAAGTTTAAATTGGATGGAAAATGGTGTACTTGTGTGCTTAGGTTGGATTAATGGTTAACACTGTTAGAGAAACATGCTTAACTACTTTGTTTCCTTCCTGTGAAACCAATGGCAAGTGAGGTCCCTTTCTACAGATAGGATCATATGAATATTTATGAGGCAACACCTACTTGTTTCTGAATATGTTGCTGTGCAATTAAAAAGGAAGAGAAGAAGTAATCATTTGTTTTATATTTTATTGAAAAAAAGAAATCAATGTAAACAAAGAATTTTTCATATAAGGTCAAGGTTCACAAAACTTCTATAACTTATTGCTTTACTCATACATTCACAACCTGAATTGAATGAGCAACACATAATGACAGACGACTTATCTAAACTAGTCCTCAGTAAAATGGCCAAGGCACGAACCTGCGCACCGCATTTCAAGTAAATATGACTCTAGCTGACCTATATGTGATCTTATAGTGTAATGAGATGAATGTTGCATTCAGCATCATTTATATGTATAGCATATACATCAATCTCCTTCAGTGAAAGAGCACAACAACCCAACAGCAAGACAGTCTTTGCAACTCATTAGAAAAAAGATTCTGAATCTTTTTGTAAAAAAACAAAACAAAAACATAATGGCAAAATGATTAAGGCAAACCATATAACATAATAAAATGCTCAAAAAGCTTCATGCAGGTTATCACCATTATCATGATATGACTTCACAACATCAGTCATTCAACTATATCCTCTCTTCGCTTTTGGTTGGTGTCTAAAAACCAAAAATATATTCTGTACAGCTCTATTAGTCCTTTAGGGTTAGTGTTAAAACACACACAGCATCTGGTCGTCAGAGGCCAAAGGTTTAAGGAAAAATAAAAGTCTTTCTGTGTCATTACTTGCTCAGAGAACTGTAAGGTCATGACAGGACTTTGATTTCTGCCTGAAAGCCATCTTCTTGTTCTTGCGTGCAACTATGCGGCCCAAAAACCGTTTAGCCTTTTTCCCAATGCTCTCCCTTCGTCTGCAGTTGGCCATGCGCCGTGCGTTTTCCTCCTTGCTGTCTTTCCTCAAGCGAATCTGTCTGACTATGCCCTCAAATAGGTCTTGCACGTTGTGGTGGAGAGATGCGGATGTCTCGATGAACTTGCAGTCGAATACCACTGCACAAGCACTTCCCTCTGCAATCCAGCAAACATGGAGAAAGGATCTTTAGAGCAGGTGTGCAAGTAAGAAAGATAAACAAAAAGTCTATTGGCTACAGAAACAAATTATATCATTTGAACAAGTCTCTTACATTCTTTTTCTTTAAGGCAACAATTGAGTCTACGGAGCCAGTTATTAATCAGAAAAATATTATATGAAAATTAACTATTTGTTAGATTTCCCTGCAGTTTCACATCTTAAGTGCCTTGCTGGGTTAATAATATTAACTTACCATCTACAGAAACTTCTCTGGACCGCACCAGGTCACTCTTGTTGCCCACAAGGATTATGGGAATGTTTTCTGATTGCCGGGCACGGCGCAGCTGGATACGGAGCTCTGATGCCTTCTCGAAGCTCGATTTGTCCGTCACTGAATACACAATGATATAGGCGTCCCCCATCCTCATGCACTGCTCCTTCAACCATTCGCTGTTATCCTTCAGGGGGGGGGAAATGTCCTCAGTTTTTGTACGACCCATTTAATATTTTTAAAAATGCACTAGATAAGATGAATCTATAAGAAGACACTGTATAGTCCTATATATATAAACAAGAAGAAAACTCACCTGCTCCCATATGTCATACAACACAATGGATGCCTCTTCTTCATCCACCACAATAGATCTATCATAGGTGTTTCCTGGGGAGAAAAGTAAAAACAGCATTACAGACTGACCAAAATAAGCAAAGAATCTCTTTTATAGTCTTTGTTTTCAACATGTGCTGCCGCATTTGTGAATCACTATGTTTAAAATTGTCTATGACAGTATCGTCTGCCTTTTAAACTTCCCATCAAGTAGAATGCTAATGATATTGCTTCTGACAGCTATAAGTTACTGATGACAAGACAGATGCTTCTCTGGTGATGGATTTAATAATAGCCTTCATGCATATCTATTCTGTGGACATCAGATTTTCTTTGTGTGCACTGGTTTGATGTTGAAATTATTATTCTGACTCAAATAACAATAGCCTATAATTAATCTTCATAATTAAAAATTAAATAATATTTTATTTCCCAGAAATACCATTTAAATTACATTACATCAAAGATAGTGGCAGTTTTCAGTGTGGCCTTAGTAATGACATCATGAGTAATGAATGATGACTCATTCTCATCACCATTTACCTGGTTCATCGTAATCGTGACCTGCATCCTCAACTCCTCCAAAGACGCGAGCCAAGCTGGACTTGCCCACGCCGTGCTCCCCAAGGAGAACCACCTTATACACCTGGGAGTCAGTTTCGCTGCCGGTGGAGATCACAGAGTCAGAGGAGTCCGATGCACAACTGCCCCTGTGCTGCTCGTTCGGGGAGTAGGACGTGCAGCGCAGTAGGTTGGACAGCTCGTCAGTTTGGCCCGTCTCTGGGATCGTTGTGCGCAGGTCCCGGTCATCTACGGGCATGCTTCTTCTATGTAGGTTGGGTAGATTCATGGGGAAAGGCATGCTTCCCCTCCTCTTGTCCATATTCCGCAGTTTGTCACCCTTGTTCAACGTCATTGTGCTTTTAATGAAGATCTGTGGAAGGAAGGACCACCGTGCGTAAAAATGTGCTCTCAAGTTAAATCACGTTTTTAAAATAGATTCCTATGTCGGTAGTCTATGTTATATGCAAAAGATAAGAGATTTATATACGCTTTATCATTGAAAGTCATCTCATTTGAATAGAAATTGTCCACAAGACCACATTTGTTAAGCTATTTTGGATGTCCAATAAAAGCGCAAAGCCAGTTTTAAATTCCCTTGTTAGAATGAAACACACTTACTCGGTGCTAGTAAATGAATCCAACGCAGACAATCCAATAATCCTTGGTTTGAAAACTGGCTGCAGCTGAAAATGCAGTTTTGCTCGAGTCTGATCAGAGTCGCTGTTCAGCCTATTTATACAGGACGAGAGTGACGTCGGCAGGGATTCGCCCCGGAGAGTCACGTCTCCATTTATTCTAGTGGTGCGTAACGTTAACATCATGGAGAGGAGGATGGGGGTGTATGACTGGAAGGGCTGAGGAATCTCCCTTCCGCTTTGCCAAATGGAGCTCACTGCTGAGGGGGCGTCCGCGGATGAGTCCATGAACAAGGAAAGCCCACTTTCAGATGAATAATCAATTTCTGAAACGATTAATTTTGTTTAAAATGTGTCACCTGCTCAACCTATCTTACGTTGAAAGCGTGAAATAAATAGGTCTATACGCTTTTATTTCTCTATGATCGATTATTGATTGCGCTGCACAATAAATGGGAACGAAATTATGTCCTTCTCATATTTATTAGCCTATATGGGCGAATTTTCATGGATGCTAAGTTTTTAACGTGCAAATTATTTGTTAACTGACAAACATTATCAGGCATCTTCGACGTCAATATAAACATAGCCTACTATTGTAAACAAAACACCAAATTCATTAACCTTCTAGTCACAAGTTCATATGTTAGAACCACATAAAATTTTAAACAGGGAGTATCAGATTATCATTCATCCTGCTGCACCATCTTTAAAAAAATGAGAAAGGCGATGCACCTTTGCAGCTGTAAAAATCAATTCTCAGGTTAGTTTTTACTGATACAATCCCGAAATTATATTCTTCCAATTTAGATCATATTGACTGTTTTCTCTTTTTTTAAATCCTGAATATGTTATTTATTTTAGATCTAGCCTATAATATCATGGTTTAGGCTATTAAAACAGATGTAGGCCTATTACAGTAATTATGGAGATTTTTTAATTCGCTCACTACAATGGTGAAAATAATAAATAAATAAAATGAATGAATGAATGAATGAATGAATGAATGAATGAATGAATGAATGAATGAACTATGTTTTCTTACACAGAATCTGGTCTGCAGCACAAAGCAATAAATAGGGGTACATGTCTCCGTCTCAAGTAGCCTGTGATGCTGCTGCCACCTTGTGGCTCAAATATAGATTGACCCACGTTTTAAAATAAAAAAGAATTTTCTGCGTGAACTGGAAGTGGTTGTATCACAAAAGATGTGGATTTATCCTATCAAAACTAAGAAACAGTAAAAGTGTTTTTGACCTGCCATACGCTACATTTATAGCCTATTATTTAATGGAACTCCTTGGTTTGAGGTATATATATGGTTACTAAGAAAGTTTTACTTAACTGGTTTTACTCATTCGTTGCCAACTCTTGTTTTTATGATAAACTTAATTTAGGTTATTGACCTAAAATTAAAGAAGGGGGAGCTTACCTAATTACATTAATACATTTCTTTTTAGGATTCATTGAGTCATTTATAAATATTAAAATATTTCTTTACTTGAGATGCATTAAAAAAGACATGTTTGTTTGACAAAACCCTGTTACCAATTATATACATTTTTTTTAAATGTTGAATTCTTTATTTTATTCTTATTTATTTTAATCGGGTTGAACTGGCTTCGCGACAAGTTTCCCAGGTAATTTAACTTAACTGGGAGTTTAACTTTATTGAAGACACGTTTAACCTTCATGTTGTGACACAAATGAAACAGTCCAAGCACAGACGTCAGGAAACCGGAAGTGTCCTTTCGATAGTTGAAATAGCGCATGCGTATGCCTCTCGTGCGTTCGACCTTTACAGGAGACCGGTGAGAGCTAACCTCGTCTGTAACAAATCGTGTTTTGGAGAAATATAGGCATTTTAACAACTCTGTTTAGTTCTATGTATGCTTTTTTAAAAATTAACTACAGCCCCGTGGTATACTTCTGGTTTTCAATTTGTTAGTTTCTTATTAAGACTGTAGGTCTACTGTTTATGCAGCCGATCTTGCCCTTATGTTTGCCCATATAACACTGCTTGGTTTCTGCTTTCGAATTTAAGATTACAGTGTAATGAATCTTAACTTTATATTTATTTATGCAGGCATCTACACCTAGCCTACTACTCTAGTTGACCTGACCTGAACGTCCAGTCGTAATGTATGCCTGTGCTAAGTTCGTCTCCACCCCCTCTCTGGTGAGTTTATATGAATGAAGGGTGACTTTCCACGGTTACAAGCTCTAAACAGTACCTGGTGACATCAGGATATGATGT
>JBAMIG010000001.1:11199207-11209472 GCA_037177335.1 Kiunga ballochi | reverse complement strand
TGAGTTTATATGAATGAAGGGTGACTTTCCACGGTTACAAGCTCTAAACAGTACCTGGTGACATCAGGATATGATGTAGAAATGTTATTTGCCGCCAGTTTTACCAAACGGCAAGATTCAGAAGCTACAAAGTAGCTTGCTAACGTTAGCCAAGCCATGTAGCTCTTTTGACCCTCTGCTAAAGTCAGCTGGTGTGCATACCTGCAAAGGACGACGTAGTGTGTTATGACTAATAACAGAATGCTCATTTAATTTGCATTAAAGTTTTATTTATACACGTTTAATCTTTTAAAGCTAAATGTAAAGAACGTTAAGAAAAGCATGTATTCAATCTACCACCTGAGTTGCTCAAATGGTAGCTCAATGTCATACGATGGTTTTATATTTTCTATAAACTCAATGTTGCCAAAACGGAATGAAACTATTTATGCTTGGTTCTTTTGTAAGCAGAATTAATTTATTCCCGCCAGATGGTAGTAGCAAATATAATGGGTTCAATGAGTGATAATCCCCTTATCAGACCATGAGTGCCATATGTTTATTTTGTTTTCCTTCATACAGGTCCGAGCTGGATCACGGGCACTCTACAGACCACTCTCAGCAGCAGTAGTGTCAGACAGGAGGGCAGAGGTGAGCATCTAACATAGGGTATTGTAAACATATTAAAAATTATGGCGCTGTCTAAAGCTATTACATCTCTAGTATTAGTCTCTATTTTGCTACTTGCTTTTGTTTTAGTAACATGTAGTTAGTAGCTTAGTGATGGACAACTCCAGTCCTTGATGGCCATAGTCCTGCAAGTGTTAGGACGTTCCTTGCTGCAGCACACCCAACTCACATCAGACTTATTTAGCAGCCTTTTGCAGGGCTTTACATCAAACTTTGCGCAAATCTGCTTATTACATGAGTCAGGTGTGTCGGTGCAGAAAAATTGCAGGATTGTGACCCTCAAGGAGCCGAGTTGTCCCCGCTCTACAGAAAGTGCTGGGCCCACAAATAATCTATTTTCCCCCTACTAGACATTCATGCTTTCTGCCTGTATAGAAGCAGACACTGAGGTGGAGGGCTTGTAAGATAAATGCAGCATGGCTGACCTTTTATTTTCCCATTTTAATGATTTTCTGCAGGAGCAGTTGTGGTCCGCACAGCAACATGTTGCTAGCTTGCCTAGATGAGTAACACATGGCTATATTTGAAATGAATTCCAACTCTTCAACGCTAAGGTTTCCCTACTGATGCATTCACTTACCCGACTTCACCAATCTCTAGATTTTGTTAGATGCTAACTATTCTTATATCTTTTGGTATTAATTGACATTTTGAAGGTAGTTTTAGGTGTGGGCTCAAAATACCTCTTTAAAAATGGTATGGATCTCCTAAGCCCAGTTAAAAGTTAGGAATGTGTGAAACAGCTGTTCTTGGTGATGTTCCCTTTTTTTTTACACCTATTATATTGAGTTTGGCCCATGTTGGGTAAATATAGTTGACTGAGTAAAGGTTAGTGTATCTATAAAAATATGGCCTACCCAGCTCTTTTAGGAAAACCAATTTGAGTTGTTCACCTTTTTTCCAGGATGTATTTTCTTGAGACTTTGAATAAAAGTAAAATGGAGGCATACTCTATATATACTTTGTTTTTGTGTAAAGACTGCTTCACTCCTGGCACCATTGAATACTCCAGCCTCCCAGCAGCAGGTGGCAGTGCGAGGATTCCAAACCAGTGCTGTGAGCCGCGATATTGATACAGCTGCAAAGTTCATTGGAGCTGGAGCTGCCACTGTGGGAGTGGCTGGCTCAGGAGCTGGAATTGGAACTGTGTTTGGCAGCCTTATAATTGGATATGCTAGGTAAGTTTTAATATATATTGTACTATCATTTAGCTTTCATGAGCAATCTTTTATCAATTGAAGACTATTTTTTTTATGAACATAATTTTCAGCTGTTTTACTTTTATTACTGTGGTCTTCACTATCTAACATCTGGCCTCTCCTGTCTCAACAGGAACCCCTCCCTGAAACAGCAGCTGTTCTCCTATGCCATCTTGGGCTTTGCTCTGTCTGAAGCTATGGGTCTCTTCTGTCTCATGGTTGCATTCCTTATTCTGTTTGCCATGTAATGTTTGGCTATGCTGTACAAGAAAACTTCACAATGTCAAGTCAACAGTTTGAATAGCAGGATATGTGAGTGTTGTTTAATCTTGTCGGTGTTCCTAAAAGGTTGTGAATTTGTTGCAAGGACCTCTGCGAAACTCAAATCACTTTCATGGTGTGTTTGACCGTAAGACATTTTTGATCAAAAGTTTTTGTTAACAGAGAAAATGATCATGCAACCAAAATCAAGTAAAGCAAGTCTTCACATGACTCTACATTTGTTGTCTGGTATTTTTTTTTGTGGATTTAGTCTTTTTTGTAGTATTTATTTGTTTGCTCTTTAAATTGTTTTTTTTTTTTTACGCTCAATCAAATTTGACCTAATAGCTAAAGACAAAAGATGATGAAAGATGTAGAATGCATGTCCTTCTGAAGACTATGCGCATATGACAAACCCATAAATTTTTTTTTAGGAAAGAAAACATGTTTTCTTTTTGGCACAAATGAACAAATTAAAAATTTTATATTAATGCAATCTTAAAGCCAATGGGATTCTTCTGAGATTATGAAAGAATCAATAGTGCATGTAATCCACTGAGTAGCCTCATAACTTTGAGTTAAATCTGCATGCAAAAAACTTGATAAGTAGTAAAATCTACAAATATTTAAGTAGTTATTTTATTTTGTTTATTTAAATAGTCTCATTCACTTTTAAGATGCCAAAACTAAAAAAATCAGGATGGTACATTATATTCTGATTTATATAATAACTCAATTTAGTTCAATGACCAATTATATTATTGACAAAAGAACACCACAACACGAAGAACTGCTGTTATGTATGTTGATCATATACTGTATATAATTTGAGAACACCTGGTTCCACGAAGCGTTCTATCCGCTCCGGTTGGATTTATGGCGGAACTATTGGCACTGTCTACGTTGTGGAGGCGGACGGATTTCAAGTACGTACCCAGTAATACCATACATTTTGCATGTTTTCTGTTAGAAGACTAAATAGAGTTACGTTGGTACGCAGATATAAGGTTTCCTATAGAACTCAGTTTTACCGTTCATGGTAGAAATCTTGGTTCGCAATGAAGAAGCTAACGCCAACACTTTTATGGTGTTTATCGTTTTCTAAGTGTCACACAGGATCTAATGTAGTTTTGCTCCCGTTTAAAGGAAAGGGTCATCTGAATATCAAGGTAACCACACTCCCCCCCCCATTCCTATTTATTTATGGAACGGGTTTAATTTACATTTAACTGTTTAACACTACACAGTTTCTGATGTATGCATCGCATTTTATCGAGGTTACTTTGTTTAGTTTTCTCTTAACAATTAATAAATAAATTAATAAATAACGAGTTAATTTTTTTATTTTATAAGAAGATCTGACTAGTATTAGTAAACAAAGAACATAACTTCATTCTAGATCCAGAACCCCTAATATCAATTACGAGTGTTTTCCATGTAATACACCTAATATCCAGTAGGGGTAGCTGGTGTATAAAATACTAAACTGTTGACCAGTCAGCCAACTAAAAATGTTAAAGTATTGCTGTATTTTCAGAACGAATCTTTACAAGTGGTTTTATCAAGAGCTGATTTTTGTAGAACAAAAAAGGTTAAACACATTCCACAGAATATACAAAAAATGGGAAAACTCAAGATTGTTTCAGGTAATATGTGGGAGAACATGTCCAAATTTACAAGAAGAAAATGTAAAACACAAAAAAAAGCATCTAATTCTGCATGTTAGGTTGACTGAGAAAAAGTGATACAGAAACAATTAGGTGTCTTAAGTTTTGTTTTTCAATGTTACCACACTTTTTTCTTCTTTTTTTGTTCATTAGCTTTGAAGTTAAGGTTAATGCGTATATACATATTTTCCCTACGTATTATAGGTAAGAAAAGCGCGGAAAAAAGGAAGGTCTTTTTGTCCAGCAGTCTTAAATCACTTGGAGCAGCAGTACAGTGAAGAACTTGGAGACTTGTGGCCATCTGCAAGGTAAACTTTGACATTTTTCCTTCAGCTTACACACGGTCAGCAGTTCAGCGTCTTTTTAACTTGGATTGCTTCTGTCCCGCAGAGCAGTTCTCCTGGACCCTCAGTCTTGGCAATATGGAGTCATGCTCAATCGCTTCAGCATTGTGACAAACGTCACACAGAGTCTTCAGTTTCAGGGTTTTTCGGCTTTGCTGCTGCAATCACATATATCACAGTTTCTGTGTAATGGTGTCTCCACTGTGTCTAATTCTGAAAACAAACAACGAAAAGATAATTTGTTGTCTTGTCAGTACACTTCCAAGGACCCTCCTGAGGACTCTGATTTCCAGCAAGACATTATCTGTCATGCTCTCAGTCAGGACTCTCTCACTCTACCCTATACTTCACTGCAATGTTACATCCACTCAAGTCCACTGAGGTTTCCCTCTCAAGCTCACAGACCCGGGCAGCTGAAGCAGTACTACCTCCTGAATGCTGCCTCTGTGCTTCCAGTGCTCGCTCTGCAAGTGAGGGATGGAGAGAAGATTTTAGATCTTTGCTCTGCTCCAGGGGGCAAAGCCATAGCTATAATGCAGAGTGCAACTCCAGGTAAACACATCCTTTCAAAATATTTGATGAATTGATGTAATATAAAACTGATTTGTTTATGTGAGTGGCAGCAGTTTTAGCAGAGGTTAGTGATAAGATAAGCAAAAGCTAATATAATATACCTGTAGATCTTTAAAATTAGTCACAAAAACTTTTACTGTTTATACTTTTTTTACAGTAAAATTCCACATTTAGTAGAAAACTATTTCTAGTGAACCAGTCTGTTGATTTTACATCTTTAGATTTTACAAATCCTTTATAACCTATATTCAACAGAATACACTACAACACGCTTCAACAGAGCTGTCTCGCACACACTCACACACACTCCACCAGGAAACTGGTAAATTGGTGTTATGACACAAAGTGAAAAGGTGCTGTGTTCTGACAAGACCACCTTTTATTTATATATTTATTTATTTATTTATTGGTGGATTATGTTTTATCTGATCTAAAGAGGAAATATACTATTTGGATTGTTTTCAGTGCAAAGGTGAAAAACATCTGGGGTAGTATGTAGTACTATGTATGTGTGGTAGTATGTGTGAGTGCTGCATATAGGTTTTGGAGCAGCATATGCTGAAATCCAAGCGACGTCTTTTTCAGAGATGTCCCTGTTTATTGCAGCAAAACAATGCCAAACCACAGCTTCCATGTGTTAAAGCAGTGGGACTTCTGCCGTCCTGACCTGTCCTCTGTTGAAATTGCTTGGTGCATAATGACGTGTAAACAAAACAACAGAGAATCTGGACTGTTGAGTGCTTGAAGTTGTACATAAAGCAAGAATGGGGAAGAAATCCACATACAAACCTTCCACAAAAAGTGTCCTCAGTTTCCAAATACTAATTGAGTCATTTTTTTAAGAGGTGATGTAACACAGTGGTAAACATGCCTGTCTGAGCTTTTTCTGAAAGTATTGCAGGCATTAAATTCAAAACGAGTAAATATTTGCAAAACAAACAAAAAAAAGATTTTGTCAGTGGGTCTTATCAAATATCTCTTTGCATTATATGAATATAGATTAAAATGGATTTGCAATAATTTGTATATTATTTTTTACACTAAATCCCAATTTATTTTAATGTTTTTTGTTTAGTTTGTTTCAGTTCTGTGTCTGAATTACTGATATTCTGAAAGAAATATTATTAGGTATGTTGCACACAATCAAACCGACTCCAAAGGACAATACTTTTACTTTAATTTTCATATATGAAGTATGAAAATACTTTAAAACCTTATAAAAAGAGTTTGGTAAAAATAAAAAATGATAAAAAAAAAAAAAATATTCAAAGTATTATTAGCGTTCTCTGTTTCACATGATTGTTTATGAGTGATGGAAATATTTATTTAAATCTATTTATTATCCTATTAACCACTAGTAATCTGTATTTCTACTGTGTGTGATGTTCCAGGGCTTCTCTGCTGTAATGAACCGGATCCTCATAGACGGGATTGGCTGATCAAAACCCTTGATTCTTTTCTGCCCAGCTCACTAAACAGCAGAGTTGTTGTGTCTGCACAGGATGGACGTTTGTTTGGGCAGAGTGAAGCTGGCTTGTATGACAAGGTAGCCAAAGAACTTCTCTCATGTTTATGGCAGCTTGTGATTGAATTTCCTCTCAGTATTCAGCAAATTAAGATGATGCTCTTTTTGTTTTTCAAGGCCATGGTTATAAATGAATGAGAACAGTAAGCCTTTGAACAGAAGCTAATACACCCAGCAGAAAAGAAGTGTTTATTCAAAATTGCTGAGAAGAGGCAGACAAATGGCTGGAAGGAATCAAAGAACTCTGAGTGACTGATAATGGAGCAGGACATTATATAAAGAAAACATGCAGAACATGAGGGGCTACTATGAACTATTATTAAAAGAGAGAGGCAATAGGCAGATCACACAGAAGCTTTAGTCTGGCACTGATTTGAAATTCAATGACATATTTGTTATGGCTAATGTAATTAGACGTGTAAAAGTTTCAGAAGCTGTTGTGTTTTTATATTTAATTAACTGTGCAAGGCATGAATGATTGTGAGGGGGTGAAATCCTTTTTCCACCGTGACTGACCCTAATATGGAAAAGTCCTCCATTGTTTTTCTTTTAATCTGCTGTGACCATTAATTCTCTTTTAATATTCCTTTAAGATAAGTGTTGTTTATTTGCATTATTTAACTCTTTACCTCACACCTACAAACTACTTGAATGGCTTTCTTTCTTATTTGCAGGTTTTAGTTGATGCTCCATGTTCGAATGACAGGAGCTGGTTGTATTCTAGCCACAGCCAGCAGATGGAGCAGAGACTGAAAGACCGAGTCAGGCTGCCTGTGCTACAGACTCAACTGCTTCGGTAAGACAGACCCAGACATAGAAAATGCCTGCTAAATGCTGCATGGGTGATTTATGGAAAAAATCAATTCAACAAACCTTTTATTTTGTTTTAACATTATGTCCTTTTGCTCACACAGTGATAATATAATGCCTCCATATGTACGTGGTGCTATAAGACCATAATACATTTAGTTTGTTGGAATTTAATTCTGCTTGCTTTGTTCACACAACACCAATTCAAGTGACTTTAGTTAATTTCAAACAGAAACAAACACGTTTGCAGAAGTTTAGTAAGAAACTGATTTATTTAAGCCTTAATCTAGTTAATTGCAATCCAATCCTTTCCCAGCAATTAGCAGGCAAGAGGCAGGGTACACCCTGGACAGGTTGCCCATCCATCACAGGGCCAACCCAGAGACAAATAACTGCTTACGCTCACAGTCTCTCTGTCCTCATATACTGCTAATGTGTTAAAAGCAACATCTTCAAAGGCAAATCATTTTCTTAAAGTAATGACGGTCACAATAATATTTCTTTTCAGATTCTGTAAAAACAAAAAGTAATCTTTTGAAGGTTTTTCTGCACGAGACATATTAATACTTGGGCCATCATTTCTGAGAAGAGCAGGTTATATAAACACACAAACATCCTAAATACCATAACAAAAAAACATGTACTGTAACTAAAACAGACAAAACGTTTTTTGTTGTGAAAATAAATGTGTATTTACAGGCTTGTTGTTTATTATTGTCAGCTTTGTATTAAATTCTGGAAGTTTTAACTTCAAGTCCTATGACTTAGAACAGTTAATATATTTAAGCCTAGGTTAATTAATATGCAATAGATTTTTTTTCAATTTTTGTTAGATCACAACTTTGTTCACAAATCAGAACTATAAAAGCACTTTGAGAGCGCAGACCTCCATCAAGCAGCACCATAATGTTACTAATCCAGGATCTGTTCCAGAGCTCCACCAAAAGTTAATCATTTTTCCCAATGACAGTCCCAATATATTCTGAAAATGTAATCAAAATCCACCCATAACGTTTTGAGTTATGTTGCTAACAGACAGACAAACAAACTCCGGTGAAAACAACCTCCTTGGCGGAGGTAAAAAATACATACAATCATATGTAGTATATATATAAATGTGTACAGTTGTCATCGGAATGATAAAATCCCAGGTGTAAATTAGGTTTATTGGCACAAAGCATATCAGTTTTTTGCAATTAATAAGGTAAAACAAGAAGCAAAAAGCTCATTACAACTAATAAATTGGTGGTTTCTGCAAATTCTGCAAAAAAGCCACATTCAATGATCATTACAGTCTCATACTGGATGATTTGCTGTTATTTTATTTGTCATTTGTATTTAAATGTTTTAAGCTCAAAGTGTTGTAAGAAAAGGGCTTTAAAATTTGATTTGAAATGATTCTATTTAAAACTTTAAGTTTACATATTTTATACACATTTTCATACTAATTTCACATTGATTACATTTTCAGATAACATCAGGACATGAGCTGGTTAAAGTGTTTGTTTTTATTCAGACACTCGGATACAAAACTTTAAACTATTCCAGTGCAGGTTTTGAGTTCAGCCTAGTTATGGTAAAGCCACCTTCGAGAGACAGAAAATATACTGAAACAACATAAGTCAGAAAGGGTTTTGCTTTGTGGTGTTCTCACCTTATTCCCTCCAAAAAACAAGAGAGATGGGAACACAATGACAATGTCCTACTCATACATGAAGAGGAAGCATTCTTATTACTGCAGGGTAAAGAGAGCTACACAGTGACTCATAGGTGGTCCCCCAGCGGCTTGCTTGGGCCTATAGAACTATAAAGATGGCTGATAAAGTATACCACTTCAACATCATTTCAGCTTTTCATTGACTTCAGAGCTGCCAAAAAAACAGCTTAGAGGGAAACACAGAAGATATATCAAGTGCAATTTTAAAGCCTATTATCATGAAGCGGTGTTTTGTCTTTTTCTTGCAGGTCTGCATTATCTGCAGTGCGCCCAGGTGGTGTCGTGGTCTATTCAACCTGCACACTTTCAAGCTTTGAGAACTATGCTGTTGTTGAGGCTGTGCTGAAAGACTTTCCTGAGGCTGAACCTGAAGATCTATGGGAAGAAATCGCCATTCCGTTAAAACAACACTTTGCATTTAGTTCTCACCCTGGTTGTAGCCGGTTATGTCCTGACGCATCCCCGCTGACAGAAAACAACACTGTATCCACTTATCACCACAGGCTGGGCATTTTAGTGGTTCCCCAGCCCGGCAAGACGTGGGGACCCATGTTTTTGTCTCGGATTAGAAGAAAAGAATAAGGTGGATCTTTATAACTGGTGATGTGTGAAATTAAATTAAATAAGAAGCAAGGTTACAGATAATCCCAGTACAAAGTAACATACGGTATGTAGCAGTAGCGGCAGTGCTTGTTAACACAGAAATGAACAGTATCAACACATATCTTATAAAAGTCATGAGTGATGTATGGCTATGTACTTTTATCACTACAACACAAATCATCTGGAGGACCTTTGTGTCGCAGCTAGTTTCTGTTTTTCTGATATTTTACATTCAAAAAGCAAATAAAAATAGTTGATTGCTACCATCATTCATACTTAACCACAAACTTATGTCTGCCGAATGCTTACGATCAATATTTTTTAATAATGATGGCAATAAAAAAAAAGCAAAGCCACAATATAGGAGGGATTTTGTGTAGAAAAGCTTTTTAATGTGCCTCAAAGATGCCAAAAAAACTTATATTAAAAGATTTGGCATTTTATTTGCATTCTACAACTGTGTCTCTTTTATATTGAAAATAATTTGGCAGTGATTTAAAGTGGGAAATATAAAACGCTGGAGAACATTCACAAACAACAGACATTAAAAACACACATTATCAGGGGCGCGGGTGTTTTTGGCTTATTTGTACAAGTCTGAACTGCTTCTGATACTTAATGGTGATCTGCTTGCAAGAGAAAAGTGTTTCTGTTTTTTCTTTCAAGAAATCAAAGATTATCTTAACATATCTCAACCACAGAGAAATATGTCTCACAGAACCATGTGAAATGTCAAAACAAGGAGGGAAAATGGCAGATGAAGAGATGTTAGAGATGAGAACAAACTGGGATTTGTCCATCACTGCTGGGAGGAAAGGGGGGGGGGGGGGGGGGGGAGAGAGAGAGAGAGAAAAAAAAATTTTTTTTCCCCCATTTAAAACCTCCGTCTTTTTTACC
>JBAMIG010000001.1:11158842-11170102 GCA_037177335.1 Kiunga ballochi | reverse complement strand
ATATATATCTATATCTATATATATATCTATATCTATATATATTTACACTGGAGCAGTAGCATGAATGTAGGCTGAAACCAAAGACCTCCTTCACCCTCTGGGGCCCATGTCACATGTAATCATTGTAACTTATAAGAAAACACACACACACAACTAAGCTCAGCATGGGGAGTAAATATTTGTGCTGCGCAAGCTCTAGACAGGGGAAGGTTCCTCACCTCAGCAGTGTGCCACCAAATCATGAAATATTCAGAGAGAGAAGGATGGGAGTGGGGGGAAAACATGAGAGTGAAGGAAAAAAGAAGAAAAAGAGAGAGAGGTCACATATAAGATGGACAGTAGGGGAAAAGTGAGTGGGTAGGAGGCTCTGTAAAACGGCACACGATGTGAGGGGAAGGAATGGGTTGTTTATGGTGAGGACAGGGAAAAAACCAGAGGAGCAGGTGAGAAAGCAGAGGGAGTGAACAGCAGAGCGGAAGGCTAAAGACAGGAGAAGAAGGCAAAAAGACTGGAGAGGTTGAAGAATACAGATCAGAGAGCAGGAATATAAATGTGAATGATGAAAATGTTGAAAGAGGGTGGACATTACAAACAGTCAGGCAGTAAAATGTGTTGTCCTATAGCAAAGGAGTCATGTAAAACTAAATGGAGTGCAGGAAGTGATGGGCTATAGCTCCTAATGGTCCCGGTCAGACTGCAGGTGAAGAGTAATAATCCCCATCCAGGGCTTAATGAGGGTTCATTCTGCCATGGGTCATTCTGCCTTGGGATGTTGAAAGACTTCTCTTTGCATCCATTCTGCTTACTTTGCAACTTCAAGCACTGTTCCACTATGGATATTTACTAAACTAATAAAACAAAGTCAATCTAAACGTATTTTGTTGGAGCTTGCTATTTTTAGTTGTTGTGTAATTCTCATGATTATAGCAGCCCAGATTATCATATCAGTAAGCTGCTTTGTCTGACAGTTTGGTAAAGATCTGTAAACCTTTTGGGATGTATGACTAAAATATATACCTTAGAATCTGTGAACGTTAAATTTTGTGATATACATACTTTTTTGGAATAAGCAACATGTTACTCTGTTGTTCGTTCACAAAGTGTGTGTGTTTTGAAGTTGACACGATTGACTGGATTCATCCTTCTATCCAGAGGTGACAAATCCAGCTGCCATGAAAAAAAATCCAGCCATTTTTTGTCTCGACCTGTACATTTAGACCAGGTGATTTCATTAACAGGCTTATTTACCTGGCAGATTAACTGTGCTCATTAAATTCAGCTGGTTTGGTGATTGGTTGGAATGGCTGCCAGGCAGGATTTTTACTTTCTCAACCAGGAATTAGCACCACTGATTCTATCCAAAGCTGCAACACAGGTCATAGCGTAACAGGTTAATGTCTTCTCTTTATGGCTCCCCTGCAGTAAGTGTGCTTGTTTATATCTTTCCCGTAGTGAATTACACCTTTTACTATTGACTAAATGGTCTGTTTAAACTTTTTCTTGGTGAAAACAGATGCATTAGCCTACATCAAAAACATTAGCTTTTAATTAGTTAGATAAACTATTCTGATTTTGATTTGAAGTCATCCCTCAGGTGTCAATGTCCTATAATATATGAAATTTTAGATGAATCTAATCTAAATCTAATTAAATGGTATTCCATTATAATTCAGACCATTATTTTAGTAGGATGGTATATAGTTTTAAATAAATATTACATTGTTAAACATATTAAGATAAAAATATTTTATTAAAAATAAAAATGTTAAACAATGTATGCATTTAGGGTTTCTGGATTTATCATCATAAATCAGCTTGTTAGTTGGTTAAAGACATAAACAACACCAAAACTAAACAAACAAACAAAAAAATCTGCAAGTTCCAGTGAAATGTCAAGTTCACAAAAGCAATGCATGTGTGGAGCAAAAGTGTTTCTGGGACAATCAGATTCAGTGTCGTTGCTTTTATGGCAAAAATAGACTCATGGAGATATGGGGAGCAGTTTTGCTCTTTATCCTCTGCAGGAAATAAAATGCTTTCTATTGACTATCAGAATCAATAGCCTCATGCCTGGAGCTTTTCAAACAGCAGTTAAAAGGGAGGATGCAACAAGGGAAAAATAAAACTGAATAAAAAAAATTTATAAATAAAACAAAGGAGTTGTTGGTTAACTCAAAATTGGCTCCTGTCTTTTATGAGGTTATTTCATTTTAAGGAAAAAGTAAAGGTCAAGCACAGTTATGGGAGTAAGAATATATGTGTTCATATGTGTTTATGTGTGTGTGTGTGTGAGTGTGTGTATTTGAATGGAGAGGGAACAAGATTACTGAAGCAAACTCATTTGAATTGAAGGTTAGTGTCACGTAATGCAGGAAATGTTGCATTATGATGCCCTCTTAGTCACACTGACAGAAGAAAAGCTGAGCCTTGTATCATGATGTGAAAAAAAGCCAAGCCCAAAAATTCTTCAGTCATGTATTGAGCTGCACTACAATTTACATACATTCAGTTGTTGTGTTATTTTAAATAGATTTTATTAACTTAAAAATGTCCTGAAGTTTCACACAAGAGACAACTATATGCATTAGATGTCATTTCTTGTAAGCAATCACGTTAACATTATATTTTGACGTCTATGGTATCTTTCCACCTTCATTCCCACCTGTAATAACATCAGCTGCCAGCCAAAGACACAGAAAGTGACTAATGGAGCCAGATAGTTTAAGCAGCACCTTTATCATTCAATAGCTGAGCTGTGACTCTGGCATCCAAAAGGTCATTGTATCATCTCACTGACTGTGGATCCCAGTGGACTTCTATTAGCAGTCGCCTCTACTATTGTGAAGCTTACAGACCATCAGTCAGGAAAGGCAGGAGTGTTTGAAGTGTCATGAAAGTCTTTGTTTCCGGACACACTTAAACCAAAGCTGAGCATAAGTGTTGAGTGAGTTATTTTCTAATGAGATGATGCCCACACACGTGTGTGTGTGTGTGTGTGTGTGTGTGTGTGTGTGTGTGCAGACTGCCCTAAAACCTATGCTTGGTGTGAAATTAGTTTTACCCATCTGTCTGCTCTCTTTCCTCTCTTAACACCCAAAATAGATACTGCCCCAGACACATTACTATTCCTACAACACAATCAAATGCAGGGAAAACCAACAGCTTAGGTTTAATACAGCTGCGTAAAAATGGCTTCATATTTCCCTCCATCTCCCCGACGCCCCTTGGAATCAATAAGCAGAAGCCCGCTCTTCCCGTCTGACGGAAACAACGCATTCCATATTACGAAAAGTGAGAGATGAGGTGAGATATTGCACGGGACAAGTTGTTTTTGCCAGCCCTGACTTGGCTTTTAAATCTTTAGCTGTGGTTTGAAACTCGTCTCCCTGGGCTGCGCAGGAGCATCCCCCCTATCCTGAAAGGAGAGGGAGATACACGCATTGATACGGAGACGCAGCAAGGGGATGCACTGGCTCAAAGTGAGGCGGAAAGTCGGGAATGTCTCCTTTTCCTTCTCACTCTTGTACCATTTTTCTTGCATAGAAAGCACTGGGGAAAAAAAACAAACGGACTTCATTGTAAGTATCCAGCGAGGAGATGCGTTTTTGGACACTTTTATTGCACTGCTCCACCGACCCCGACCTGTGCGCGTTTTGATACTATTTACATTTTTTTTTCTCTCCCTCATTCCGGTGACTCTTTGTTGCACAGGTAGTCTTCTTTTTCATTTTTAACAGATATTATGTTTGTTTGTGTGCCTATAGAGGAGTCTGGGATGCTTGTCTGAGAAAGAGAGGCTGGAGAAATAGAGATAACTCTTGTTGATGCGATTACTTCATCCAGGAATCCTGACGAGATTTCAGCAAAAGCATCGATGAAATTCCTCACCTATTTATTTTGTGGATCTATTTAAGTCTGTGCAACGTTTTAGCTCAAAGCGCACTTGCGTCTGAGCCAGTGATGAGCTCCCTTGGGAATTACTGCGTGCTTTTGCTCTTGCTTAAAAGTGTCCTGTCGGATTCGGGAGCCTCAAACCAAGGTGAGTGCAAGCCATCGTGTATATCAAGAGTAAATGGTCTAAATAAAGTCTTCTCCTACCAATAATCCTGACTGTATCCACACAAAACAAATGTTTGATACCCTCATTAATCTCAGATGGGTCCCATGAGTGGGATAGTTTTAGTTAAACAGTGGTGGGAAATGGCATTAATCAAACAATAACAGAAAATGTATGTAGACATGTATAACCAACCATTAAATAAAACATATGGAATGTGGTTTCAATTATTTATTAAAGAAAAAAAATCCATGTAAATAAACTAAAATCTTTATTGCATGAAATGTTAAACAACAACAATGAAGATTATATTTTGAATGTGCTTAAATGAAAAATAGAAATCTGTTTTGCAATAACATCAAAGCATCAAACTACAAAATGCAGACAGAAATGCAAATAATCTTATTTTAGGAGTAAATTTGATATTCTCCATTACTTCCAAAGTCTGAGTGCACATAAACAACCCCACAGCTCCACAGCTATAGGAACCAGTGAATGTTACAGTAAATGTCAGCCTCTGGCAAACTGTCAGCTGATCCTGTTGTTGCTGCTTCATTCTCCCTCTGGGTCTTATACAATGAGCTCATATATTCCTATATGAAAATATAACAGGTTTAGCTTTATCTCATCTCAGGGGGGTTTCTCGCTGACACACACTGTGGAAATGTGGGGATCTTTTGATCGAACCAAAAGTTGGAACAAAATATTCTGAATGATTTCTAAATTTTGAGAAGTCTTTTCCTATCATATGTATAGTCTGTACAGCTTCATATGTATAAGAAGCTTAGGGCAAAAAACATGAGCTGTACAACGACACATGAGCAAAATGTCGGCATTCGGTTTCTAGTGTGTTTAATATTCATTCCTGAATGTTTAATGTTTAGGATAAACTTCTCAATAATGGACGCCCTTTCACTTGCCAAATGTAAAAGTCTTCCTGTCTTCATTTACCTGTGTTTTGTGTTTGGATGTGTGTGTTTTCCCTGCAGGATGTCTGTCTGCCTGTGATGGTGACAGGCGTGAGTAGGAGGGGTGCGCTCAGGGGGAAACTAGAAAAAGTGACAACGTGAGGTGTATAAAATGTAGTGAAAACAAGTCAATAGAAACTCGCCAGGTAGGTGAGGGAACCTCACTGTTTCTATGTATGAATCATCAAAAAAAAAAAAAATTAACATAGAAAATAGCATATTTTAAGATGAAGTTGATTTGTTTGGAAAGGCATTCCCTGTGCTTGCGTTTGGGCTTTTAAACATGAGTAGATCATTCATATTAGTTGCCCATAGTCATGCCATAATGGTTTAAAAAGAAGGAAGAAAACATGAGAAAAACGGCCATGTTTCAGGGGGAATTCCCTCTAAAATCAGACTGTTCTAATAAAAAGTTTGTTTTATTTCTTTCGGAAACTACAGGAGATATTTGTACATATCCATGTGAAAGTCTATACTCTATTAAAGTTTTGTTCTAGTAACCATATTGTGTAAGTTTTTAATCATCAGGTTATTTTGAATCTAACCTGACCCCTAACTATTAGATTGTGTTATTTCCATAATTGAAAATATCATTTTATTTTTGTATTATCAATAGATCCTCATATTGTCAATATTATAATGGCACATTAACAACCAATGATGCATTCACACTGAATGGGACTTTAGACTTTCTCACTTACTATAATTACCATCATCAGAGTCAGGTGGTGGTGGTGTTGCCACAAGTTATCTATATCACTGATCAGCACCATTGAAACAGGAAAAATCCTTGTACCTTGCTATGGGAATCCAGTTTGCCAATAAAACAGCATTATGGTGCATTTCAGAAAAAAAACAAAACAAAAAAAACCTAGAAAAAAACAAATAAATTAAACATTAAAGGTAGCAAACCACACAGAAAAGGCTGCTTCTTTTTGCCAATTATTCCTAAACAAATTTTTTATCATAAGTTTGTGTTGATGAAAGCTTGAAATGTTTCTATACAACTTTACAGACATCACTAATTAGATGCTGCTTTACTTTCATTTACTTAGCTATTCAAACTGGACTTAGTGCATTGTGTGAGAACCTGATTAGTGGGTTATTTAAACTTCTATTACATTTATTTACATTAAATTTAAATTGCATCAATATATTATTTATGCACAAGCAAATACTGAAAGTGTTAAACTTAAAACTACATACTATTGGATGAATAATATGCATTTTCATCTTTGTAACAGTTAAATTATTAAGATTTGCATTCACTGCATTCACTAGGGACTACATTTTTGTTTGGCATGGGAATAGTTCAGGATCCCTGAACAAACTGGAAAATGAGAAAAAGTCCAGGTTTGTTCCCCAGACCCAGTCCCAGAAAGGCAGGTTAAATTGATGGATGGAAATTAGCAGAGAATTGGACACATCTGCACACACAAAATGACAACATTAAATAGCAAAAACTTCTTAGTTAACCAAAAAGTTGTCTTTTTTCTCCTAACGTTCATCAAGTGAACACCTACTCGATGGTTGTCGCTGTTGAAATCACTAAACTCAAGAGACAGGACGTGCAGGCTGCAGAGACAAACCACTCTGTCCTCTTGATGGAAATACAAAGCAAATCTACAAAATAACTTTTCATGCAATATTCCACAAATAGGTTATGAGAATACATTGTTGAAATACAGAGGAATAAAGTAGATTCAGTCTGTGTCTGCCAGAACAGCTGATATTGGAGGGAATTCAACGCTAGTGTGTTGAGTATCATTGTGTGCTTCAAAAATGATTATTAAAATCTGCAGCTTAATCTAATAGTGCTGTGACTGCATAGTAGAATTCTGTAATATTTGTAAAGGTTGATTAAAAGTTCTTTTTTTTTCCTGCACTGCAGTTCACTAAGATGAAGGAGATTTCTGCAAAATGAAAATTATAAAATGAAAAATATATAAAGACTGAGCTCCAGTGGTTGCATTTATATTATAAGCAGAATATAAAGCCAGATACATTAACCTCTTTAACAGTTATCTTTGAACAAAGCAGTGTCATCATGTGAGCTCATGCTACAGAGTATGCTGATGTATAAATTAGTTCTAATCCTAATATGATAAGGAAGACAGTGCATTTGAACAATATTAAGAAGAAATTCTTCCTGTTTCTATAAATAAACTCATTGTGCATTGGTGGGATAATGTCAGAGAAGTTTGTATAACAAGGAAATTAAAGGGCAAACTTGTTATACTCTACATTTACAGCAATAAGAAGGCATGATAGTTGAATTTACATGAACTTGTCTAACAGATTGTTTTGTTGCAAGGATCATGACTTAAGAATAAAATGTTTATTAAATCAGTAAATCAGGATTGCTGGGTTACCTTCCACATTCAGTGATTTAAGATGTATTTGTGTGCGTTTATACTTACTTAGTTGAACTAAAGCACTCATGTGTCCATCACAAAAAAAGCTGCAAATTGACTTTCTATTGGCAATGTGCCACTATTCATTTCACACAAATTTATGGCAGGGCACAAATGCCAAATTTAGTCTATGGCACAATATAGTGCAATTATACAAGAAAGCTCCTGCCAGGCGACTGGTAACATCGCCACTGCAGTGATGATGGTGATGTTTACAATGTCAGGCTGCAGACATTCGACAAAGTTGGTTTGGGGAAAATAAATGGCAAGAAAATCTCAGCAGAGGGTTGTTATGCGCGAGCATATTTGCCCTGCTGGTGGACTGTATGGTCGTGTTTGTCTTTGTGCAATCTTGCTTTGGGCTGTACTGGAATGTGAATTTCAATGATGCTGGGAAGCTAGCTCAGTAATAATACAAGTATATCATCATCGTCATCGTCATCATTACAAAAAATGTTTCCTGATTATATGGCTGAAGATTTTGTTCACATCATTTAACTCCTGGTGTGTTTATAAAATGAAGGAAAATGTACCTTCTGGTTCTAGCAATCATTACAGCACTCCTTTTTGATCATACATGATGTCATGTATGATAACTTGCACAGATTTGAAGCAGTTACTGATAACCAGCACTATGGAGACAATATGGCACCTTTACAAAGCCCATTGGTGTACTTGTTACAGTTCTTTCACTTTTTTCTGTCTCTCACTTACTTACTTTTCACCTTTACTCACATCTGAAAATAATTATGATTAGAAATAATGTGTAACGATATCTACTAAAGGAAATTTCAAGCTGTTCAGGATTGCAGCAGCTTCAAATGAAAGGTTTTCCTATGACTCACTGTCCTTTACCAGAGGTGGCAGAAAGGAAAAGTCCTGCAATGTTTTTATATCTACCTGTACATTTAGAACAGGTGTTTTCTGGAACCTGCACCTCGTTTACCTGCAGATGAACTTTTCTCATTAAATCCAACTGATTGAACCATGAATTTTTCCCACTTTATTGAACCAAGCATATTAATTTGTGAAGCCAATTCCTAAAGATGATCAAATTATTTAATTTATTGTTTACATTTTTGTAACATAAATTGGATTTATTGAAAAAAAAACCTCATAGAAAGACAGTATTGGGATTTGGATATGATACATCAAGTAAAAATGGGATACTGACTAAAAGAATTTGCCAGCTCACTTGAATTAAATTTGCTCATCTGGTGCACAAGGCAAAAAGTGCCCAGCTCTCAGATTTGCTTCACTGACGTGTGCCCCACTTCACATGTGCATTAATGTTCTCCTGCTGTCATTCCCTGCAGCTTAGTGTTCAATTACTTTAATGTTAGGGAGGATGACATCACAAAAACCTTAATCAAGCAAATTAAGGAAGTGTGTGCTTTATGTGGACTTTTAAAACAATATTTTACAGTTGTGTTATTACGGCTAGATGGTAGTTGGGAAGGACTTCAGTCATTTTTTATTTCACATAAATAATTTAAAGAAATCCCATTAGCTAAACAATTACATTTTTTATATTTACTTGAAAATTATTTTTAGAGTTGTGATATTCCAGCAGAGCATAACGCTGAGTCCGACTTCCTTTCAACACAAGGGAGCAGCATCATCCTCATTGTTGATCAGGTGAATTAGATGCTTCTGTCCACTTTTATTATCATCCTATATATAAAACAATCAGTCAAACTCCACCAGTGGTATTCTGAAGCAATAAATCCAGGAAAACTGTCTTCTCCAATATCCTCAACAAAGTACTTATAGGATTCTGACTTCATGTCAAGGTTTCTTTTCTTTAATTTCATGACTTTGTTGCAGGGATGATAGAAACTTTCCCATTCTGCTGAAGCCACCATTGCTGCACACTAAACACACTGAACACACTGAACACTGAAAGTAATTCAATAAATACTATCTATGAAGGGTTTCTACACTTAAAACACAACCTCTGCTTTCCTGTACAGGTTAAACAGCAGGTTTTTTCCCCCACAATGACATCAGCTTAAATGTTTTAAATGTTAAATGTGATAAACATCTGCAGACCTAATGTGGAATTCAGTAAAGCTAAAGCTGCGCCTTTAAAATAAAGTAATGTTTAGTTGGCAATAGTAAAAGTCAATAAAGTTATCTAAATGTTACATCATTCTGAGTGAGATGATACAAAGTGTCATTTTGTACACATAAATGCAAAAAGAAAGCTGTTTTCACCTTTTTTTCTGAGGCTTTCCATCTATCTACAACAAGAGCTAGGAAATACTGAATGTTACTCAAAACACGTGAAATGTTGGTCAAAATGTATCGTTTTCAGCATGTACATTATGAGCACTGAGTTTGTTGTTTCTTGTTCTGCAGGGGAATTTAAAAATAACCATACAGGATAAAGGATGTAGAAAATATGTAGACAGCTTGTACCAATTTTGACATTTAGTGATTTAAATTACAGAAGCGCTTGCAGCAATTATTTAAGACACTCATTTCAGCTTTAATACTATGTGTTAAATATTTATTCAATCACATTTTGAACACGTCATTACATACTGATTGTGTAGTGGGAGTCAAGTTTCTGCTTTTAAGATTGTTTTCTATTGTATCTACTCAGAAATAAAACTTGGACATTTACAGATTACAATGCTTCCAGACAGAAAGCCCAGACAAATGTAATGTGATTCAACCTTCTTGGAAATGTAGGTTGGTGTGTGTGTGCTCTCTGAGTGAGAAAATATGTGTATCAAATTCAACTCTATAGTCTCGACCCATTGTTTCCTGGCTCCAAAGATATTTGTAGAATTAAATTAATTGTGTGTGCTTCTGTGCGTAGAACAGAGACAGACAATCAGTAAAAACGAGCTGGTGGAAAAGTTTGCTGCTGTCAAACATGCCATGGAACATTGCTCTTGATTATGAAAGATTGTTCTAATTTTGTCAGAAATCAATATCATTCTGTCTCCTGGTCTGTCTCTCCCTCCCTACGTCTATGTCCTCCTTTTGAACAGAGGCAGGCAGCCTTATTATAATTCGGACTGTAATTACTGGCAGGGAATCTAGGCTAAATGAAGTCTCTGTAAATACTAAGTGGATAATTTAGTCACTCTCAAAGTTTATCTTCTCTGGTTATCTAGCTCGTTCTCAAAACAGTCTTATCTCCATTAAATGAATCCACATTTGGCGAAGTCTGCTGTACACTGGAGTGACAGGTCGTGTGAAGATGTGACTCTTTGGTCTATAATGTCGACCACTGAAGTGGGACATACTTTATTGATAGAGATTGTAATTAACTGGCTGTGTGGAGACAAAGGAAATTGCACATTCATCATATCAAATTGGCTCAGGGGGCTTAGCATGGACCAGATAATGGCTCTCTTCATGCCTGAGCCGTGACCAGAGTGCAGACCGCTACAGATTGTTACATTGGTATGTATACAATGCTGTTACATATTCATGCAAATAAACACCTTTTAATATGCCCATGCAAAGACACCGCCAGAGACTAATTACAGAGATCAGACTACACTATGTTTTTGTCTTTTGAAATGATCAGCGTGTCAGATTAGCTTTTAGAGCCATAAATTTTCGACATGGCCACTTATCTGATCTGTAAGGTGGTTAATGATTCCACCCCAGAGGACCAACTAATGTTTTTGTTTGTGATCACAGCTTCATGAAGAAAAGGAGCTACGCAGTGTCACTTTGAATTGAAGAGGGGGGGGGGGGGGGGGGGGGGGGGGCTTTTTTTTTTTTTTTTTTTTCTCCCAAAAAAAGATGGTCCTCCCTTCCTTTAGTGCAACTACACTCCACCCCAAGCCGAATTAACG
>JBAMIG010000001.1:11136879-11158291 GCA_037177335.1 Kiunga ballochi | reverse complement strand
CCCCCCCCCCCCCCCCCCCCCCCCCCCCCCCCCCCCCCCCCCCCCCCCCTCCCCTCCCCCCACTCTCTTTTTCTTTCTCTTCATTCAGTAGATAAAGGTTATGACTATTCTTATGGGAAATTAATATGCACTCGCAGCAGGTTGAAGTCACACCCACGTGTGTGATTTAATAGATTAATGTTTCTGACTAAAGGGTAATGATGTTGTTAGTAGATATAGGTTTGCAGAAATGAAATAAATCATAGTAGCCGTTTTTCTCTCCTGTGCTTGCAGTTCAGTTTGCTGTGCCACCATTGGCCAAAATCCCTGAAACTGAAATCAACATAGTAGGCGGCCTTACTTCTAACTAACCCTTTTCACAAGCAATATTTACCTGATAACACTGATCTATGAATTATTCAAACCTTAAAAGGCACCTTATATATAGGGAAGAAAACAGTAGTGTGTCCACAGATAAACAGATTCCTTTCTAAAAACACTTGCCATGTCTCTGCATTGTGTACAGTGTGTCTCTTAACAATATGGTGGTCCTAAAAACAATCTACAGCAGAACAACAGTATATAAAAGTAATCTCAAGAAACAAATACAATGATCAGTTTATCAACTATTGATGGAAGTTCTATTGGAAATAACTTCCATGGGGAGGTGACTGACAAGGAGCAGTTAAGGATGGGTTAGGGAGAAAATACATTAAGTATACCAAATCACTCAAGAAATGGACTAAATATAATTGCCAACAGGTCATGCGGAATAATAAGTTATCTCACAAGGATACATACTTCTGAAGCTGATTTATTATTTTATAAGAAGGAGCAAATGTCCTGATAAAAATGTTGGAACGTCCTTGAATACCTTGCAGACTGTTCTGACAACTACTTACAAATTACAAGGCATATATATATATATATATATATATATATATAAACCACAAATGCAGTTTGATAACAGATGCAATGATTTAAAAAAACGAAAAAAACACTTGTAGATAACTTGTGGAGACTGTTTGAGTTTTAGAGTTCACTTGAATCCAGGTTTTTTAAAACGTTAGCAATTAGACGACACGTGTATACATCGTAATTGGTTAATAGTACACTGGTCAGCACTGTCCCCTCAAAATAAGTGGTTTCAACCAGCTGTTTATAGTTTGTATTTTATTGAGGGTATTTTACATTCCTTTTGATTTACAGTCTGCAGTTTGACTGGTTGAATGAAGGTGTGACGTGTTTGTCTTGTTCTAAGATGGCCATGTATTCTTTTTTTAGAGTGAGACTCTGCTCTTCAGTGTCAGTTTAGAAAACCCGATCTTAGTACAAGATTGTACTATAGTTACAGAAATGTTGTAAATATTTATGGCTTAAAAATTGCACAGTTAGTGTATTTTTAGTGCCTGCTTCCTGCCCAGACACCATCAGGTTTAAAGCTGTCAACTCACCAGTATTTCATGTTAGTGCATGTTTGGCCAAAAACATTTGAGAAAAGGGAAGGTGGGAGGAATAAAACTTTGAGCCTTTGTAATAATTTCATGACAACAACTGGTTTTCTTAAACTCATTCTGCCAAATTAGGTGTTTAAAGTACATGCTTTAGATTTGAATATGTCAAAATGTCACAAATTACATGGTCAGAAAACTACATGTAAATGTAAGTTACAAATCTAGATCATCAGGTGTCCAGTTCTTGTCACATCACTTTAACAACAATAGAAAAAAATAACCTTAGTATTGTCTCATGTCTGGCAGTCTGCTATAGTTTGATTAAATGTAAATGTTGCTCTAAGACAAACCTAGCTTTGATTTAGGCTCAGCTGTCTCTTTGGAAGTTGCATTACTAAACTACAAGTATTGTATTATTGATTTTTTCTTAATTATTAAAGCTGAACTTACTGGACTCTGTATATTTTAAGTTTAATCAGGGTCATCACTCACATTCAGACTGTATTAAAGCTGAATTATAACTTGGGTAATATTGTCTTAAACTGAATCTTTTACATTTCCATAGCATCTCCATTTTCTCCCCTTGGTTTGCCTTTGATAACATTTACCAATAAAAAAGCTCCTGACCTCTCAGAAAGAGGGCTAACTCTCCAGACTTCAGTCAAATGGAGGGCGGATCTGTGTCAGTGCTGGCGTTGTCCTCGACTTTCCTAAGAGCTGTTATTTCATAGGTGGTTGAATCTGATTTGGGTTTTACAGCTCTGTGAGCTCCTCATTGACAGCTTGATAACTGTTGTGTGCTCTCTTCCTACTTTGTCACCTCCATTTCTCTTCTTTTTAAATTCACTGTTCAACTTCCCTTACTCTCACTCCTTTCCCCTTCCTGCCCTGACCTATCATTTTTCTGCTTACTCTGTTGTTCTTTCTTGTTTCCAACTTTTTCTTCTCCTTTTTTCCATTACTTTCTTTTTCATCCACCCTGCTCTTACTAGTGGTTCTGTTGGACACCACGACAGTGCTAGGAGAGCTGGATTGGAAGACCTATCCTGTCAATGGGGTGAGTGACAAATCATGTATTTATCATTAATAATTTTGCAAAATGACAGTTCAAACATTTTGACTCTTAGATATATTCTTTCTTTTATTCGGAAACACCGAGTATAAGTCTATGGGTCGACAAGATTTTCCTGAACCCTACACAGAGACAGACGAGAGACAAGACTTTTGGGTCTTATTTAAAGAAAGAAAGAACGAAACAAAGAAAGGAAGAAAAAATAAACAAATAAATGATGGCAGTGGGTGACATATTATAACTGTATGTGCCAACCCACTTGACAGCAGTTATACCAATATGTCAATGCAGTGACTTCTTGGTTTTAAAAAATATATTTTTCTCATCTGGGGCTAAAACTGGGCTCATTGGGAATATAATATTATTTTGATTTAAATGTTTAGGTTTTACTTAATCCCAGTTGCATTTCATGGGTGAACATCAGCATCGTTTTTTTTTCTGAGATGTTTTTAAACACATCTATTATTTTCACACAGCCTTTATAATGTTTTGTGTGAAGCTCTGACCTTGTCAGAGGAAGCATCAAGCTCAACACAGAAAATGAACCAAGACCAAGCATTACAATTCCCCTGCGGGGGAAGATGGGTTCGGAAGCAAGTTACAAACTGGATACTAACTTGGATCTGGGGAGAGGGTGTGGGGTTAATTCTGTGTTAACAGTAGCAACTAGAGCAGTAAGTGACAGTGTAACTTTTCAGATGACCAGTGTGCCAGATGCCATGCTGCAAAAGATGCAATTTGGTCATTTTGTTTGCTGAATTTCCACACATTTAGTAGGTTTTCTTAATGTCTGTGTGCTCCTCTTCTTTCACCTCTGCCTTAGTTCAGACATTCTCAGTCTGGGCATGTTGGGTTCTGATAACCCCCAACTTATAGTTCAGTGGGTGGTGCGAGTCAAAGAGTAGGTAGTGGCCTCTGTGTGTAGATTTTTGATAAACTTCAATGTTTGGTTTACTGTCCTCCTCACTGTGCACAGCACAGTCTAAAAATGGCAGCGTGTTCCCCTGACTTCCTTCCCTTTGAACATGATGTTCCTGTCCACTGAAAAGACTTCTGCTTCCTGAGTTTTGATTTGAACCAAGGTGTCATCTATATATTTGAACCAGAAGCTTGCTGATGTTCCCTTAAACTCTGTATTGTGTTTTCTGCTTTGTCCATGTAGAGACGGGCCAAACTGTGTGACACTGAAAACCCAATGGTATTATCTATGATTTTGTCTTTAAAAAAAAGAAAATATGTGAAAAGACAACCCAGAGGGGTAGGCAGGGATAATTTCTAATCTAAAAATGTTGTATGTCCCAATAATAATTGTGTGATGACAACAGTTTTATCTGGGGCCAGATTCTGGTCCTTGTTTTAAAATCTATTGCCTCTTTGATGCAGACTTTTCATTAAGCTTCCCCATCAGGGATGCATATTTGGTGATGAGGTGACTTTCAGGAGGTGACTATATATAGTTAGTGATGTGTTAAGTTGTGCTCGTTCTTCTTTAAGCTTCATATATATGGCTGGGCTTCTAGCATTCAGTGCATAAAAAAGAATTTGGCTTTTTCTTTTCCTAACATCCATCAATCCATTATCTACCACTTTGTCCTTAACGGGGTCGCGGGGGGGCGGGAGCCTATCCCAGGAGTCAACGGCCGAGAGGTGGGGTACACCCTGGACGGGACGCCAGTCCAACAGGGCTTCTTTTCCTAACACATTATCCAAAATCCTCACAACCCCATCAAAAGGTTAAAGTAACCCAAAAATGTTTAGAATTGTATTTTATGTACCTTTGCTAACAAAACCCCTTAAGTATTCGGATTTGTTGTTTAGAGTGGCCTGTTATACACTTTTTCTTATATCCTACAATGACATTGGCACAGAACTAATTAAGGATTTTAGGCATCTGATTGGTTCAGCTTGGTGTTTATTAAGTAAAGAACCAATGCAGCACATCTTAACATGGACTGCTGGTCAGGAAGCAAAGTTTTGTACTGACTATTCAGATGACTGAATTTGTTAGGCACATGGACCACAGGAAAGGGGGTGGTTAAACATCTGAGCGGATCGGCCCAGTGCTAACTGAACAGCTAAACAATTGAGTTTTATACAGCAGTCAGAAAACCGAATATACCTTGCCGACCCAAAACCTGCATCAGCCCACTGAGATTATGCTCAGGATTTCTATTGGCCAGTCTTAATATTATAGCTAAATGACACGGTGCACAAAGAATAATCAGAGATTTAGGCTTCAAATCCATTCTATTCTATTAGTCATTGATAAGAGATCAAGAGCAACACAAGCAAAACTCAATCAACAGGAGACAACTTAGATACTGTATGTGTCTGCTGCAGACTGTCTGGTTGGACACAGATGTTGTTCTGTGGTGCTAGAAGGAGCAAATTTCATATATTTATTTTTTGATACATTTTACCATTAAGTTCCCAATATCATCAGAGCTGGATCTCTCTAAGTCAAATAGAAAAGTTAAACTAAGTGCTAAAATGCACCTTGAACTGCTGAGTCTTTAGCTTGGTCTTAAAAGTAGATCATGACTCTGCAGACCGGACAGAGTTTGGCAGTGCGTTCCACCACTGAGGAACAACAGAGGCTGGTTACTGGTTTAGCCCCTCATATTCATGGTAGCGCAAGACGTCTTTCACTGCTTGAGCATAACTATTGAGAGGGAGTGTAGCTCTGGATTAAGGAGTCAAAGTAGACAGGAGCTGTTTGAGTTAATGTTTTGTAAACCAGAAACAAAGCTTTAAGTTTGATACGTGATGCAACTGGAAGCCAGTAGAAATTGAACAGCTGAATGAGATGACCTCTTTTTTTCTGGATGAAAAAACTAAATGTGCTTCTGCATCCTGAAAAGTTTCCAATGGTTAAGATTTCTGATTTCACGTGGTCCAGGAAAAAAAGGATCCATACCCACCAAAATGAAGCTTATGATGTATTGTTTTGAACTTTAAACTGCTCGGTGGTCTATTTACCACCAATGAAGGCGTATGCATGGCTGAGTCACCAAGTCTTGATAGCCACCTGAATGTATAAAAACACATTCTGCAGATATTTGTGGGTTTATTGAGCTATTCCTAAAACTCTGGGTATGAAGTTGTTTATATGCAGTGAACAGAAATTTCAATAATCCATTAAAATGCCTTGAGAATAAACTAATTTAATTGTAGCACGTATTTCTGAGCCTAAAGGGAAAACACTGCAGAGTTCATTGTTTGAAAAATTTAATCGTGGACTAAGAAACCACAGTAGCAGCCATTTTTTTCATGACAAATTTGTATAATTCAACACATTATATGACTGCTGGTTATGCTTTTAGGCTATTATTAAAAGTGTAATAAATCTTTTGGTCCAAAACCAATAAATAACAGATAACAAGGTACTGAGATAATTTTAAGGCTGGGTACTAAAGCGACTCCTCCCTTGCAAACAGCCTAAACCGTCTTTATTTCTTTGGGGACCAATAACACCATTAAGAAATTGAAAAAACACATGGCACAGCGCCATCTGGAATCACGTTAAATCAATAATTCATCAAAACTACAGAGATTTTATGATATTTTCATAACAGCACTTTCTTCCCTTTAGTCTGACGAAGACGAATTGCCTTGTTTTAATCAAAACATCAAACCTCTGAGTCTGGTTGAGTGTCTCCACTGTTGTAGTTCGAACATTTAGTTGTTTATGCAGCTTTAGTATGTATGTGCGAGTGTGCATAAGCTTTCATAACAACTTGATGTCTCAACGTGAAATATTGCCTCCCTGAACACAATACTACCCAAAAGGGAAAATTCATATCTACATCTGTCTCTGCGCTGCTAAACTTACACAGATGATATTTTGCGGTGCTTTCTAAATGCAGGTGATTTATTTTAACACTGGGATTTACACCCACTTTAGCCTCTTCTCACATGTGATAAGATGGCACATTTCTACACCATGTGTTGTTTGTTGAACCACAAACTGTTGCAGAGTAAAGAAGAGGGAAGATCAGCAGCTAAAAGCAAAATATTTTGGGGAGTTGAACTGTAAATGACCTCAACACATTTATCGCTCTCTGAGACAAATAAAAATGTCAATCATTTTCATTTTCTGTTGTTTTCTGCATCATATTGTACTATTGAACCTTTCAGAACCTTCATGAAAATGTCTAAGAAGTCACTGTCGGGCACCATCAATGCAACGCAATATCATGACAGATGGTGAAATACCTACTTTGATTCATTGAACAGTTTCATAACAAAGCCTGCTATTTCCTTTCTTAGTTCTATACAGCTCCTCCTGTGACTTTGTTGAGATTTCCTGTCTCATTGTGCCACGATGTCATTATGCGCATAACATGCTGATGTCAACACTGTTGGTCCTGAAGTCTGGACTTGCAACTAGAAAAAGTTCTCAGAAAAGTAACTACCACTTTATTAAATATAGACTAAAAGGAGAGAAAAACTTAAGTCACACTAAACATTTTACCACTGAGAAAGATAAAGTGAAATAACTGGTTTGTTCTCATTTTAGTAAGATCAGCCTCCATGGCATCGCTGGCTTTGATAAAAGCACTTTGCCTCTAATAGGTAAAATCTTTATCTGAATCTTATTCAGTGAACAAACTTCAAACCAAATTCAGTAGTTGTCGAAAGCCTCCATCAGGAGCTGAGAGTGGAGCTTGTGCAGGCGTAGCTATGAGATATGAACAATATCTGGACATCTCTGAAGATTGATACAGTTTTGCAACAACTTCTCAATATGTCAAGAAGACCGGTGTGTATAAACGAAGTTTGTGGGAAAACATTGTTCTGAGACATGATCAGTTTGTCGATTCATATTAAACAGAGGAATAAAACTTAACCTGACAGACAAGAGGCATTTCTGAAGCCTGGTTCAGACAGGATGTGGAATAAACATCTTCTGATTTACATGCCCAGAGTGTAACAGCTCAGTGTCATGTTACTGAAAGAGAAAGAGAGAGTTACAGTGAAAGAGAAACAGCAGTTCAGAGAGAGGTAAACAACTGCAGTTATAATGTTGAAGTGTATTATGAAATTATACTTTGTGAATAAGTAGCTTCTTGATTTCTCTCCGGGTATTTTCTTTGTTTTATTAAAATGTTACAGCACATGCAGAATTGTGGTGGACTACACAGCAGCAACAAAGTAGCCTCTTAAATTAACCAGGTTGTTTACTTCATATAACTACATGTAGCAAAACATGTTCAAGACAGAAAGAGATTTGCAAAAGTATTAGGAGTTTGGCTTTGAATGACCCAAGTAAGTATTTCTTTTCATAGGGATGATATACATCAAAGCTACAGCAGCCTCAAATAAAGTAACACTCAGCAGAACTCTGAAAGATTCACGTAGCTAACAAGAATTTGGTCAAAACTGACCCGAAGCTGATGCATCCCCCTTTCCCTCACACATCTGAATAGCCTCTGAAGGTTATCATATACAAGCAATGATAAGAGAGAAAAATTCATTTGGTCTTGGAGATGGTGCACCTGAGCAAGCAAAAGTCAGTTTCACAGGGGCGAGCAGTGCAAGTATCATTTACATAATATATGTTTTCATTGCTGTTTGTTAAAACACCATGGTGTGGTTTGATGTCAAAGTAAACATAAGGCTAATCACAGCCTTGAAACTAAATTATAAATGGATATTTTATGAGCCAGATTAAAAAGAAAATCTTGTTTTATTATTATAATCCTAGCATGAGTCCACTACATAATAAGTTCTACATCTTGTGCTGAAAGCCTGGTCTCCACCTGCTGTTGGGAACTAATATGGAGAGTGATTAGTAGGTGCATATCTGATTGTTTTAGGGAACGTGAGCTGCAGCTCATCTTTCAAACTCGCTTTGTTTATTTTCTCTGCTCTGAATCATGCCACATCCCAAGGGTGCATTTTTGAAAACTGAGGCAACCAGGGTGACAAATCACCATTTTCCCTTGTTTGCATGCATAATGGATCTCCAGTTATTTAACTCTGAACATATGCTCAATGGAAACATTTTTGTTAATTGTTTTTTTCTTTTTAGCTAGTTTCCTTTTCAAGCTTTACTAAAGAAGAAAGATAATGTATAAGTGAGCTGAAGAGACTTCTTTTATCAGATGTTTGTATCTTGCTAAAAGATAAAGTTTGTTGTCATGTGTTTTACAGCATTTCCACTTTTATACGCCAGTAATAAAAACAATGACAGGATGGCATGTGGACCAAAAGTCCTGCTCTTTCATACAACAGTGACAGATGCCGGTGAATATGTTTTAAAATATGTGTTAAAAAGTCAAATCAGAGTAAAGCGATGCAACTAAATTTGTGAATGTGAGTGTCCAGTTCTTATAAAGGCAACAGATTTTGATGTGTCAGGGACTAAATATCCAACATCACCCATTATGAAATATCTTCAGATAGTATTAGTTTTAAAGCGTTTTTTTCTTAAGTTCAGTGGAGGTTCTTACTTGGGAAGTTGCTGTTGTGGCACAGTGGGAAACTAAAAAATAAGGGAGAGAAATATATATACAATACAGTATACTGATAAGGTCAAAATGCAGCTGTGTTCCATTGATAAAATGGGACATAGAATTATATGTTGACAGGGTGATTTCAGTTTATTTGAAGCACATGATGGCTTTGTGAGTTTATGAAAGTGAGGGTGTTTCCCAAATGTACAGCTATTGTGTGAAATTTATTGCTAAATGTTTCTGTATTGACCTGTGGAAATCACATGATCATTTCCAAGGGAAAGGTATAGCCCTAGTTATAGACGACCAAGTTCACTAAGCATTATTAAAGCACAGGCACAACATTATCTGTGGACCAGTTTGTCAAATGAAAGAGGGAATGATTATCATTGATTAATCCTTTGGCTATAGGGTGTCACGAGATAATTTACATAGCTTAATTAATATAGGATTAGCTGCTTTTGCACACTCCAGTCAAGGTTAAAGTGTTATTTAATAACTTATTATGACCAGATGTTTCAATTTCTTGAATGACTTACTATCTGTTTGCATTTTTAAATGCCTGCAAGTCACACATATAAAGTCCATGCAATGTATAGACTTGATAGGTTGTTTCATAAAAACAATTCCATCTTATAGATGCAGCAGTAAGAGATTTACATTATGCAGGAGCCAACATGGTGGAGAGAGAAATCAATAACCACTCAGTGTATTTCCAGCTGCTAATGCTTTCTCATGACTACCATTTGTTCGTGACCTGGAAATGATAGTGTGCAATAAGCTTCAATCCTCTGTTTTCTGTAGGAGACTTGGGAAGTCAATGCTTTCAAGGGAATAATGACTGGGAAGCCCCGCCCCTTATAGTGAAAATCTGTCCTGCGCTAATTCAGAAGACAAATTCTGGACAGAAAGCATTTAAGAACAAAAACATTGTTGTATGCTTTTGAGACCTCTAATAAACGGAGTGAGTCTTCAAAGCAGGCTGATATAGAGAAATAGAGTTCTGCACTTTTCAATATTCTATTATAGCTTTTGCACCATCCAAACACTGCCTAAATTTGAAAAGTCTGTTTGATAGATTGATATCAGGGTTCAAATCTAAATCTGTTTGTAAACACCAACAGATTCATCGGACTCATTGACATCTGACTGGCCATTTTAGAATATGCCAAAATGCAAGAACAACTTTTTTTATATGTAGAAAAAGTATTAAACTGGAAACCAGTGGTTACATAAGAGTTCTTATCTAGGTAAATTATTATTATTATTATTATTATTATTATTATTATTATTATTATTATTATTATTAGCCGTATTATCTTACTTATGGTCAGATGCAAGGATGCAGCCGACCCAAGCAGCCAACTGCTAACGGGAGAAGCCACTGATTCCTCTACTACCACAGTGTATGTGAATGTTTCAAGTCAAAGCAAGTTTATTTAAAAGCATGTTTAAAACAACTAAACTTTATTAATCTGCAATTCAATAGAAAAAAAGGAGAAAATAGCTAAAACCAAAGAAATAAACAAACAAACAAACAAAAACCCAGGGGTTAAAATCATTTTTTTAAGATGTGTTTTTCCACAGTTTGGGGCTAACAACCAAAAATGCCCAGTGTTTTCATTCCTGTGTTTTAACCTGGACCTCAGGACCACTGGGAGCATCTCATTAGCAGATCTCAAGGCAATGAAGAGATGGACAGGGTTAAAAGGTTGGAAAAAGAAGAAGGGACTAGACTATTAAAATGCTTAAAGACAAACAATAAAATTTTAAAACACACTCTAAAATGAACTGGGAGCCAGTGAAAAGAAGCTAAAATTGGTGTAAAATGATCATAAATGTTCCTGTTGAAAGTCAAGCAGTTGCATTTTGAACAAACAGTAGGCAAGACAGAAGAGATTGAGCTGTACCTGCATAAACACTAACAGTGGTCTCGTCTTGAAGAGATAAAAGCGTGAATCACTTTCTCAAAGTCAGAATAAGAGAGGAATGGTTTGACCTTGGAAAGGATTCTCAGCTGAAGGAAGATGTCTCTGAAAAACACAATTTTATCTGTTTATCAAATCAAAACATGATGGAAAATTACTCTTGTGTGGATGCTCTGATCAGGATGCCAAAATAACAAGACCTATGTTTTAATTTAATTTGATGAAAGTTTGTGCAATCCAAAATTTAACCTCCTTTTGGCTGCACAACAAAACCTCTAGAGAAGCTGAGATATTACACTTTAGTGGAACGTAAAGTAATTCACATATCAGTGAAAGAAAAATGCATGTTTATTAGGGATGGAGTCTACAGGAAGCATATATATGAAAATAGGACAGAGCCAAGGATGGACTCGTGGGGGACCCCGCAAGTGAGGACAGCTGCAGAAGAGGAGAAATCTTTAAATAGAAAAATGAAATATGATATAAATCTTTTTTAAAGCAGTTCATTTTGTCCCATCAGTGCTCCAGCCTACAAATGAGCATACAATAGTCAGTGGTTTGAGCAGCACATTAGGTTTTTTCTCTGCAGTCGCTTATTAGTTATTTTGATTGTAAGGTTAAGCTAATAACTTTTAAGAAACAAATAACGTGAATTGTAATACCAAGAAGGAAAGCAACAACAGCCTAATATTGTCATAATCCAGATGGTATTAATAAAAATTTAAATTCAACACATCTTTTCTCAGGAGTTTATTTTTTTAACTCAAACATGCTTCATACACTCACTGCTGTCAACGTGTGCCGTTTATGCAGAGACTGATGTCAGAGGATCAATAACAGGTTCAATCAGTTATCAAAGAAAAGAAAAAGATGACAACTTTTGCAAAAGCTGTTAACTTTCCATTTAAATAATGTATTTGGGAGTTTTATTTAGGCTGAAGGACAAAGTATTCAGGTTTTATGTTTGTTGTTGTCTGAATGATTTAAATTTTCCAGTCACACTGTTGTCCTGATAAATCTAAATAACTTGTGCAGACATTGGAAAAAACTAGAAGTGAGGAATAAAAACTACAGTGTGAATGTTGTCCTGAGTTAAATTATTACATCTTGCTTCAGGTAAAGGCATGAAAACATTGCACTCAACTTCCCACTAACATTTACTGTGCAGTGTTTTCTCTGCTCTGTATGTTCCTCTGATGCTGACACACTGCAGATATCCGACCACATTTCTGCTCTGCTAGCTACACAGTTTATCAATAACTAAACTCACGCAGTTTGGTAATCGTGTGCCCTGCCTGACTGGTCAAGTTTACTATTAGCATGTCTTAATCTTTATTTATTTTAGCTGAAAGTGTGTCCAAACAACAATTGAAATGACTAAAACTATAAATTTCCTATACTGCTTCATCTAGCTAGAGCTTATCCCAGCAAAGGTGAGAGGCAGTGTATACCCTGAACAGGTCGCCAGTCCATCCCAGACCCAACACTGAGAGAGAAGGACAAACAGACAAACAACCACTCACATGGACATCACTACTCAGGGCAATTTAGACTAATCAATCAACTTAACATGCATGTCTTTGGATGGTGGCAGGAAGCTGGAATACCCGGAGAGAAACCAGAAAGCTAGGAGACAAACCAGTAACCTGCTTGATGGGGAGCTGCAGCTCTAATCACCATGCCACTGTGCAGCCCGAAATATATATATTTTTTATTTTGATGATCATTTGAAGCACAGTTGCTTTCATCACAGTTGCTAAGCAGTTACTAATCCATTTTTTTGGCTCTGTTATAGCAATAGCAAGCTACCACCTGGCACTACTCCAGGTCAAGTGTCAAAAAATGGCAATTATATCTAAAATAATCTAAATGGAAGAGTCAAGAGTGTCTGTGACTAATGAAAAAATCATACAGAGCTTTTTTAAAAATGTAGATTCAGTGAGATCCTATAAAATCAGACTAAAATATTCCAGTCTTAATTTTTTTAGTTAGATATTATTTTTTTAGTTTTCAGAGAAAGGGCAATTTTGATATCGGTCTAAAATTGGAACGAACCAGAAGGTCCAGGTTTGGCATTTCAACAAGATGCAGAAGTATTATACACTTCAAATTAATAGGGACAGTTCCAAGCACAAGACAGCTATTATTTATAGCCAGGACACTTGGACCAATAAGACCAAATGTCTTTGAGATGACTGGAGGGAAAAGCATTCAAACCACATCCTAAAGACTTCAAGTGATGGACTACTTCCAATAAAAAGGAAAAGGACCATGGCTCAAAGTGATCAAAAACAGATAAGGCCATACAGTAGATGAGACACAAGGATTAGAGACAGAAAGCATAATTTGTGATTTGTTATCATCAATTTAGTGAAAATAAAAAGGTTAAGGAAGTTTGCACAGACCACTGGAGATTGTAGGGGTCTTAAATTTAACCATTCAGACATCTTTTAGACAGCAAACATAAATATTGACATCCCAAAAAAATAATGTTCTGTCATATATGAGCATAATTTCAGGCAGATAACTCTGAAAAGTCTTGGATAGAATCTTTGTTAAATCAACTTCCCACTGTCTCCCAATTTAGGCCCTCCGGCCATGCCACATATATAAGTCTACCTCTGCCACTGCCGAAAAGCATATAGGCCTACTTTACCTGTTTATCATTCTGTACTGACATTGAATGCTGCATAGTTGCTGTAGTTTGCTATGCTGCTCCAATTTTTGTCAATGTGAGCCCAGATAGGGGAAAAATTATACTGTCTATTACATTCAGGTAGGCTGCAATTTTGTAGCCCAGAGCAACATTTATAAGCGACATTACTTTTACTTATGCAATAAAAGGTGCAGTTGCAATTATTGTGGGCTCATTTAATGCCAGTGAATAACATTAGTGGCATGAAAAGTAAGTTGAAATGTTAAAAGATTAGTAACTATTTAGATAAAGAAAAAGTATGATTCTGACACTGAAATGCCAGATTCTAATCTTTCTTGATGGCTTTTGCAATGCAAAAAAATACTTTGTTTGCTCATTAGTGAGCTAGTTAGCAATGACCTAAAGCCCAGGTCTCTAGGTCAAGAATTTTATAGGTAATGTTACAAAAAAGGCCAGCCGGCTGGTTGAAAGTGGCATTTCTGCTGAATTTGAAGAAACTCCTCATAATAAGCTTAAACAATTTAAATGATTTTGTTTTATTTATTGAGTGTAAACAGTCTGCAATTTGTCAATTTTGCTAGTAAACCTCATTTGCAGAGGAGGTTGTATACTTTTGAATGAATCAGTAAGTCTACAAATATATAAAATAAGCAGAACTAAAGTTTACCAAACAGAATGTCTTAAATTATTTTTTCAAGCAAACTGATAAAATCAAAAGCAGTTACAAAAAAACAAAACAAAAAAACAATAAAGTAAAGAAACAAATATATGAAAAGAAGCAGGAAGAAGAAAAACCTCTAACATAATTCTTTGAAAAAAATGATAACTAGAAAACAAACATATGTCCTCCATGTATCTTATGCTTTTGACTTAAATTCACATGTCCAACTGCATCGTTGTCACAGTCTCAGCTGTCCACAAGTCATGTAATGCCACAGGAGGAGTTCTGTCAATAAATGTTAGGGCTTTTGAAGCTCTGATCATCACACCGTTAAAGTGGAGCAGACAAATGAGAGAGTCTGGCTGATGCAACAGCCTGAAAACATTGGTGAAGCTGACTTGGTGTCTCTCAAATGTCATATTTCTATAGAAATTAAGTTTCAGTAAAAGCAAAAGAAGGTTCAGAGATGGAATTTCTTTTAACAGCTCTGAAAATTAGATTGTAAATTTTTGTTTGCCCTGTATGTACCATACACAGGCTAGTATATATATATGTGTGTGAACATTGGTCAGTGCCTGTCATTTAGATTAATTATTATAATTACTGTCTTGAAGAGTTAATACATGCTGAACAACTTTTCTCCTCAACTGGAAGCAGAAATGTGACTGGGATGTTCATTTTTACCTGACCATAGGAATAAATGTGCTAACGTGTACATGTTCTGTATTCTTATAGTGGGATGCTATTACAGAGATGGATGAGCAGAACAGACCAATTCACACTTTCCAGGTTTGCCATGTAATGGAGCCAAACCAGAACAACTGGCTGCGGTCTGGATGGATCCAACGACAAGCTGCTCAGCGGGTTTGGACAGCATTATAATTCTTCCTCAGATGTGTTTTGTTCAAAAGCCTCTGTCTGAGCCAGGGGAGATGATTAAACTATTTTCAGTTTTCATGGTTCCACCAAGTCAGTTGTTGTGAAAAACCGGTTTCAATGCAGATTTAATACCCAAAGAGGATGTAATTGTGTATTTATTTGTCAATATTTTGATTCAGGTGTATGTAGAGCTGCGTTTTACCCTGAGAGACTGCAACTCCATTCCTTGGGTGTCTGGTACCTGTAAGGAAACCTTCAACCTCTTTTACCTGCAGAAAGCTGAACCACTTCCTGCAGGGACGCGGTTTCGACCAACTGACTATGCCAAGGTTAGTTATTGGATTTATATGAAATAACCTTCTCCGTTTTGCTATTATTATCCTTAAACAGAAGTGAAAAAAGTCTGTTTGCTTCTGGTTTTAAGGTGGATACCATTGCAGCAGATGAAAGCTTCACACAGACGGATCTTGGTGATCGTGTTCTTCGCCTCAATACTGAGGTCAGAGAGGTGGGACCAGTGACACAGAAGGGTTTCTACTTGGCCTTTCAAGATGTGGGAGCTTGTATTGCCCTCGTCTCTGTAAAGGTCTGTCAACAGGGTGGTTCAACTAATGTTTGCTTAAAACACAGGCAGGAAATTGCCTATTTCTGTCTTAAAAGACCAGCCATTTTTTCTCATTTAAGGTATTTTACAAGAGATGCCCGTCAACTTTAAGGAACCTGGCAGTGTTTCCCGACACAGTGCCACACATGGACTCGTCATCGCTGGTGGAGGTGAGGGGGGCATGCGTGGAGAATGCTGAAGAGAGGGACACACCTAAATTATATTGTGGTGCTGATGGAGACTGGCTGGTACCACTGGGCCACTGCATATGTAGCATCGGCCATGAGGAGATGGATGGCCATTGCCAAGGTAAGAAGTTGCATTAAACATTTTTGTTTGTGTGAGTTTTTGTGTTTAGGCTAATTTTAGAGCAGCGGGCTGCAAAAACTGCAGATACAGAGAAGGAAACAAGAGAAGAGAGAAGAGAAAACATTGCATCATGCTAACAGATCTCTGGGGTTTTCCCTGTGATCTGCAAGAGTCTGAGTTTACTGAACTGATATTCCCTCCTCCCATTCTAAGATCCTATATCCTTGTCTGATCCTTTCCATCAAAATTTCTCTTCAACCCCTTTTGGCTCCACCTCCCATCATCTTCCTCTCTTCTCCTGTCCACTTTATTTACTCACTCCTCTTTTATGCTTATCCTTTCATTCCTTCTACTTAAATCACACCCTCAATGTCTCTGTTTGCATATTTTTTTTGCCAGTAGACAATGAAAAATGCTAAATTAAACTCACTATGTGTGTTTCTCACAGTTTTCTGACATTTCAGAGTCATTATTGTAGCTCTCGTGATGAATTTGTCTGAATCAGTTATGTTCAAAAAGAAAAATAATTGTCATATGAAGCTGTTTTAGGATTTGTGTTATATCTGACCTTTTATAAATATTCAGTGTGGAAATGTGCAAACATGCAGCCACTTAGCATTTACAGTACGTGCAAATATTAAAATTTAACAATGTTGAGAAATACCACAAAGCTGCTGTGCATGGCTTTTGAGGCACCTCGTCTCTAATTAGTCCTATCAGCATTACCTAAATGTAGCACATTGGGAGCTGAGCAGATTAAGAAAAAGTTAAAGGAACTGTTGACTTGTTCCAGAGAGTCTTTGGCCTGGTTTCTGGCTTGCTAGCTAATTGCTTTCATTTGTTAGTTTCACAGTTAATTTAGCTTGCACGTAGTCTTTTTCTAAAAACACCCCTCCCAGCCCCACTTCTTCCTCCAGCCTAACGTCTGTAATTAAGGTAGAAGCCAAATTGAGCTACACTGCATGATTACAATTGAAGTACCCTCCTTGTTGTTCACCACATTTTACAGACTTGGAGCAGTCTCAGCTGGCTGGGGTGAAATTTATGTAGTACCCTGTTGAGATGTGGTTGCTCAGGGTATTACAGAGTGCTCCAACATTCATTAGTAGCTGATATGTAGGACAGACTGTAATATCGTCTTTATTTGCTCCTTGGGTGTAATTTTTCTTCTTATCTTTTCTCTTTTATCTGACTTTTATTTATCTTTTCACTCTCGTTCACCCTCAATCATCTCAAGTTAAACAACGCAGAAACCTGTCAAGGGAGATTACTGATGAGACGGCAGCTTAGGAGCAGCACATTCACAGTGTCCCTCGTATGTCCTACATCTATACTCTCCTCCTTCAGCCCCTTTGGCTGACAGTAGTAGCTTGTCTTAATGGTGCTGCCGTTGCAGCAGCATCAGCTAGAACTTGGAAGCTGCTACTGTGAATGGTTCACTAAATTTTGTAGCTTTGGCCCACTTGATAGAAGAACATAAATGTGTGTTTGTGTATTCTTTCTGTATTACATAGCCTGGGTTACTAAAATCAACAAATCAGTCAACTTATAATAAATAAGGCTGTAGTAACAATGCATAATACCTGCCAAAACCTAAATCATTTGGACAGGTATTAATTGTAATAAAGACAATAATGTAACAATTTACTGATATTGTTATACATATTTAGGAAACAGATCACTTAGTGCAATGTGTTTAATTGTGTTAATTATATTTTCTCAATCAAAAGTGACACACACACATGCTCAAACACATCGTCACACACACCTAATAAACAATGACAGTAAAATAAATAAACAAATACATAAATAAACAGTCTCATCTATGTATTGTTTTGTTACTAACTATGGCTATGGCAATTATGTTATATGCTTGTTGTATTTTTTAAAAAATGGTTATATATTATCAGAAAAACGTGATTATATTTTTGGTTTAGTGCATTTAAAACCTTCCAAAAGGATTTTATCATGTGGCTTTTTTCATATTATCATTGTAACACACCAAAGATATATAAAGGGCAAGGTGAGGCAAGTTTATTTGTATAGCACCTTTCATGTACTTGACAATTCAAAGTGCTTTACATAAAAACAGCAAAAGCATTACAGGTGTAAATAAGAATAAAGAAAACAGCAAAAATGACAAATTAGAAATAAAATCACACAAAGGAATGTTTTTTCAGGAATTTTAAAACCTCACATGTAGCATATTTATATGAGTACTGTGAACATGAATGTCTCTAATAATGCCACAATGCAATAATGGAGCTGGGGTGCAGCAGTGACGTGCACTACCTCCTCCTAAGTAATTGTCACCCATGCAAGAAAGTTTTTAACTTGGTCCTGAATCTGAACTGCCCCCCTCATGGGTTTAATTTGACAATGCCTTTGATGATTAAAAGCTCAGTTTGCACAACCAGCTGAAGAGAGAAACTGTATTCCCTGGCAATGCACATCAGTATTTTCTCAAATTCTTTGCAGTTTTGAGAAATGTTTTCTAATCTAAAAATATTCTGGTTGTTCACCTATAATGATAAACTTCCCATGTTTATTTCCAAATTATTTTGATATTTTATGACACTTTTTTTTAACCATATGTAAATAATGGTAATGCTTTGTTAGTATTAACTGAATTACTTAGAAGAAAGAAGAAAAAGGTTTATACTAGTAGTAGACTATATTTTAATGAAAGAAACTATTTTTGTCTTTTCTTATTCTTGTATTCACTTTTAAAATATTATATGTTGCCTTTGGTACTGTCATTTGTTGTAAAGCCAGAGATTTTTTCATTAGTTCATTAGAGATATTTTTTTTTTTTATTTAAAACTCATGAATGTTTGGGACTGTGATACTCTTCTTCATTGGTGTAGTGGTCCTTCAAAAAGTGGATAAACTCTCAAATAGAGCTTTTTTTGAGAATAGGGGTTGAGGCTATAGTTAGCAGAGCTGCTAACTGCACCAGTGTAGTATTGGTAACACTTTTTATTTATGTTGTGATGTTGTGAAAAGCCCTTCTTAATTTGAAGTATTAGGTTCATCATGCATATTAAATGTGAAAATTTTACATCAGCTTGCAAATGTGTATTTTTAGCTATGTTTTTCTTGGCAACTCTCTCTAATCGACTCATCCACTCTCATACATGTTTGAGTTAAACAATTTATTCAGGGAATGTGCTGAGTACTATCCAGTTAGAGGCAGAGTAGGAAAGATTGTGGCCTCAATGTTTTAGGCTTGCAGGTACAACTTGTTTGAACATATAGCAGGGGGTCTGGAAGTTGGTATACTCAATGCTGACTGAACAATAAATGGGTATACTCTGTATACCTGCTTATACCTTGGAATACATCAATGCTCTTCTTCAGGAGGCGCTTCCCCCCTGCTGTTTTAAAAGCAGATGAGAAAAACACCTTTCTGAAGAGAACAATTCACAATGTCTAGGAGCTCAGGCTCAAAGAAACCATAAATTATTATAAAAGTAATGTTGTAGTAGAATCTAAAAGGCAGATTTGTTGGCTTTCACTGTAAATAAAAAGTGCTATCTTTGTACAAACCAGGACAAAACTCTAGTAGTTACTCAGTAAAAAAAAATGCAAACAAACAACAACAAAAAACAACAATACCTAATGATATGTCAAAACCAACATTTTGTTGAGATAAAACATTTTAATAGCATCAGTTTTACTCTTGAAGTGGTCTTCAAGATCCTCCCAATCAGCATCAGATTCTCCAGTCTAAATGTTCTGATGGGACCTGAAATTCAACAGAAAGACAATTTACAGAAAGACTGTCCACAGTCTGTCACTGACATGCAGTTACGAAACATTTAAGAAAACCATGAGATCTTCTTAATCCATAGCCTGACTAGTCAGAGCCTTTTTGGTATTTATAAACTGTTGTACAAAAAAATTATATTAAACTTAATATCCCTAGCACAGATGTGTGGATTTTCTTTGCAGTCTCGCCACTGAAAAATTAAAAAAAATTCCACTAAAATATGCTGATCCCAAATTCCTAAACACCATCTTTAAAATCATTATCATTAGGTGTAAAGGAGTCGGCAGTAGGAACAACACACCATGCCCTTATAATTAATGATTCATGGTTTCAATGATTTATAACCAGTTATTTTTTTTTCTCATAAATAATTTCTATAGGTTTGACAGAGCTTATACTGTGATAAAGATGTGCAGTTTGGCAAGTAGTTGCAGGAAGTTTAGGCGTGAACTTTCGATGACTTCTGCTTTCTCCTCGTTTTCATTTTGGAACACTGCTTCAAAGGGTGCTGTGATCAAAGCTGTCTGAGAGGCAGCATGGGGAAAAAGCAAAAGAGGGAGAGAGAGAAAGAGAGAGAGAGAGAGGAAGAGAGAGATAGAGAGAGAACAGGGAAAACCCCAGCGCTCCAAAATATGAGCAGAGCCTGGCACTAACACGTCCATCTTTCCCTCCCAGCTGCCTAAACAAAGGCATCAGCGCTTATCAAACTCTGCTTTCCACCCCAACAGCATTCTACCAGACTGTTCTGACATCTCAATCGAGCGCTTTATTATTCTATTCCTTTCATTCAGCGTCAACCACAAGAGGATTACTCAGAGATAGGCTGGTTATATCATGACCTAGATAAAGCAACATCATAGAGCTGATTCTATTTGTTCCTCATCCTTTCGTCACAGCACCATATTCAAAAAGAAGCAGTGGATTGTGGGGGAAGCTAATAGAGATGTCTTTTCAATTTTTATTTGAGTCAGAGTAGATACTCTGAGAAGATCAAAAACACACCCTGCAGATAAATGAATACACTTAGTAAATGAAAAATGTAGGTGTTTGGTTTCCAAATTCGACTGATTTTGCTGTTATGTTGTCCAAGTCTTTCACATAAATGAGACCATTTAGTGGATCAGTATTTTTCTTTCTTTCTTTCTTTTATACTTGATCTGCTTATGTTACCATACTACAGCACAGTGGTGGCTTCAAGCCTATGTGCAAACTTATGACCTTATTTAGGTAAAATAGAATATAAAATAAGGAAATAAAGCATCTCTTGGATATAGTGTAGCTCCTGTGCCCATTAAGAGCTATGTTTACTCTGGTCGCTTTTTCACTGCAGCCAGAGCATCATTCATTCTCTGTGAACTTGCCATCTGCATATCAAAGCTGAGATACCAGGCAGGGTAAATATACTCTACCACCATCTGTTTCTGAAAACATAAAGCCAAGAGATGACTTATAAACCAACACACCTTAACTCAAAATCACTTAGAATGCTGTTGTGTTCATGCAAAACACGTGAGTGTAGTACTGAAGTGGGGCGGCTGTGGCGCATGTAGTAGAGCGGGTCACTTTGTAACCAGTGAGTTAGTGGTTCAAGTCCCAGCTCTGGCGTCCACATGCCGAAGTGTCCTTGAGCAAGACACTGA
>JBAMIG010000001.1:11115748-11136779 GCA_037177335.1 Kiunga ballochi | reverse complement strand
TAGTGTTAAAGCGCTTTGAGTACACTGATGTGTAGAAAAGCGCTATACAAGTACAAGACCATTTACCATTTACCATGAAGTGGATCTCAGGATGGATCATCCATGACCAGCTGCTAAACATTAAAAAATACATCTTTACGAATGAATGGAGTTAGTGAAGCCAACACAAACACAATATAGATGAAGAAGTGCAATGAATCCACAGGGAAAAGTTAGAAAGTCAGCTCTATGAGGACATGTTTGGAATGAAAAAGAGATCAAACTAATAAAGTCTGAACAGAGCGAATAAGTGAAACAAGTTCAACCGGTTCAGTTTACTTCCTGCCTCCAGCTCAACAGAACACACACTCTCCATGAGCCTCCAGTCTGTCACCTTGCAGATATGCTGTGTATGCTTGCGTACATGGCAACACCTACATCAGTGTACACACTGCTGCAAACAGTGCAAGTATGGTGCGGCCAAAAAGTACAACACTGGAGGCAATAACTAGGAGGCATAGCACATTAGCACTGCAACGCTGAACTAGAGAAAGGATTTGTGGCATTTCAGTAAACAATTGACTTAATGCACAACACTGCTACTTCCTTTTCTTTTTTTCTTTTTTTTTTTTTACTTTTAGCATTAAAGCAGGCAGAATGAGGGTCTGGGAGGGAGGTAAAGATGAAAAAATAGCAACAGCGTCAAAACAAGGAAATATATTCAACATAGGTTAATAAACTCTGTCATAATGCAGAACGTATAGGGTGAAAAGTGCCCACAGAAAAGTGATCATGCTAACGCGACCCCCTCTACCCAAAGGTCAAAGGAAAACCAGGACCACCCGAGACCAGGACAATGTGAGAATCTGCGGAAAGCTTTTTTCATCCTAAACACAAACAAAACAACAAAAATGTTTGTTGATCTGATGATTGAAACTGAACAAGAGGAGAAAAAAAGCACTGTTTATATCTTTGGAGATGAGGTGGGAGGTAGTGGAGGAGTGCAATAGGAGTGTAACAACACATTGCTACACAGTGGTAAATAAATCCTGTGGTACATGAGACATTGACAATAATGCTGAATGTTTAAAAGTCGATACAATAACCTTTTATCAAACACACTTAGTTTGAAAATGGCTGAATTTTGAGTCCACAATGCATGTCAATTTGTACTCCAGTCTGTATGTAATTCAGGAATAAAATTGTTGAATGATATTTTAGTTGTTATTATGTTATTTTGCTATAAATGGAAATGGCTGTGTTCAACTACTTGTGATTTGGTTTCATATCATTCGGTGGTATGGTATCCGATCTAGATTCATGAATGAATTTGAAATATCATAACCAAACTGGTGATTTACACATCTATACAAATACCTTGGAGTTCAACTAAACAGCAGACTAGACTAACAAGACAACACAGCTCAAAGGGTACAAAGGGTACAGAGCAGACTCAACTTCTTCAGTAATGTAAAGTCATTCAATTTCAGCACAAATGTTCTATAACCATGTTGTGGAAGGGGAAACCAGCTTTACAGCCATCTCCTGGATCCTTGAAACATTTCAATTAAAAAAACAACAGCATTACAATTTTCTTCTAGCATAAATAAAATACTTTTCATTCATTTAATTTGACTTGTTTGGAATAATGGAGTTGCTTTAATTACTGCCATGATCACCTGAAATCAAATACAGATTCCCAGTGTGGACGGTCTTAAATTCATAAGCACGTTTTCATATCTAGTGATGAAAACATTTAAGGCTCAAAGTTTGTTTGCTCTGGTTTTCCTAGTTAATGTGAAAAAAACACATATAATCTTTGCAAATCAGCTGAGTTGAAGGAGTTTACTGTTAATATAAACCTCTAGCAACACTCATGTAACATCAGTCTAATAAATGTCTTTTTCTGTTTTTTTTTTACAACCTGGCATTAGTACGCAGATACTTGAGCCTCTGAATCACTCACTTCAAGAAATGTACTTCTACTAAGGTGATTGTATTACAAATTACATTCATGATACAATTACTTACATTTTCCTGTTTAATTAAGCCAGATTACTCTTTTAGTAACAGCTATTATTCACAAGGAACCCTAAATGTGCTCGGTAGCCACCAGACAAGGTATACAGTATTACCTCTATGCCTATTATTGCATTATTGCTTGCATATTTACTTGGTAATTTAGACATGATTACCTCAGCCATATTAATATTCTGCATTCGAAGACATGTCGCTGTGCAATACATTTTCCAGAAAATTTTAAAACCTCAGTATTAGTGCTTTATTCTTCACCGCTGAAGTAAGTCTGAAAAAAGGCAATCTGCAATGGTTTTGCCATCTTCTGATAAGCCTTTCTGAAAAGAGCACAGAGAAAAGCACGAGGCCAGATGGGAAGAGAAATTATACCGGAAGAAAGATGAAAACCAAGAAAAGGTGAACACTGAGGCAGAGCAAAACAGTTAGTGAAATATTGAAAAGATAAGGAAAGGTGAGTTGGCTGCGTTGATGGAAAGAAAGAAATGGGAAGGGGAAATTGTTGTCGGGTAGTCGAAAGTGAACCTGTCTAAAGATGGAAAACTGAGAATACCTCAGTCAGCAGAATGCCCCGAGTGCAGATCGGTTTTAGAGAGAAGCCAGGCTGTAATTATTTTATTCCTAATGTATTATTTGTATGCTAATAACTTACAAATAATGTCTGGAAAAAAACTATCTTCATGTTTATGTCAAAGAAATCTGAGAATTGTAATCACTTAAACCTGCTGTCTTTTATGGCCTAATTACATTTTAATCTTTATTATGCCTTGCAGTATGTACTGTATGTTCCTGCATTGCGAGATAATCCTACAGTCAACCATTTATATTTTCATTTGCTTATATTGTGTTTTAGCATTATTCTGTTTACTTTTTATTATAGCTGATATCAATTAAAAATATGACTCAAATGTTTTATTTTGCATATGTCCTATCATAAGACACACACTTTGAATAAAATGCATTTAAATCAGAGAAAAAAATAATAGTGTGATTTAATTAAAAGTGATTTATTTTGCTTTAATTGGTTCATTTGGCAGATGGTTACATAACGGTTACTTAAATATAATAAATTTACCTTTAACCAACTCCACTGACATCTCATCTTTACCCCTTAAATTCATGTTTTCACACTTTTATTTATTTTTTAACTGAAATCAGAATTCAGAGGTTATATGTCAGTACCACCTCACTGAAAATATAGTCTATCCAAACAGTAATTGACAAGCTCATGACCTCCTGCTGATAGAAATTAAATCTAAAGCTTGCCAGTTGTGAAATCTGGGATCAGGGTTGTACAAGTTCATTGAGTATTGGTTGTCCTTTGAAGTCTTCCTTCATTTTGTGTTTATTCAAAAACACATTTCTGCGTTGTGAATCTCTATTTGAAAAAAGGGCATCGCAGGCGCACACCTAGGATGTAGAGATGCAAAAGCAGCTGCACCTCTTATAATTTGAGTCTTCTGCCTTCTTGTCTTCCTCCAGCATGCAAGCCTGGCTTCTTCAAGGCATTTGCTGGAAACACAAAATGCTCCAAGTGTCCTCTGCACAGCTCAAGCCATGACCAGGCTGCCACAATCTGCCACTGCGATAAAAGCTTCTACAGGGCTATCAAAGACCCCTCCACGATGGACTGCACAAGTTAGTAGAGCTTTAAAAGAAACTTTTTATTTACATGTAAAAAAAGGATTTTTACCTAAACTTGTAAATATTGTTCCTTTTGCCGCCCCTTCTTTTCGACATGTGTTTTTTTTGCAATCATTCTGAGCATTTAGAGTCTTGTTTTATGGCAAAAAAAAAATATTCTGTTAAAAATTAAAATAGAAAAAAATAAGACCGCCTGCAAATCCCTCTTTACCATTAAGTGACCTCATTGTAGAAAAGTACAGCTGGGTAACTTCATGAAAAAATAGTTCTCTCATGCTAATTTATTAGAATTTGTCTTGTTAGCAAAATATGCAAAATATGCTCTGCACAAACCCCCACTTCCACACACACACACAATTATGCAATTGGAGGTAAGAGTCTCCTGTTGGGTAATTACTGCATGGATATTATTTGATTCTAATGGATGCACTGGGAAACTTCTTATTTCTTAAGTAAAACATGGCCGCTGGTCATAAAAAGGATGTTTCAAATTGTATTTCCAGCCATAAAACTCAATTTTCTTAACTCATTTGATAGCAAAGTGACATCTATAATGTACATTTCTGGAGCTGTCACAGCCCAGGATCGACCTACAGCTGAAAAAACGCATGTCACAACTTTTCCTTCCACGACACATGACGCTGAAGCTCTATCTAGCTTTTCAACATTGTGTCACATGCTAGTAAGTGGATATAAACTCGCTGTCCATTTTTAGCATGCTCCATGGCTGGTATAGCAAAGAAACAAAAGAAGATATTATTGGAGGATGAGAGCAACAGGGAATAAAGGGACAGGACAAGAGATAACACAAGAGCCTAGATAAGTCTGCTTTATACTGGCCAGAGATACCTGTAGCACATCTTTTTAATCTGTCTCAGAAAGGTCAAATTATTGGCATCAACTGAAGAAAGCATCTAAGCAAAGAACTAAAACTATTAAAACTGAGCTAAGAATTATACAATACATTATTAAAAACTGGAAGGGTAGTAATGAGAAATGAATGACCATGATGAACACAAAAACAGATTTGACTTCAGGAGCCAGATTTAAACTGCTGACCTTCGGGGCATCGAACAACTTGCTCTTCCTCGTGAGTCACTGCCGTCGGGAAACAGCTGTGTGTCTTTAATAAAACCACTTCTTAATGGGGCTAATAAAGGGAAAAAGGGCTTCAATTTGCTTGGAAGCTTAAAGATTGGACTTAGAGCAATGAAAGAAGGCCATGTAATCTGATGAACACAGAATTACTCTGTTCCAGAGGGATGCGCACATTAGGGGATAAAGAAAGGTGGATGATGACATGCTTACATCATGCTTCGACCTTCTGTCAACTGTGCAAGTCTGTGTGGGCAGTCTCTGGGGTTGCTGCAGTTACAGTAGTTAGGCCTATGTACAGCGACATAAGTGGCCAAAAATGTGGTCCGCTGACTACCTGAATATAGTGAATGTCCATCTTATTCCCTGGTGGCACAGTGGTATTCCAAGATTCATCGAGCTCAGATTATGAAACAGTGGTTCAGGGAGCATGAGTCATCAGAGTAAAAAGAAAATTATACTGGAGCCTATTGAAAGGATGTCACAGCAAGACCATAACCTAAACCTAAGGGAGTTCAAGAAAATATTAGTGTGGCTATGTAGGATGCAGGTAGTGCATTTAATCATCTTACGACTATACAGTAGATATATCCTATTCCTGAAAACAAACTTAACCAGTTACAACGATGAATCTTTTTTCTCATCCAAACAGATTGCCATTGCTAAATTAGATAAAAAAACAGATCATGTATAGATCATTGCTGGATGACTTTTCTTCTGTTTTAGCCGCTCATCTTCCCAAAAAGGGTCAGATACACTTAGCATTTCAACCAATAATCGCCAGGTCGTTAGTTCGACCTGCATGATGTGTCCGAAAGCACCCTTGAACAAAATACTAAATGCTGAAATTGTCCTGACTCCTTAATCAGTTTTTCATTGTGTGTGTGGCTAATTTATGCACTCACTGTAAAAAATAAAATATTGCTGTGTAAATAAATGTTTGTGGCTTTTTATGATTGGTTAAGCACAATGAAAAGAAGTTATAGGATATGTAACTGCAGTTTAGTATATTTTGGATATGCTCACCTGCCACAGCATCATCCAGCATGTTTCTCCGTATTCTTTCATTTCCCTTCCATCCATCGGTACTACTTAATCCAATTCAAGGTTGCAGGTAGCTAAAGCCTTTCCCTGTTATCACCGAGCAAGAGGCAGAATAAACTTTGGACAGGTCGCCAGTCCAACACAGAGAGGCAAACAACCACACACATTCACTCTAAAGGACAATTTAGATTGACCAATGAACCTAATGCCTCTCTGGACGGTGAGAGGAAACTGCAGTACCTGGAGAGAACCCACTAACACGGGGAACATACAGACTCCACCACTGAACCAGTGACCTCCTTGCTGTGAGGCTTCTGTGCTAACCATCACACCACAATGCTGCATCATAGAGAAGCTCTTACCGCTCATTTATGCTTACTTTTCAGTTTTATTTTAAAACATATATTCATACCAGCTCATTTCTGCTGCTTTTACCTCTTTGTACTGTTTCACACATGTGTAGAGTTTAGATTAGAATCCCACCACTCTGTTACTGGTTTCCACTACTGGTTGTAATCAGTCTTTACACATTCTTAACATACAGAAAGCTGCTGGTTACACAGATTTGATGTTACTTATCTAAGTTTCAGCCTTATCTGATGCTCTGAGATGGTGCTCAGGTCCTTGACAGCTGACCTTAAAAGTTATGAGAGAAATTAGGGCTGAAGCAGGTGTTTTGATTGGATGGTGTTAGGTGTTAATCAGATCATAGGTCTAAAACAATCCTCTTCTCCGCAGGACCCCCATCAGCTCCCAGAAACCTGGTCTCAGTCATCAACGACACTGCTCTTTTCTTGAAATGGCTGCCTCCCAGTGATACAGGAGGCAGGAACGACATCTCGTACAATGTCCTGTGCCAGCGCTGTGATGGAGGTGACGGTGCTTTCAAACAGTGCGAGCCCTGTGAGCCAGACCTTCGGTTCATCCCTCGGCCACTTGGTATGACTGGTACCTCCATTGCTATACTCGACTTTGCGATGCAGGCCAACTACACCTTCCATGTGGAGGCGGTGAACGGAGTCTCTGGATTGGGTGTGGCTGCACGTTCGCTGGCAAACGTTACTGTCAACACGCATCAAGCTGGTGAGTTGTAGAGCTTTTGTATGTGCACCTTGTTTATTCCCTTTTACTGTCTCAATTGCTCAGTTGAAGCTACTGAGGGAAGCAACTTTTACCTAAAATATCGAAGGTTTTGTTTCCTTTCCTTTTCTGTGTTAACTTTGAATTGACCTTTCAGTTTAAAATTGTGAACAAAGACGTGAAACAAAAATTATTTTCTGCATATATTGCCGTAACAAAAAACTTAAGTTATGCTAAATGTATGTTGTGCTTGATAGCAGCTTGAATAAATAAACATCTAGAATCACCTCTGTCACTCCCGAGAAGCCTTTTTCTGCAACTCCTGAATGCAACATAATGAGGAAAGCTTGAGACACACTTCGGACCCTTGAAGAGCTGACTGAGCCATTCTGAGCCTGAACATAATCCTCATTAGTAGAATCCAGATGACCTGAGATCTGCTGTGCCACAAGTTCACAAGGGATCATTGTCTTAAGTTGAATTAACAAAAATGAAATACCTGAACCTCAGCCTTATATTTCAAGGACGGGAATATTGATGGAATAACTGATGAGGAGGTCAGGATGAAGGACGGGAAGAGGATGGATTAATAAATTATACTGTGGTATACACATTTTCTGCCTCTTTCAGCATGTGCAGCAAGCTTGGTTTTGAATATGATAGATGCCTATCAGTCATTAACCTATGAGAATTAGCAGTGACTTTTCTGTGCTAAATATTTTTTTATATATAATTATATCATATTATATGATTTTTTAATATATTTTTTTTATTCATTACTATGTTTTACTTGTACTTTTCAATAATTTCTGGGAAATATAGATAGATAAACATGTATCAATTCCAACAAATTTGACTCATTGAGTTTTCATTAGCAACTGCATTGTAAAGGCTCTACATCCTGTTACTGTATCTATAAGACTTGTTGGCTTATAGGAAGCCCCCTTTTTCCACAATTTGTCACATTTTCTTGACATCTTAAAAAGAATCACACCCTTTGGTGATCAGCATCAGCATCAGAATCTCTACACAGAAGTTCTGTTTATAGCAGCTTGTTTCTCTCCTCCATCCCATCCTCATGTTGTTGGTATTTAGAGATCATTCCTGCAGTTAAGCATGCTGATTAAATTCTAACACTAATTCTCTAACACTCTCAACAAACTCTTTATGCATTTATGTGGTAAGTTCTACTCTAAGAGGCAGTACCAGAACACACAGCAAACCATACACCACGCTGATAGCAGAAATACTTTACTGGCAGTTTTACCCTCTTTTCAGTTTTATAACATGAAAACATAAATGGAATAAGTCAACATGGCTCAGATAAGTCAAAATTGCATTATTAATCTTCTTGTATATATTGCCGACATTCACCTGGACTTCACGTAATGAAGTCCAGGTGAATGTTTTTTTAGCAGTAAAGCAAAGATTACTCAGGGAATTTTTTTCTAAAACCCCAGTTAACAATCCCTTCAAAGTAATTTGTGCACCTAAACCTTCATTCATTCATTTTCTATATCATTCATCCATCTATTAACTGTACTGCTTAATCCAGTTTAGGGACATGGGTAAACTGGAGCATGTCCCAGCAATTAGCAGATGATAGCAGGGTTCTCCTTGGACAGGTTGCCAGTCCATCAAGGTACCTAAAAATGCCCCCTTTCAAATTTTTTGGAACAAAAACAACCTCTTGTGGCTTAAAAGAGGCTTTTTCTGTATTCATCGAGTATGAATCTATAAATTTACCTGTAGCCCCAGCTATGCTTTCACCTCCATGACCTGAGTGTGTGATGTAATATGACCCAGCAAATTTGAATGGCTAACTATTTTCCGACATAACAGAGTAACATACAGTAGTTGTTTCTTTTAGACTTAGTCATCTAAAAGAAACACCTTTGGACACCTAAATATATGCCATAAAATGCAGAAAATTAGATGTACTTCACATATTCTATGTAGAATATATTTGTAACAGGGAAACAAGATTAGAAGATAAAATTTTCAGATGTAAAGCAACGCTGTGTGGCTTCTTTTATCTCATGAACCCTCTCTAGCAGTATATAGTGCAAGGGCACATAAAATCACCATAATTGGGTATTCTGTGGCCTGTTAAAATATTTGTAACATTAAATAGAGTGCATCCGAACCAGCTAACACAAGACGCTTTCCACAAAGTTCTGTACTTTGGCCTTTTCTAATGAGAAAGGTTCAGACCACAGTCAGTCACTGCTGTGACCAAATCATTTTTCAGGCTTACACACTGTAATTTCTCCTCTCATATGCAGTGAGAAGGCTTGCTATGAATAATAAATGCCTGAAGAATATCCACCTTTTTTACATTGATCTCATTCATCAAGCATTTATTATGCATCCGCTTGTAGCCATGTGGTCTCCCAGGTCCTTCCAGCTCCTGCTTGATGAAGTCGACACCTTGTCCAATGTCTGCATATTGTTTGCTTTGCAACTTCTGCATTTTAAGCTGGGATACAAATAGTGTCTAGAAATTGTTCTCTGGAAAAAAGTGCTTTAACTTGAATAAACTGCCATGTAAATAAAAAGGACTAAGTCTTTACCAGAGTAAAAGTCAAGCAGGTCTGTGTAAACGCACTCTTTAATGGCATTAATGGCATTTAATGGCATAAATGCAAAACAATGTAAGTGTGAAAAAAAAGTTATGCTAACTATCATTTGCTTAAACAAACTAGAATATCTTTTGTCAACCTCATTGTGCAACTGAATGTAAGTGTATATTATTTAATAATATTATTATGATTTTCTGAGGAAGCAGAAGCCACTAAGCTCTTATTCCCAAAACAACAGGGAATCATGTGTCAGTTAACAAACACATTTCTGCTTATGCAGATAATTGTTGTCATTTGTGCGAGTGTTGTTCTCTTCAGAATAATCTCTCAAAGAATGACTTAAAATATTCAATGAAGCAAATTTAAAAAACATCAAGCAGACCTTTGAAGAGTTAACATATAAACAGCTTGACATTCACTAAACGCAAACATACACGAGAATAGACATTGCTGGACTGATATCTGAATCCTGCCTCTCCCACTGGGCTTGTGACCAGTTCCTTAATACTGTTGCTGAAGTGGTAGGTTCTGACTATTCTGGTGTTCCTCCTCTTGTTCTTTTTGTAATGTGTTTACTTGAGCCGGTTGATGGAAAATAACAAAGTAGATTTTTTTTCTAATGCTATGAGTAAAATGTGAAACCTGTCTGGCTTAACTTTGGGAATATAAAACCCTGTTTTAATCTTCTTTAATTTAATTTTTGACTCCAGTGTTGTGGTTAAAGTAAGTTAAGTACTGGAACCAAAATAGCCCTTTGAAGGACTGGCAACCTGTCCAGGGTGAACCCCACTTATCGCCCGATGTCAGCTAGGATCGGCTCCAGCCCCCCTGCGACCCCGTTTGGGAATGAGCGGTAGAAAATGGATGGATATCTTCATAAACCCTGTTAATTAAAATAGATTAAATTATACTGAATATAACTTATTATAACTCTTAATATTCAGGATATCAGCTGGTGTGTTTTTCATCTGTAGTTTGTAGTTTTGTATATAGTTTATAGTTTATATCTTAGTTTTTTTATTGTAGATTTTATTAAAATTTATCTAAATATTTCATTATATTCATAATAATTATATTATAATGCATATATCATTGTCCCATGGTTTATCAGTTCATGGCAATTGATTGGACATCTCATTTATACATCGTACCGACTTGTGGATAGGAAGTATTGATTAAATTCCCACAATTTATTGAGGTTTTCCAAACCCATGGTACCCAGGTGTTAAAATTCTCTTTCCTCGGTACAGGGTCAGTACAAGGTAACATCCATCAGCTTCTTGTGTTAAATGCAAATAGATGTTACAAAGGGTAAACAACTTAACAATGTAATCAATAGGTGCTTGTAAGGAACCTTGAATCGAAGCAATGAAAAGAGTGCATCATATATGTTATCAAATTCTCATGGTTATCTTTTTTTTTGTGCTTTTCCTGACCGGAAAGCTGATTTCTCATCTATTTACTAATAATTTGTTTTAATCATAAAATACATTTTTAGTTTATTCATTGATTCTCTTTGAGAAATATTGGTTCTTCCTTTCCTCAGTTATTGTATGGCGGCTTCACCACTAAACAATGCTTCTAGTTATTATATCACTGTCACATTAACACTGACAGTTTATTCTGGCTAATTATCTTCAAGCACACAGTGAAAAATGTTGTACTGAGGTGGAAAGATATACCTACTGATAGGTTGTTATACTATGGAAGCCAGGTGTCAGGTACTGTATATATGGGTATATATATGTATATATATATATATATGTCACCTTATACCAGCCTCTCCTGGAATGGCAGCAAGACTGATGGGGGAAAGTCAGAATGCAAAATAATCTCCACAGAGAAAGAGAGGCAGCCTGCGGGGATGTTCCCATTAGAATGTTTATACTGGATTAACTTGTCAAACTGCCTTTATTCAGTAGACATACTGTAAGCACACATAACCAGGCATTTGTGCATACACACAGGCAAACAAAATAACATTTTCACACATGCACCTACATGCATGCATATGGTTTGCTTTTTCTTATTGACTTGTCTCCTTCCCACACATGAACATGGATTTTTATTCTTTTGTTTTTTTGTTGTTGTTTTTTTTTTATCAGAAACACAAAAGCAGTCTGTACATTATTCACATAATTACCTTTTCAAAATCACTTTTTTATGTTCTTTATAAAGTGTTTTTGTAGCTTGTCCTTGGTAGGTAGATACCACCCATCACACATCAATGAAAAATATTTATCAAAAGTAAATGAAAGAGCAACACTTACAATATGCTGTGTCTCAATTCAGAGACTGTAGAGGTCGTACTGGGGGGTCAAGAACTGTCCCAATTCGAAGTGTGATTCTGATCCACACTATTCACGCTTTATTTGGAGCTGCATCAGCTTAAAACAAGTGTACATGCTATGTATCCTTCACGGTCTTTAGGTCACCCAGAATGCATTGCGTGCCAGATAGAAATGAATAAGCAGCAGTCCATTGCCTGCAAGGACGTTTTTCAATAAAATATATAAACACATATTTGTCTCTGCAGACTAGCGGACATGGCAGTGTGTCCCTTGATCACAAATTAATTTTATTTACATGCTTCTAATGAGGATTATTTGTCACAAGGAGAGCTCTTCTGGTCCGCCTCCTCCACATGTTTGGAATTTAGACACTCAGGTCCATTTAAATATTAAATTATTGACATATCTGGTTTCATTTGACATTATATAAAAATATATTATCATGTTTATGTGGAAGAATCAGATAATTATATGGATGATACACATGGCACATGACGTTGCTAGGCAATATAGGACTGAAGTACTATGGGTAGGCTAATTCTTGTACATAGATTGCTGTCTCATGCCACAAGAAGGCACATTTTAGAGTGTGTAGACTACAAAGGACACACAAACTATGTAGTCTGCGTACTTCAAAGTGTCGAGTCTCTGAATTGAGATACAGCCATACTGTATGTATTATATCAGTGTTTTTTACTGCCCTCTTTCGGATTACTTTCAACTCCAGCACACCTCATTCAGGTTTATTAAACTGATTGTTAAGTTCTCTGCAACTTTACTAATGAGACATTCAGTTGAGTCACGTGTGGTAAAATAGGGTTATCTCTAAAACATGCAGGGGGGTGTTCCCACTGGACCAAGGTTAAAAAATGCTGTATTAGATGTTTTTGCATTGTTTTAATTCAATTTAAAGTAGCCTATATGCAAAAGCAAAACACTTCAAAACATACCATAATTTGAAACAACTGATAGAGTTAAGAGATTTTTTTGGGGAAACTGTACTCGTGTGAGATCTGTGAGATCTGTTTTGCTGTACAAAGCTGCCTCAATGTCAATTTAACACAAGGTGACACAAGTATTGATTGTGATATTATGTCGGTGATTGAGAAGCAGACATTTACTATAATTTATTTATTCTAGTTTTTTTGTTGTATGTTAATGATGCTCTTTAATTTTGATAAACCTAATGTCTAACCCTATATGGTAGATTAAAACAAATATTGTCTTGTCTTTCAACAGAATGTACGATGCTTCAGATATTTCACTTTAAAAATATCAAATATGGCTTTATAATTGCACATTTTTATTTGTGTGGTCATAACCTCTCAAGTAGCTTGAAGGGCTGTCTTTGTCAATTTCCCCTCACTATTCAGATGCACAGCATGAAGCTGTTGCGTGATAATGGTCAGTTGATCATCTCTTTTGAACAACACTCAAGGTGGAACTGGAGAGCAGAGAGAGCTGTGATGCTGTGTTTATGAAAAGTGAGCTCCGCTTTGTGCAGAATACGCTGCAGGCTAGCTGTTGCTCAGCAGAGCATTTGTCACGGAAGATTCCTCCTACCAAGTTCACTGCAGTAGAAGTCCAAAGGGTTCGATACACAAATTTGCTTCCACAAAAGGACAAATGGAGCAGAGGAGCATCTACAAATGTAGATTCCCACCATGTTAAAACCTTATATAATAGATGTAAATAAGAGAGACTGCAGCAGGGACTGCAACTGACTATTAATGACTCTTGTGGAGTTATTTGTTCATGATAGTTTATCTTTAAGCCCATCTTAATTTTTAATCATTATTGATTAAATTAGCACACAATATTGTCAGGGATCTCAATATAGCAAGTTTTACTGTATTAGTTGTTTAGTCTTTTATAAATTTAGGTTTTAACTTTTTTGCCACATTTGCAGGATGTTACATCACTGGCTCTCATAGTAAACAAAACAAAAAAAAACCCAAAACAAAAATAAAACCTGCATATTTACCATGCTTCCAGCTCAATTTTAAGACTACAGTTGCTACTCTGTTTTTTCCTACTGGATTTCCATACTGCCACTTCAAAACAATATAATTTCAGGGAATTTTACAGACATATAATTATGAACTAATTAATAATAAATAGCCCAGTTAGGGAAAGCTACTGATTGCACTGAATCTGGACTTCAATCCTGTCTCTTGTTCTGACATGATTTTTCAGCTGAGATTGCCTCCAGCTCCCCCGTGACCCCGTTCAAGGAATAAGTGGTAGAAAATGGATGGATGGATAGACTTCATATAAATCTTTGGGTTTAAATAATACGATCAAATGTATAAAAAATAATCATTTATAATAATTCCTACAAAAGATACAAGTTTTAATTCAACCCTTTAATTTAATCCTTGGATTTTAGACTGTGTGTTGAAAATTTGAGAAAAAGGTGCACACTGTGCATCTTCTGGTATCAGTATGAAATTAAATTCATGCCCATTGCTTCTGAAAACAGTTCAGAGGAGAAGTTTTTCTCACGATTGGTTGAACATTTTTAAGTTAACTTACTTTTAAAACTACCAAATTACTTTGACATTTTTGCTTTGATGCTTTTGTAAATATTTTAGTTTATTTTTGCAAAACGGCTGATCTCACCATGTTCTTGCTAAATGCACAAGTGAACATTCTCCAGTGTTACATGGTGTCCTGATTCAGTAGCGGATTCTCACTCTTACTTTGCTCCCTTCCCCTTTCCTTCAGTTGATTCTCCTCTGTTTTCATCTCTTCTCCCCACTCCGGGAATAAAGCTGTCTTCTATTTTTACGCTCAGATGCTAGGGAGATGCAACCTCGTGGGATTTCTTTACAGCTCCCCCTGTTCACTCATTCGCTTTCCTCTTGCTTCTGTCCTTTCTTTATCTTTTTGAGCATCTATGGCAGAGGTTTAACCTATTTTTACACGTTGCCAATAAACCAACTAGCACATATAGATTCTCTGTTATCTCTTATTGTGTGAACTGTGATTAAACGCTGATGACCATAATAGTTCTCTTTGAGTCACTCATCCATAACAGAAGGTATCCAATAAGCAGATTGATTTGCACTAAACCTGAAATGGCTTATTGCAGGAGTCTGCAGAGAGTTGTCGTTTCCTTACTTTGCCAAATATGTTGATGCACTAAACTTTAAAACTTTAGCTTCTTTCCCAAGGCTGGAGTTATCCTGAAATTTTTGTTTGCTGCAGACAGAAATCCTTTCCACTAATGTAATTCCCCGAAACATATTTATCTCTTAAGTGGGTTACACATACATATGTGCCTGCTGGCACTTCTGCTCACAGAAACATCTTTATTACCTTTTGGAGGATGATGTTTTCAGCACCATCCTTGTTTGAGGGAATTTTTTAACAAATTTATTCGAATCACAGCACGTTTAGCCACACGTATTTCCATTGAATTTTAAATTCAAGGTCACTATTATACAGAGGATTTATCAAGAAGAATCCTTTTAACCCCTAGGTAACTTATGATACAGATCTCTGAAACTAACACTAACAAACTATTTCCACACTTTCCATCTTTTACTGTCTTTTTGTTTCAGAGTTCACCTTTCAGACTTTTACTTTCTTAACCAAATATAATTAAAGGTATCGTTAATGAGAATGATACATTTGAGCTTTTACAGGCCTTTAAACATTATGTCCTGGAAATCAGTTCTAAGTAAATAAATACTTAGTTATTTATTGGTTGTGAAGTCCTCCTCCCATTATCCAAGGACACATCTGTTTGGTTGATTTTATCATTGAAATTCTCCTTAAGGAGTGAATCTGTGTGTGGGGTTGTGATATACAGTACCTGTCCAGGGTATACCCCAACTCACAGGTAGCTAGAGCCTGTCTCAGCAGTCATCAGGCAAGGAACAGGGTACACCCTGGACAGGTCACCAGCCCGTCACAGGACCAACACACAGAGTAACTTTTATCGGCATCTGTTTGTCAGGAGAGGCAGCACAGTTGATTAGCACTGGGGCGTCATAGCAAGAAGGTTGCTATTTTGAGCCTTGGCTGGGGGGAGGTCCGAACAGTGTGGAGTTTGCATGTTCTCCCCGTGTTAGCGTGGGTTCTCTTCAGGTACTCCAACTTCCTCCCACCATCCAAAGTTATGCACGTTGGGGTTAGGCTGATTGGAGACTCTAAATTCTCTGTGAGTGTGTGTGTTGTTGTTTGTCTGTGTGTGTTGGCCCCGTGATGGACTGGCGATCTGTCCACGGTGTACCCCGCTTCATGCCTGGTGTCAGCTGGGATTGGCTGAAACCCCATTCAGAAAATAAGTGGTAAATAATGGATGAATGGATGTTTGTCAAGAAGTGGTTTACATTTTCACACATGTAAAGACTAATGTTTTGATTCCTAGTATGGTTTAATCTTTTAGCAAAATAGTGACCACTAAATGAGCGTGTTGGGTGTTTGTGCTTTGTTAAAGAAATCTGCAAAATATCAATCATTGTAAAAAAGCAAAGAAACTTTCTTGTTTTAATTAGAACATGTAATGCAGTCGGCATTTTGTTATAGTAATTTGTGAAATTACCTTGTTGATATACTTCACAGCTGTCAAGAGTTGTGGTGAAATTTATGACAAGGTTTTGCCACTGACAAAACAAAACTTCGAGTGTTCAGCTCATTGACATACATATTCAGCACAACTTGTGTAAGATGTCTGAATTTCTGCACACTAATGTAAAAGTTTGACAAAACCTAGATTTACATATATTTGTCATCCTGAGTGTGAGGTTTTGCAAAAGTCAGCATTTAATTCTTCCTTTCTGTGCGCATCCCTTTTTCTCTGCACTTCTCTGGCTGTTTGAGCTGCTGGACTGTGAAGCATTTTGTCTGGGCTGAGAAAATCTTGACAAGTTATGAGAGTTGGGTCTGCACCCCAGTGTACTGGACTTAATGTTGTGACATGCCACCTTCTTTAAAGGCTTTATCCAATCGGTGGCCTTCTGTATGGAGTAGGTGATCTGCTCTTCTGAGCGAGAGGTCAGTTTATGAAATCTGTCTGGCCCTAAATTTGTATTCAAGTGATGATCTTCCAAACAGTGAGCTAAACAGCAGAGTCTCCGGCTCTATTAGTGTGCTAAGTCATATTCTGTTCATGCAGCTGCCTTATAAATAATTGATAGCTGATATTTGAATCTCTACTTGGTGATTTTTTTGAAGACTATAGCAGCCCTGAGAAAACTCAAATATAGCAATAAGAACAAACAGGCTGAACAGTTGCAGTATGTCTAAAGGTTTAGGTAACAAAATGTTTCCTAGGGGTTTTATGTGCATTATTGTGAAGCTTGGCACTGCATCTTTTTTCTTGAACCTCGTTTTTTCACTGGTGAAACTGAAATTATGTTCCATACAATGTGAGTGATACAGAAGATTGGATGAAATTAACTTCACCTCATTGTGTGAGAGGAGGTTGGTGAAAAACTATTAATAAACAGGATGACGTGTTGGAACTTTCAACATTAAGAGTTTGTTCAAAGTGCAGTTATGCCAATGTACTCAATAAATAAATATCCATCAGGTGGAAACCTAAATGCTGCATTAGCAGCAACTGAACCTTTTTTTATTGCATATTTTCACAATCTCCCCAGTTCCTTTCTTAAGCTTTCCACAGATGGGTCTAAAATGAGGTGGGGATGTGTGTGTGTGTGTGTGTACGTGAGGGGGTCACCTGGAATTTTAACTCCTCTGAGGTTTATGTTGTTTGCTGTCTCAAATCTCTGCTTGTTTTTGTCCAAACTTTCAGGTCCTGCTTTTATGGGTGTCATCAGAAAGGATGGGGCCTCTCACAACAGCATCGCCCTCTCCTGGTCAGAAGTGGAACAACCAGCATCAGACATAGTGGATTATGAAGTCAAATACTATGAGAAAGTAAAGGGTTTATTCTTGAATGAACTTTGCTCACATCTAATTACTTTTTTGCAACAAGAAACCCAAATATGCATCTAGATAATGTAGCTCTGAATTCCTTTTTTATAATCATTAGATGTCATTGCTAAGACAACAATCTTCTGCTAAAATTCATGTATCTGATGTGTTAAAATATACTTAGTTTGTCTTTTTACTGTTTTTGCTTGTCCAGGAGCAAGAGCAGCTGAGCTACTCATCAATACGGACCAAAACTCCCAGCGTGGTGGTAACAGGCCTCAGACCCTCCACAGTTTATGTCTTCCATGTTCGCGCTCGCACTGCTGCTGGCTACACAGCTTACAGTCACAACTTTGAGTTTGCAACTGCAGCTGAGGGTATGACTGTGCATGTGGGTGTATGCATTTACATTGGGAAAATGACAGCTACGTGGACTCATTGTTGTTAATCAAATGCATAAAAGATCCCAGCAGGTTGTGGTTTATTGCCATTTATTTATATGTATTAATTTGTCACTATGCTTGTTACAGTTGTAATGTATAGTCTCAATGAGCCAACAAAATTCACTTTTATGTGAACTGTCCACCTTAATAGTTTTATCCTTTTCGTGGTGTGTCTGACATAAACCTTGACTGTTTCCTTTCTATTTGTATTTTTACACTGACTGTTGGGGGAAACACAAGTCTTCAAGTCACAGCTATGCTAATATTTATGCATAGTAAGCTTTAGCAACACGGTAATACTTGTGTTTTTTTTTTTGCACTTAAGACTTGTTTATTAATTTAGTCTAAGAATTAATACATTTTGTTTTGATCTGACAATCTGTGTTTTTTAATTTATTTTTTTATATTTATTTTAATTTTAAAAAAGGCTAATATCCAAATGTGCACAGATTTGATCAAATCAGACTGACCTACCTTGGATGTGCTAAGATCTACTAATATTTTGTTCAAAACTAAATATGAATTAGACTTAATTTAATCCTCCTGATTTAATAAACATCACAAAAAGTTATTTTTTCATTATATTATTATTTATTAATTTTTTACAAAAACAGACAGATTTTGTATTTAAGCTCAGTTTTAGTTTTATTAAGTTTTAAAGCCTAGTTTTTTTAAAGTAAAATCAGCATATAATCTTATCTTATATATCGCCTACTCCTGCATCATGTCAAACTGAAAAATTATTGTGCCAGAATAACTGTTTTCAATTGAGTCAATATAATATTACACACTGGTCAAACTTGTAAGTCAAGCCTGTAAGAACCAGCCTCAGGATGTGCTTTGTTTGGATCTCTTAAAGCCGAACATAAAAATATACATTAAGCTAATTTTAAGAATCCCTTAGTGACAAATACACCTGTGATCTGTCAGTATCAGGGTTCAAGAATAGTCATGGACCATGGCTGAGATGGCAGGATTTTGATCTGAAGTGTCATTTCTGGTGGACTGAATCTAAGGACAGACAGCTTGAGATGACAGTGGGCAAGGGGGGCAGAAAGAATTAAAGGTAGCAAAATTTAAACAGGATAATTTCTTTTTTAGGTTGACACACTATTCCTCAATACTACTTGATGTCTTTTCACATTGCCCAACAAGCTTATGCAAACTTGAATAGGTTTAGGACACATCTATGTCAAATGACAGTTTCTGTATCCTACATTAAAAAAAGATAATAAAACACACTTCGAACGAAACTATTAGCAAATAGAATGTTATATTTTATATATATATATATATATAGTATTATACACCATGATATAGTGTTATATTCACAATACTGTATGTAAACTTGGCTATGAATGGATCAAAGTATATGTGCTATCTAGATTCCCAATGAACCTCTCCACAGTTGTTGGACTTGGGATGTAGCTGGCATACCTGGAAATAAGCTAGTGCAGGCACAGGGAGAACATGTGTTCACAGAGACAGGAGATTCCCAACATGGGAGCTATTGCTCTGAGGTGACAGCCAATCGCTACAGCCCTGTGAAGCCTAGATACAGAACATCATTGTTAAAAGTAGCCTCTTATATAAATTATTTGTTCACCAATAAAGAGAAGAAAAACAGATACCTGCTGGAAGTATAAAGTCATCTGCAGCTTGGTACCTCTGAGCTACTTGTCGGTTCTCACAGATTTCTGCATCTATTTATTGTTTCTACTTCCCTCTCACATTCCTCAGATCCAGATATTGCTGATCAGGGTCAGGTTCTCGTGGTTGTTACAGCTTCTGTTGGCGGCTTCTCTCTTCTCATCATCCTAACTCTCTTTCTTCTCATCACAGGACGGTGAGATTCTCCTGTTTTCTTTAGTACAGCCTCATCAACATCAAACCACATTCACATGTGCGCAGACACACCCAAGGGCCTTTTATGCTCATAATCTCCAGAATAACGCAGCAACTACAAGTCTCTTAATGGACTTTATTTTTGCCACCTAGCAGACAGTCTTATTTTCCAAATGGCTGAACCAATTTTCTGCTTAATTACTCAGCTTGTAATGCATGTACCAGCAGTTAGCTTCGTTCCATTAACCTCCAAAGGCTGGCCCACGCTCTTGTCTTTAGTCTGCCTCTGGTTCGTGCTTTTTACCATTAAGTGGGACATTTTAATAAACAATGAAAAATGGCCAGAAAGTCCAGTAGTTTGTCTAGATTTACACCAAACTGTGATTCAAGCTGAACAATAATTTTCCTCTAATTGTTTGAAAACCTCAACTGGAAATATCTCAAGTCAAAACTGGGAGCAGTGTTGGACTTTACTGAAAATCCACAGAAAGTAAAGTAACAAAACCAGTATAAGGCAGGTTAAGCTAAATCTGAGTGTAGTTTTATTTGAATCCTATAAGATGTCTGTATATTAGCCATAATAGATTTTTTTTGTTTGTATTTCGACATATTTAAAAAAAATATAATTAAATCTGTGGACATATCACACCAATATGCTGAATCTGACTTGATACTAAAGATGTCTGATATTATCAGCATATTGATATCATCAGCATATATTGACATTAAATTTGATACTGAAAAATATCAGTATTGGTACTTCTTTTTAATGACACTTTTTACACAAAATGTTCATATTAGAATTCAAGAAAGTCTCATGTAACTCAAAATAATCAAATGCTGTGGCATCAGCTATGTTTATTTCTAGGACAAAGAGCTTAAAAAATGAACTCATTTAAAATATTTTGTAATTATTTCAAAGTGTAGACATCCAATTTGCTGGAAAGTGAATGAATTGTACCATTTACCTAAAAAGTGTTGTTTTTTTTTTTTTTTTTTTTTTTTTTTTTTTTTTGTGGGGGGGGGGGGGAAAAAACCCTGTTCCCCCCCCCCCCCCCCCCCTCTTTTCCCCCCTGTTTCCAAACCCCCCCCCCTTCCCAAACCC
>JBAMIG010000001.1:11101776-11114076 GCA_037177335.1 Kiunga ballochi | reverse complement strand
AACTGATGCTTAAATCTAGTGAAAAATGTTGAAGGTTTAGCACAACTGAGCATAATAGGGGGGGGGGAGGGGGGGATGAAGATACTGGTATATATACATATACCAGTATATGTTGATACTGGTGTCAGAAATGATCAGATGTATAAAATAAGTATATGGCATATTGTTTAAAAAAAGCCACTATCAAACACCCCATACTTTATACCTATTCTACAATCCAGCTAGTTTTAAATTCTGATTTTTGCTCCTGCTGTTGTGCATTTTCTGAATTTGACCCTGAACTAACTGCTTTACTGTCTACTAAACACATAAGCAACAGTTTTGCAGCCATTGAGGCTATATTATGACTTTCAAAAAAATTGTGTTTTTTTTACTGGATGTGAATAAAGTGTAATAAAACTTCAGTGAAACAACTCTTCATATGGTGCTGCATCACAGCAAATGTGAGCTCAAGCTATTTATTTAGAACTTTAAATTCTTAGCTGTCAAACCAAAATCAGTTAATTTCTATCTAGTAGTAATATACTTAAATACAATTCTTTTGAATCTAATTCCATCAAATTCAATATCAATGTATTCATATAATGACTACTCCTAAATGTTTGCTAAACCTGGGTAATCTATAGATCATATTATATCTACACTTGAATTAAATCACCCGTCCTGAGCTAAGTGAAGTGGGAAAGCATCTGAAAGCAACTTCCAGCATCAACTTCCTCGACTGGTTGAGACATAATAGGACAAGAAAAAAAAATTAAATGCAACAAACAAACCAACTCCTAACTGTGGGTTTAATCAAACAGTAAAGTTTTATTTCCAATCTTAACAATTGCATTTATACAGTACTTTTCCAGTAAAGATGACCCCTCAAAGCACTTTACTACAAGTCACCCACACAATGCCTCGATAGACACATTGGGAAACAATGTTCAGTGTTTTGCCCAACTTGGGAAGCCTGGACTCATTCCAGAGACCTCCTGTTGAAAAATGACTGCTCTTATCCCAGAACAACATTAACTGATTAAAGCATTGTCTGCTTTTTAAAGCCAAAGTGAGAATTTCCACAGTTAACTTTCAGTATTAACAAAGGGCTTTGGTGAGAAAACATTCAACTATGAAGTATTTAAGACAAGATGGAGTTTGGCCACTAGGAGTTTTCAATGTGAAAACAAAACTTCTTGACTCTACTCTCGTTTTTAGAGATAACCAGTAAAGAGAAAAGAAACTAAAACTAAAATTATTCAATCTGCAGCATTGTGAATAAGCTGGAGATGTTTTAGGTTTTAGAGATGTTTTTTTTACTCTTTTTTGGGATGGACATTATAACCTTAGCATTTCTGTGTGGAGGTTATAAAATGTAAGGAAAATAATCTTTGTCTTATCAAAATTTTAGATGCACAAAAATGTATTTCTCTTTGGATCAGGGTCTGTTTAATTTAATTTCAGAAAAGCATTTTTATATGCACATAAACAAAAAGAACTAGTATTTGTTGTGTAAACAATCACTTTCATACATTTTATGCCTTTAAATGTTTCCTGCTGTTAATATTGACAAATTCACATTTACTTTTTACTTTTCATAATGTGCTTCACTTGGACAGGTGCCAGGGGTACATTAAAGCCAGGATGAAGTCAGAAGAAAAGAGGACTCGCTTCCACAGTGGGCATGGTACTGTATAAAAAAAGCTTTTTGCTTTTTATGTGTCTGCTTTATAAACTGGTTTTGTCTCTGAGTTTTATGTCAGCCTGGGATGTCGCATAGGCACAGTGGGCACAGTGGATAATATGAAGGCACATAACACCAAGTCAGTAACTTATGCTGTGCTATTGCTTTCTTTAACTCACAAAAGGTTTTGTTTTGTTAGAAATGTTTAGCAAATGTTTGCTGTATTCTTACAATATGGCACATGAACAAAGTTACCTATCATTTGATCAAATAAGGTCAACCTCTTGTAATTTGTTAGAGCTTCTTTGGATAGCTGCAACTCATTTACATTTTACCCATCTATTTTCTTAACTACTTATCTTATTCCGGGTGGTGGGTACCTGGAGCCTAAACCAGCAGCCATTTGAGCAGGAGGCATGGTACAACCTGGTCACCAGTCCATTGCAGGGCCAACACAGATACAAACAACCACTCACATTAATTTCTATGGAGACTTTAGAATAACAAATTAACATATCATGTCTTTGGACTGTGGAAGGAGGCCGGAGTACCTGGGGAGAAGCCGGGCTAACATGGTGAGAACATGCAAACTCTGGAAGGTCACTGTTCGGGCCCTGCTTAGGCTCTAACCAGCAACCTTCTCGCTGTGAGACCACAGTGCTAACCAGCTGGACCACAGTGCAGATCCTCTAATATAAAAACATGATATTTTCAATAAGAGATTAAAAATATAAGTCTGATTTAAGCTGCCTCTATATTACTTGTTGATCATTTAAAGACTATGCAATATTTAGCAAGCTTTCTAACTTAAATTAAAGCCTCTAAAAAAATTTTTGGTGTCTCTATGCCAACATTTTGTGCACTACCAATTCAATTAGGATTTTAAACAATCCACTGAAAGAATATTTTCTGTAATTCAAATTTATGACAAATCAGCTGTACATCTTTCTTACATGTTCTTCTCACAGTTAACTACATGACTAATATTATTGGGGTGTGATATGTAAAAAAAATCCACATTAATATTTTTGCTGAGATGTGTTCATTTTTTTCACTTTTCTCATATTTAGCTTATTTTTCCTACATATTTGAATACTTACATGCTTTCGCAATGACATATACAGATGTCAAATATAAGAAGCTATCTAATTTTACATGTAAATCTAAATATTTGAATTTAATTATAGATCCTATAGGTTACAATTAAATATTTAATCAAAACATGAATGTTACATCTTTAATTTAAATATTTAATATATATGTAATGGTTTTAAGTCATATCTAAATGGTACATCTTATAACTAAATGTTAAATCTCATTTATATGTTAATGGACGCCATTCTTTATTAGACTCACTAAATCTGCTCCTCAGGTTAAATATGGGTGTATAACTGCAACTACGAAGCTGCGATTACAAATAAACAGTCATTAATTTCCATCTGGAGAAGTTATCTACCTCTAAGGAAGCAAAATGTTGCCCAGTATTTTACTATAACAGTTTGGTTAGAACTCTTGTAGCGTCAACCCGAAGCTTGCAGTGGCACAAGTGGGTCTCCTAAGAGAGCTATTTTGACATATGTGGGCCTGAAAAAAGGAAATGTGATGGATCCAGAAACATGTAGACCTGTTCAGAACAATATTATGAAATGCTGTCATACCTATATTACGGCACAATGCTGTTATGCATAGTTACAGAATTACTGTCTCTGTACTGTGCTGTTTGGGTGAACTTGTTTATCCGTCTTTCCCCTCTAGGTACATACAGAGGTTTCCTTGACACTTAAATGGGAAAGACTATAGTTGTATTTAACAGCACATTACAAAGCCTGTGAACAGACTTTCCATTATGAACAACATCTTTGTTAATGTTTTTCGGCCAGTTATAGTAATACAGAGGTTTTCACCTCAGACGTTTTTACTTTGTTGTTGGTTGTTTATTTCTATAATTGAGGATAAATTTGTATGCTTAAAATAAAACTGTTGCAGAATTATTTACCAGGTTAGAGAAGAGTATAGTAGGTTATAGGGAGCTTATCTGCATATTGGCACCTGTACTATCACAGTCAGCAAGCTGCTAGTGATCCTTAAGTGTGGCTAACCAATCAGAGGGCTGGTTACATTAGAGTAGGAGCTGTAAATGGTTTAAATTTGGGTTTTACTTCTCAAGGGTTTAAAGAGTCACAAAAAGCAAAGACGGAAAATTGTGAAGGAAATGCAATTGCTTTAAAAATACAGAAGAAATAAGTTTAATGGAAAATGCAATTACCTTTTTCTATATAAGAAGTTAAAAGCTATTTCTATTTCAATTTAGGAATTGTGTTTTTAGGAAAAAACATTTGACAATACATTTAGAAATCACAGTAATTAATCATTAACAAAAATTTCAAAATGCAAATCTGCTTTAATATGTCAGTTCGAAATGTGTGATTAAAAAACACACTTTGCATAAATGCATAAATTACTTGTTGAATTGGAAATAATACATTTAATGGTCTATGTTTTAATTTAACAATTTATTACTTATGCTAATTCTATATAGCTTTTCCAGAATTCTTCCTGGTCCTCCATAGTATACTGGGGGAAAAAAGGCAACAGCAGTAGCTTTAACAAACTAGTAGAAAATACTTCTTTTATATGGAGCTGAGCTTTTGCACCCTGGAGACAGGTTGGGAATGCAGACTGAAAACTGGAAGCTATCTCTAAGAAAACTTTCAACATTTTGCAATGTGAACCGACAGTTATAAAGTACACTTAGTCCCCAGCTCATCTGCTGCAGGTGTACCATGAGCTCTTTCTGGTTATCATTTATGCCAGTCATCATGCACAGTACACACTGCAGCAGCATGCCCAGCAAACACTGGAGTGCCACTGCCTGCAATGTCTTTTTGAGCTGTTTCATGGTCTTTTCTCTCATGTTTCATTTTCTTTCTTTTATATTGTTTTCATCTCATAATGAATAGCAGAGAAAACTTGCAACAAAATTAAAGTGAAGTTCAATAAAATTATGAAGGTACACAGTTAAGTGAGGAATCAACTTCCTTTGCACAGGCTCGACAAAAACAGACATGTTTTTATACTTCAGGGGAAGTAGCAAAATAATGTCAGAACATTTATGTCAACACAGAACTGACATTGTGTAGAAGATACTGGTGTCAGAAGCAAAGCATTTGAGTTTCTTTATAAAACATCAAATCAGAGGTCAAATGTGGGAAAAAAAAAAGTCTTTAACTGTGAGATTTGAGGTGTTAATGCGATGTGGCCGGATTTTTTTTTATTTTGCATATTTTGATAGAATCAAATAAAACGTTCACATAAAAAAAAAATGTGCCTTGTTCTTTTGAATTCATGCAATAAATGGTTAAACCTGTAAGTCTTGCCTGTTATGCTGTAGGCTGAATGGTTTGGACATTAAATATTTATTCTGGTCTGGTAGTATGCATTTCAATTTCTTGAAGTGTATTTAGAAAGTTGAAGTAGAATCTTGCTGTAATGTAAAGCTGGGGAAATGTCTGTATTTAAAAGAAAAATGATTGGTAACTATTTCAGATTTCCCAAACATACAGAGGGCTAACAACACAATGTGTTGATGCCATAATAATGTAGGTTACCTATCATGTTCCAATTAAATTAAATAATATAAAGTTAATAAGAAAAAAAAAGAAATATTATAAATAGTAATCAATGATCAGGTTGTTATTTTATTCCATCCTTACAAAAACAAAAGTTCATATGAGGACTTATTTCTGATACATTTGTAAGAATATTCAATATTGCAATGCCCGTTGTTTGGTTGTATCGTTTCATTATTTCTTCTCAATGTGATCAAGACTGTAATAATATGATTCAAAAAGCTTAGGAAAAACTTCCACTCTTAGTTTTGGTTGTAAGACAAAGGACTTGACTGAAAGCAGTCAGTTAAACTGATTTTTTTTTTTTTTATTTTAAAAATAATTATATTGTACTGTAGATTTGAACACTTGGATTGAAGGAAGTGTGAGAAGCTGCTTATTTACTCTGTTAAGCAAGTCTTTGTGGTCCTAGACGTAACAGTTACTGTCCCACACAGAGCTGCAGCTTTAAGAATATTTGCTATGTCCCCTCTGCAGAAAGTTATCCTAATTTCTGGGGAGTCTTTGAATTACCTCATGTAACCCATGAATGAGCAACTCACTTTGAGACCAAGTTAACTTTAAGCGCTCACAGATCTTTCACAGTCGAATTCACCTGATTACATTTTCCGGTAAAAAGGATCATATTATTACATATGGTCCATAATTTGTAGGTAAGACAAATCGGTTTTAATTTGCATTTTTATATGAGGTCATTGCATAATTTGAAATACCATTTAGCTTTTCAGATAATTGTTTTTTACGACCAACAGCATCAGGAAACCATATGTGGAATTCCATATGTTTGAACATTTAATGCAGATGTTATTAAAGCAAAAGAAAAATTAAGCCTAAATATACCAGAAAGATATATATATATAAATATCAAACTTACTTTACATTTCTTTTCTTCCAGTCCCATTTTCTGGGATAAAGACTTATGTGGACCCAGACACATATGAAGACCCCACTCTGGCTGTGGAGGAATTTGCCAAAGAGATAGACCCCTCATACATATGCATCGACAGAGTGATTGGTCTTGGTAAGAGCATTAGTCTTACTAATGTGTGAGTTCAGATCATACGTCAGCTGATAAATTATTTCTCACATGACATTATCTAACCTTGATAATATCCCTTGGCTGGCATTAAGATATAATTTGGAAAATTGTTCCAGCAATGGCTGTCAGGCACTTGTGATAGAGACATGATCTCATTTTATATTGAGAAAACATTAAAAAGAGACCGGAACCCCATCAAGGCCTAATTTTATATGTTTTATTGCTGCTCTTAGCAGCTGGTTTTAAAGAAATTTATGATAATATAGAGAAGCAAAGTTGTAGTTGCAAGCTATAAACAACCGTCTTAGATGGTTCATTAAGTCGAACAGATAGTCTCAGCTTTTAAGTCCTGGGTGTTTCTGATGGAACTGGTCATTTATTGCACTTCTTTGACACGACTTCCATCTAGTGGAGGCAGCAGGCATTACATATTTTTTAAACTGCAGAACAAAAACAACTCTCTCTTATGTTACAACATTAAATTTTAACAAACAATTTTTCTCTAATGCAGTTTTTACTTGAAAACATTTAATTGGAATATTTAGGTTGGTTTTTAAGCTTTCAAAGACTACATGTCTTCAGCTCTAAACAACACAAAGCTGTGGTTACAATAGAATAATCAATTATATATTTGAAATAAACCAGGAGACCTAAAGTATTCACATAAATGTATTATCTATGATGTTTTTTTGCAGGTGAGTTTGGAGAAGTGTGTAGCGGCTCTTTGCGGATACCTGGAAGGAAAGATGTTGCTGTGGCTATAAAGACACTTAAAGGTGGTTATATGGAACAACAGAAACGGGAGTTTTTGCGTGAGGCCTCAATAATAGGACAGTTCAACAACTCCAACATCATCAGGCTGGAAGGAGTAGTCACCAAGAGTAAGAACTTTACACATCAGTCTGTCGTTCACAGTGTCTCTTTCTGCAGAGGCTTTCAGATTAAAAAGCAAAATATCAAACTATCTCAGAGAACTTATGCAAAATGTGAAAAAAATATATGAATAAAATCCCATCACAGCACAGAACACAAAGCTTAAAGGATGTAATTGAACAAATGAACCACATATTTGAAATGTATAAACATTGGAACATGTTTGATATTCATAAAGTATTTCTCTGACTTTTTCCTCAGGCAGACCAGTAATGATTGTGGTGGAGTACATGGAAAATGGAGCGCTGGATAGTTTCCTCCGGGTGAGAATATGTGTTGCAATTGTCTTTTCCTTAAAAAAAACCACCATCTACATTGTTTTCTGTCCTCTCCAGACCCGGGATGGTCAGTTCACTGTGCTGCAGCTTGTCGGCATGCTGCGCGGCGTTGCAGTCGGCATGACCTATCTTTCAGAAATGGGTTACATTCACAGAGACCTGGCCGCTCGCAACATATTAGTAGATGAAAACTTGATGTGTAGGATATCTGATTTCAGCATGTCTCGAGTCCTTGAGGATGACTCTGAAGCAGCCTACACAGCTACAGTGAGTTCACATCTGGAAGCTGCAAGAGAATTTTTCCCTTTACCAGTGAGTGAATATCTCAAACTTCTTCTGTGTAACTGAAGGGAGGAAAGATACCAATTCGCTGGACAGCACCTGAAGCTATTGCTTATGGAAAATTTTCATCAGCCAGTGATGTGTGGAGCTATGGCATTGTCATGTGGGAAGTGATGTCATATGGCGAGAGGCCCTACTGGGAAATGTCCAATCAAGATGTAAGCACTTTACTCGCAATAAGATTTTCAGCATCACAGATGGTTTTAAATAAGCACATGACAGGTCAATCTTACTTTTTGCCTGTTATAAGTTGGAAAAATATTAAAACCAGATTTGAAAGGACTCTGAACTAATTTTGCAAATATTCATCTCAGGTCATTTTATCAATTGAAGAAGGATACCGTTTGCCGGCACCAATTGGCTGTCCCGTGACCCTGCACCAGCTGATGCTGCACTGCTGGCAGAAAGAGTCAAGCCAACGTCCACACTTCAACGATGTGCTATCCTTCCTTGATAAACTCATAATCAGTCCCAGTAGTCTGCTGACTCAGGTTAATGATGCTCTGAGGTAACTTTCAGATGAGAGATCAAAAGAGATTTACTTCTCAGCTCAACAGCATGTCAACATGGTGTTCTGCATTAGTTAACCCTCTGCTTGTTCCCAGTTTCTCTGACTCGCCAGAGGAAATGCCTGACTACCCTCTTTTCATCTCTATCGGCGACTGGCTTGATTCCATCAAAATGAGCCAATATAAGAGCAACTTCCTTGCAGCCGGATACACAACATTGGATTCTATTTCAACCATGAGTATAGAGTAAGTGGAGTCAAATTATGCAGAGTGCAGCTGCAGAATCTAAAAACACTCTAAAAGGAAAATGAGTAGCATAAAAATGGCAATTTGTCATGATACATATTGTTCCTGCAGAGTAAATTTTGCCTAAATAATGTATGGTTGTTTTGTCCATTCTTTCTATAGTGATTTCAATACTTTCCATGTTTAATATGTATTTCCTTTACTGCTATTTTGCCCAAAAGAACCCCATTTCCAGCGAATACTATATTCAACTGTGTAAACTATTCTTTTTTCTTCTTTTTTTTACTTTTTTCTCCATTTTGACATAATATTGTTTACTTATTTGCGACTAAGGCGGTAATCTCTTTTTTTTATCATTCTATAGAATTTAATTTGATAAGATTTAAGTCAATTGCTAAAGTTTCTCATTTTGGCTTTCTAACTAAACTATGCCAGTGTGATTTGCAGACAGGCATTACAATGTGCTCTCTTATCCATACAAAAATAAGCAAGGCTTCTCATTATAACATGGAATGTATGAATAGCAGCATAGTTTGCACCTGAACCTCCAAAAAGAGCAAATTATTCATGACATGTGCGTTAGAGCATCACAGATTCAGGCTGTGAACCTGTGTACTAATAACAGCCTGGACCATACCTCCCATTCACCCTGGAGAATACACCATCATAGATATTCAGAAAGAATTTTTAAGTGTAGACCATTGATCCTAGTCGGTACATTGGTTTGCATTATTCCCTTGAAGTAAGACACGTCCTGCTTCAACTCTAAAAGCAAGAATTTAGTGGTTTATAAATGACTATATTCTATTTTTACTTATATTCTACAAACCACCACAACTTTTTTTTAATCTGGACTGAACTCTTGCTAATAAATTATTGCAAGCACAATAGTATTTATTTCTACTCTAATAAATGTGATTAATGTGGTTAACTCCATGTTAGTTTTTACTCTTTCTATTTCCAGACTGAACGATCATGTGCCACTTTGTTACATGTGTCTTCATACAAGCCATTTTTCCAGCTGTTCTTAGTAAAACTCACTCAAAACCTGTATTCTTTCCAGTGACATCAAACGCATTGGGGTCTGTTTGATTGGCCACCAGAGGAGAATCATAAGCAGCATACAGTCTCTTCGCCTGCAGCTTCATCACATCCAGCAGAGTGGCTTTCAAGTGTGAGAGCAATGCACAAAGTCAGACTGTGTTTCCACTCTGAGCCGGAGCTCTTTGGCGTCATCATCCAACAAAATTGCACAAACACCAGACTGTTAGGTGTTGCAGGTAACACATGCTGCTCGTGTGAGAGCGTCCCGCTACTGGACCACATGCTGTCCAATTAACATGCACTCATCATCTTATGGATCATCAAATGGACAGCTTCCACAACGACCCACCTCTTTCAACATTGGCCAAATGCGGTCTCTTTTTGATCTCAGCAAGTACTAGCATTCACTTGAATTTAGGACTTTCTCTCTCTGGTGTCTATTCAAGTGTTCACCAATACCTCTTTGTTTTTCTAAGTGACAATCCAATGCTTTCTATGGACTCTGAATGGTCTCGAGTCTGTTACCTCATGACATGGCAAAATAAGGTGGAAAAATATATTGTGATGATTTACGGGACACTATGTGGTTAAACCAGTTCGAGTTGGTATATGAAATAAGTCATATAAAAGTAAAGATTGACAGAATGGTAAATAAAATTGTGTTTTTTGAACCGAAGACCACTGAATGTCAAAAGATTTTATAGAAATGTATGTTCTCTCCTCATGATAACGCAGTATGTCTTGTACAAAAAGTCTTGTGAAAGTTGTATGTTTTATTCAGTAAGATTGTTCCTTAATAAACAACTCTATTTTAATACTTAGTTTTTGCAGATTTGAACGCCATCAGGTCTTAACATCAATTATTATTCATCTAAGCTGTAACTTGAGCATGCATGCCAATGCACATGTGCACACACACGCACAGAGGTATCCTTGAATGTCTGCTTTGTCCTAAAGTAAATGATAATGTTCTCTTATGTATTGTTTCAGGGCCAGCTAAAAGTAAAAAAATGCAGAAATCTATTTAATCAACAGCTTGACCATGTTACAATATCAAAATAATTCAATGGATAACAATTTGTGTTGGATCGATCTCACTGGCCATTTGATCAATATATGGATGTGTTGTTATACATCTAGAAATTAGCACCTTAATTCTTGACACTTAAGCTCTCAGACTTCCACCAAGTATCTCATTTCCACCCATATTGTATAAATCCTTTTAAACATTATTATGTTCAGAATTCCTTCCAAATCACTCCTACATTTTAATGAAATCCAAGTTTAACCAAGCCTAAAATCACAAAACTATTCCAGGTAGTTCCATCCATCCATTATCTACCGCTTTGTCCCCAACGGGGTCGCGGGGGGGCTGGAGCCTATCCCAGCAGCCAACGGGCGAGAGGCAGGGTACACCCTGGATGGGACGCCAGTCCATCGCAGGGCTAACACACAGAGACGAACAACCAGGCACGCACACTCATATTCCAGGTAGTTATTGTGTATAATTGATAAACAGAAAAACACAAATGCAGGTGAATGCAGATGATAAATACAGGTATGTCCAGAACACCAACATGTGTTAATCGTGGGCTTTTTAGCTCATGTGTCACATAGAAGTGTAAGGTAACAGACACCCCCCCCCCACACACACACATACACACACACACACCACCACCCCCCCACCCAAAAAAAAAAAGAATAAAAAATGGAAGATATAGGTCATCACCCACTTCTCCAGTCTAGAAATGATTTAAATTAGTACTTATATTCAGTTTGATTGTGTACTTTGGACAAGTCTAGCTTCTAATTTAGATATTTCTTTGTCCATATAATATTTATTTTGGGTGTACTAGTATTGTTTAAATGAGAAGTTGAGTAAAATTTCTAATTAATTTCTCCAGATTATTGTTGTTATTGTATATTGCAATAATTAAAAATGATGTAAAAATGTCTATACTTTTTTCATAGTTTAAGTTATATAGCCGGTTGAAGCCTCATTGCTTCTAGAAACAGAAATGACACTGCAACGTATACTTGACAATCTTTTGATACATCTCTCTAATGGACTTTTCCCATTACACATAAACACAAAGAGCCCAGTGCTAAAAGCTCCGTGTCACAAAATGTCAATTTTTACTGCTTATTTACAATACTTCGTGGCTTTTAGGCTTAACAATAGAGGATCCTATAAAACCAATTGTCTGAAACATGACATAATCTATGCACTTTTACAAAGGAAATGGTTGGTTGCTCAGTAAACATTGGTCCTGGTAGATGAATCAGGACAATTTGAAAATGAGAAAAGTGACTTGGCCTTTTAAACTAGCTTTTTCCTTCATAACGATGCAAGCACACTACTTTTCGGTGGACCATCCAATGCCTACTGCTCCATCTGTTCCTAGAGCAGCCACTGTCTGAGTGCTTCAATGCAGGTAGGCAAGTCAGCGCGTGCATGTGTATGCGGATGTAATTTACCGAGTAATGATAAAAAGGAATATCTTCTTTTGTTTATTACATTGGGCTACATCGACAAAGTTTAAATAAATAAATAAATAAATAAATAAATGAATGAATGAATGAATGAATGAATGAATGAATGAATGAATGAATG
>JBAMIG010000001.1:11085703-11097573 GCA_037177335.1 Kiunga ballochi | reverse complement strand
TTGTTTGGGACAGGTAGGGAGGCCTTGTCGTTTTTGTGGGTGTGTGTATGTGTGGGTATATGTGTGTTTTTTTTTTTTTTTTTTTGATTGGCCTAAATGATGACAGCAAACATTTTCTTTGTTTTCCTAATGATAACATTTAATTGGTTTCCAACAACACCATATCAGCCATCTATAGAAGTTTTAAACTGCAGAGCAGGTGACTGACTGCCTGTTTCTGGCCTTCATGTGTTCTCAGTCATTTTATCATGTTATCTATGTTTTTCTCATCTCTGTCCTGGCATTTGTATAGACAGTATTATTTTTGTTCATCTAAGCTTTACCAGCAGAAACTAATCTTCTGAAACCTTTACTTAAGATACATATTCAGTTTATTATGAATCTATTGCCTTTTGCACACATGCTACTGAAGTCATCTCTCTGCCACAAAGAAAAGTAACAGCCACTTTGTCTTTACTGCAGCTAATAAAACATGCAGCTCTGCTCATGTTTCAGCCGCATTGTAGCCACAGTGACAGTTAAAGACTATAACAACCTAAACGATTAGGACAGACTATCTATGTTCAGCATATTCTTGCATCCGAGCTCATGCAGATAATAACTTTTAGCTCATATGTGTGACATGGCCATCATAAATTGTCATTGATGTAAAGTTAGCCTGTAAAGTTTGTTAATAAAAATGACAATTTCTATAAAAAGCTCATTTTCAAACTGGTACTTCTTTTCCTTTTTGTCCCCATATCATTATTAAAAAGGGGGTAATTTAAATTAAACCATGATTTTTTTTTCCATTAACTCAATGCATGAGTGAATCAAAGGCAAACCAAACAGGAAGCATTTGCGTAGAAGTCTTTGATCCTTTTATTTATTCTGACTGAGAGCTAGCAGTAAAAACAGCTTGTTTTGTCTTACAAGCTCTTTTTCTCCCAACACTGCAGGAGATTTTACTGTTTTGTTCACTGTTACATGGATGTTCAACATGACTGAGGAGTAGCAGGTACTGACGTTTACCTGATGTCTAAATGATAGTAGGTGAAAGATAAGACATTAATGTGTCTGCAAAGTGCATTTTTTTCTTTTTGAACAAACTGCACTACTATCATGTCAACAATTTCAAGCTGCTCTTGTTTCTTGTCAAATAAATATTTGTATTTAGTGAAATGTTGGTAGATACAGTTACAGTGATATATTCAGACACCTTTAAACACTTAGACTCAAAATGTAGCATCATTCTTATTTAAGAGAGACAAAAGTTTAAAACCACAATTTTATTTACATTTTTTGCTTTTATATACTTTTCTTGTAACAGCCTGACAGTGCAAAAGCAGCTGCTGGTAAAAGTATTTCCCACTTAATTTAAACAAATGTTACTTTTTATTAGGTACACTTAAAAAAATGCTTTCAGGTATTTTTCATTCATTTGATTTATTTATGGAGTTGGTGGTTTTCAGTTATTTTTGTATTAAAAATCAGGAAATGAAGACAGAACATAAATAATAAACCAATAAAAGAAGATGGTTTCAGAGTAATGTCAATAACCAAGCTTTTAGTGCTTCTCCTTTTATCACTTTCCAATTGAAACCATCTTAATTGATATGCTAATCATGCTGGAAGTTGTGATAACAGGAAATAATCTCACATTATTTGAATGAACGACACATCTTCTACCAACAAACTTACAATTTTGCCTGGCTCATCATTCATCTGATATTTAGATGCATATGGTATATGTATCCAGAATTCACATGTTTTTTTTGTTTTTGTATTTGTTTGTCTGTTTAGTCTGAAATGTGTCACAATAAGTCAAGTCATTTCTATTTATAAGCTGGAGGAAAATATCTTTCATATACAACTCCTCATAAGTTCTTGACTGTAAATCAAATGTCACAAATAAAAATACAAAATAAGCTACTTTGTTAGACTTTTAAGGTTTTTAAACCCATCGTTTAAATGTATTTTCTTTTTGTAATGCTGATGCTTATTGCTTTAAATCTGCCCATATCAAAGTGTCATCTGACACTTTAACTCGACAGGCTGATTAAATGTGCATCTGTCTTCTTTCAGGAGAAAAGACACAGTACAATATTTTCCTATAAGCATGGGGGACACTGGTGAATATTGGAGAACTATGTATCTAATATTATAGGATGTATTAGCATGGTTTACTGTGCAAAACTCAGTCAGCTTTATATCCTCCATGCCTTCATTTATAACAATACCAATTTCACTTCATTATCACAGAATTTTTACATTTCTTTTTTCTTCATACTGTATCTTGTCTCTTTTAATCTTACCTTGATTCTGTCTGGGATTTATAACAGAATAAATACCTTTACAGAAATGTGTTTGTGTTCCAGGGAACGGTGGTTTTGTGGTTGCTTCCTGTCTTGTATTATCCCTTGGAGTAGCTGAACTTTTTTCTCCACTCTCACTCTGTTTTTGCTCACTCTCTTCCAGACATCTCATGCACTGCCAGCAACAGCTGCTCATTAAATTTCCATTCCTGAGACTCTGAGCAGATTATTTGGTTGAACATTCACATTATTAAAGTTTTAGTTGTAATGCTGCATAGTAATTGGCTTATCCCTTTTTAATGCATCTATATATTTATGAATGATAAAATAATAGATACTATATATTACAATATGTATAGTATATACAATAGTATATACAAATATGTCTAGGATTTCAGCTATTGAAATCTTCATTGAAAAAGTGTTCAAGTCGTGTACCAGCCATCTGTTCACCATCTAGATGGAAAACGGTCCAGCTGTTCGCCAGATGTTTTATGTTTGTGCATCAATATTTCATAGGATCACCTGTCAGATGTCAAACAAAACCATCCAATGATTTCCTTTTTATTCAGTTGGTGAACTTAACTAACATCTGTATGATTTTTCTATTCATTCGTTATGCGATTAGATACATTTAGAAATGAGTCCTTAGGCTGAGCCTGGCAAGTGAAACTGCAAGATGTTGCTATTTATTAAGCAGGAATCCTTCGTACAGAATGAGAACGCTGGTATTGCATAACAGAGAGCACGAAGCAGAGTTATTAAAAGCTTTCTCTGGCACATTAACGGCTATAAAATGCATTATATTGTCCCACACGGTGCAATGAATAACTGTTTATTACATTAAAGTATAATGGTAAAATAAAAGATAGTATTCATTCAAATAATACCATAGTAGCCTACGTTACATATAAGCAAGCAAAGTATCTGAAATAAGTTGGAAACTTGAGCGCATGAGCAGGAAAGTAACAGGATGGCCACTGTCCATGGTGCTGAGACATTTCATTCATCTCACCAAAAGAGGGCGCTGTACATGTTTGCGGTCAAAATTAACTTCTTAACCAATGCCAAGAAGAGAAAGTATTTAAGGACTCTATAGAAATTACCTCCCCTAATACAGGTTGTGTATTTGTGTGTGTGTGTGTGTGTGTGTGTGTGTGTGTGTGTGTGTGTGTGTGTGTGTGTGTGTGTGTGTGTGTGTGTGTGTGAGTCAGGATATTCTAAAAGTCAGATTGTATCATTAAATGTCTCCTCGTGTTCTTCTGGATCCATCCTAATTGGATGCCTGCCAGCTTTGACAAGCACAGTCCAGATAAAAAGGACTTCAGGCTGAGGTGGCCATTAACTAGACACAGCCCACTGATATATATCCTGAAGGGAAGTGGAAGGCACATATAAGTGTGTTGTAATTACTTAAAGGTGGGGGTATTTTAGTCTGTCACTTTTTCGTGTAACAGCATAGAAAAGAGGAAGCTGGATCATTTCTCCCCGAAAAAGTTTGGAAGATATAGCCTACGTTTCCACTGGTTTATCTGATTTTCTCTGATGCGGAAAGGGTTTTTCGGTTACTGTTAAGTGGAGCAAAGCATAAAAACACATTTGGCTGCAGAATCAGGATGCCTTTACGCACCTAAATTTAAAGTGTATACTAACTTTAAGCCTAAAATTATTATTTAATACATTTGAGTGGAAAGTTATTAAAAACTCAGGTAGTGTAAATATAAAAAAGGTCGCTACGTTATTAGGTAAAATAATCTTCATTCTTCACACTCAGTTCTGATACATTGTGACGTGTTTCTATGGCGCTCATTAGGAGGGACGTTGGGTCTCTGACGCGTGTCTCAGTACTCTGACGGCAACTGTCCCCTTTAAAGCCTCAGTAAGTCACCAGAGAGACCTCCAGCAACGTTATATTTCACTGTTCCTGGCGGCGTGAAGACAGAGGATATTCACAAACTGTTATGTTCATTGTTTTCCTCAGGTACCCCAGCACATGACGCAAGACATATTTGAGGTGAGTTTGGCACCTTCTGTTTTTTTGTTTGTTTGTTGTTGTTTTCTTTAATCTGATCCATCAGTTTAATAAGTAGGCCTAATACTTCAATACTTCATCCCTTTAAATAAAAATGTTTTTGTACAACAGAATCTAGCCTTTTAAAATAATGACTCCTGTGCGTAAAATTCATTTTACGCACATGTCTCTAAGGTGTGACGGCTGAGGTGACAGACATGAAAAAAAGCTACATTCTTTCATTTATGCTTTTATTTTAAAAAAATTAAATGAAAGCAACAAACTTTAATTGTTTTAATTCTATTTCGGTCTATCCGTTTGATCTGCTTTTATGTTTTCAACTGACTTAAAATGGTGCTGAACAAATATTCACTTACAGCTTTCATGTTTCCTAAATTTAATTCAACCTTACCTTTAAAAATATAATGAATATATTACGTTATCACTTAAACATGACTTGAAATACGTTCATTTCTTTAGATTGGTTGTTAGAATCATTCTTACCTCAAACCTAATTCCTCCAAAGATGCATGGAATCATCAGTGTTATCCAAAAAATAGCCTTTTTGGTTTACTTTAATCTCCATTTTTGAAATCAAAGAGGATTTACCCAGTATAACTTCCGTTAAAACAAACAAGATATGTTTCATTAAAAATTTTTCGATAATTCATCCCAGTACAACCATTATGGAACCTTTAATTTAAAGTCCATTTGTCCAGATGCAAAGAAATGAAAGGTTGGTTTATGGTTTCTTCCCTCTTCTGGGCTTTAACAGGTCTTCATGCCTTCCAGTTCCTAGCAGAAGACCGCTGTGACAATGACCATTCATGTAGAGGGACTTGTGGCTATCGCGGTTTTCTATCTGCTGATCCTTTTCGTCGGCATCTGGGCGGCATGGAAGAACAAGCATTCCGGGGAGGCTGAGGGCACGGACCGCAGCGAAACCATTATGGTTGGGGGCAGGGATATTGGATTGTTTGTCGGTGGTTTTACTATGACGGGTATGCAACAACATTGTTTTGAATAACTTTAAATCATTTGCGTAATCAGTTTAACGTTTATCCTAAAGGCAGCTCACACTTTTTAAAAAAGAGATAACATTGGTTCTTTTTTTGTGTGAAGGAATAGCACAGGCCTGTATCTTTCCCAAATCTCCAAATTTTGTTTTTATATTTGCAAATATTTTGTCTTTAGACGTTTTATGTTTTTCAGCATCGTTTTTGAAAGATGGTCTTTTTTATTTTGATTTGTATTTGTTTGTTTGTTTTCCAGCTACCTGGGTTGGAGGAGGGTACATCAATGGCACAGCTGAATATGTGTATCTTCCAGATTATGGCTTGGCTTGGGCACAAGCCCCTTTCGGATATGCACTAAGTCTGGTTGTGGGTCCGTGATATTACACATCTGTTTGTCAAAAAACGTGTAGATTTTATATGTTTATCGATTTTTTACACTTTTTTACACTTTACATGCTATAAATAGCTTAAATCTGAAATCGTGTAAAACGTTAAAATATTTATTTTAAAAAAATTACCAATGATGTACTGTATCCGTTTACACACAAAGCTTCAGATTAATAGACTCTTTTGCAGCTGGTATTGTAGTGCTAGTAAAATTACCACAAATCTTAACTCTGTCCACATAAAGTCATGTCTTTTTGCTCAGTTATATGATCATTTTCATGTTTGCTATGTTTCTTAATCATTTTAAATTTAGCTTTGTAGTTAATTTATTTTATAGTTGCCAAAATTTTCAGTTATGCCCCTTTTTTACAGGTGGTCTTTTTTTCGCAAAACCCATGCGCTCACGGGGTTACGTCACCATGTTGGATCCATTCCAGCAGCTGTATGGGAAACGTATGGGTGGCCTCCTCTTCATACCCGCCCTCATGGGTGAGATTTTCTGGTCTGCAGCCATTTTATCCGCCCTTGGTAAGTTTATTTTGTCGCATAGCTTACTACAGAATACAATGTTTTTGGCAATGGATCAAAATGTTCTTCAGAGTTTTTGATGCTGCATTTTCAATGATGTCCTTCTGTGACCTTAGGTGCTACTCTGAGTGTCATAGTGGACATAAATATCAACATGTCCGTGGTAATCTCTGCACTCATTGCAATCTTCTATACCCTGGTTGGAGGACTGTACTCTGTGGCCTACACTGATGTAGTGCAGCTGTTTTGTATTTTTGTTGGCCTGGTAAGTTTATGTTGACCTTTGTATCAATGTTATTATCTCGGAGGTCCTGTTTTAGATGGATGACATTTTTTTTTTGTTATATTTCTTCCAAGAATGGGTGTTTGTCTAACTTAGATTCTATTAATCTATGAGAAGGTTCTGGATCCTCATCTGGATCCAGGAATATTGTGAAGGCATCTTTATTATTATGAGATAAGGCCATTTTCAGTGTGTATGCATAAAATTACACAATAAGTGATGGTCAGGATAATTGAATAAAAAGTACTTTTTTTTTTTACAGGTTTTAAAGGTTATCAAAGATAGATGGAGGTCAGACAATATAAAATTGAGCTGGGACTTTTTTTTATCAAGGGGATTTAAGGAAAGTAGGGATTGATTATAACAACTAAAGTGGTCATCTAATGCTATATCTAGAAAAAAATTTGAGAAATTTTTTTTTATAAGCAGATGTTTACTTACTAAAATTCTTTATTATATTTAATTCATTTTAAGTACACTATCACTTATACTTATATACAATAATATATACTTATATTAATACACTAATAATATACTAATACTAATTGAAAAAATCTTATTAGGTCTTATAGATTTGCACAGACCTTAAGTCTGTTATTTTTCTTTCACATATTTTTCCAAAACAGTTTGGAAAGATATATTATCATCCATGTAAGAAGTTGGTGAGATGATGTTAGTGTGAAGCTGCATTTTGATTTAGTTTTTCTGTTCTGAAACTTTCAGATTCACTGCCAGATTCAATCTCATTGTATTAGTTTGTGTTTTCAAAATGCATATCAAATGATTTGTGTCTTGTCTGCAGTGGATCAGTGTCCCCTTCGCTTTGACCAACCCTGCAGTGTCAGACATCACTGTTACTGCCGTAAAGGAAGTTTACCAGTCACCATGGAGAGGGAGCATCACCAAGAGTGATACTTGGATTTGGGTTGACAACTTCTGCCTCCTGGTATGTAACTACCAGGATTTATTTAATCTCCCATTGCAACCTGAGTACGTTCTAACTGCAGAGTCAGGTCCTTACTGGTATTGCTGAATGATAATATATAAGTTATTAGTTTGGTCAGTAGTCATTCATAAAATGAAGAGATCTTCAATATTAACTTCATATAATGCTATAGGGATGTTATAGCTTTTTCATTTAAAAATTGATTTTCTAAAAATCTTTCAGCGAAGATAAAAGTTTTGAAGTAGTAAAATTCCAGATTTGTATTTGCATTCATAGTGTAAATATATTCTCCTGTGCTCCAACAAAGACCCCCTTTATTTTATCAAATCACCATTATGGAGGCAGTTTTTCTTTGGTGAATTTGAGTGGATTATGAAAAGGAAAGTAGATCATAATTCCACTTCAGGTTTACTTAATTGATCCTACAAGAAACACAATCCGGCAGGTTTTCCATGTATTCCTACTTTAACACACATGACCAAATTAATTAGGCTACTCACTGTGCAGAACTTGATAGGATCCATCAGCTTTATTAAAGCAGGAATACATTGAAAACATTTGGGATTGCAGCTCTCCTAAAATCGGATCATGTAAAGTCATCCTAGTCTTTTGTTTACTAATAAAAATGTATTATTAAAATAGGATATAAATAAAACTTTCTTATTTTGTTGCAGTATGACAGTAAATTATACATTCATCTATCTATCCATCCATCCATCCATTTTCTACCACTTGGTAGAAAATGATTGGCTGGAGCCAATCCCAGCGTCAACAGGCGAGAGGCAGAGAGGACAGGTTGCCAGTAGTAAATGATACACATTTTAAATAAAATAAATAAACAAATCAAAATAAAAAGAGCTTAAAAAGACTTATGCTTATACAGAACTTTTCCAGTCTTCCCGACCACTCAAAGCACTTAAAACTATATTACATTCATCCATTCACACGCACACACACTCTGATGGGCACGTTGTGGGGCTACTTGGGAGAAAACCTGGAATTGAACTCCCAACCTTCCAGTTGGGCAACAACTAAGCTAGAGCTGCCAAAAGTTATCATTAATACACTAATATTCAAAGTCATTGTGTAAGGTTACTATGGTAACAGATGTTATTGGAAATGAGTCAAAGTGGCCTATCCTTTTGTGTGATTATTATCTTGTAGATATTAAGTGTTGTTCATATTGTTTAGCAGCTTGTACAACATTCTTCCGCTCCATCTGAGAACATCATATGTGGTGTAAAGATTAGTCACTTTGTTGACATGCTGAATCATTTCAGCTACCTTGCATTTACGTTTTCAGGGTGTTTTTTTCCCCCTATTTTTTCTTCACCTGCACAATAGATGCTGGGTGGAATACCTTGGCAAGTGTATTTCCAGAGGGTCCTGTCTGCCTCGTCTGCTACCTACGCACAGGTCCTCTCCTTCCTGGCTGCTTTTGGGTGTCTCGTCATGGCAGTGCCCTCTGTTCTCATTGGGGCCATAGGAGCCTCCACAGGTTAGAGATACACTACAGGCATGTGGAAAGCATTAGTGTGGATTTGTATTTTGGGGAAAGTCTCCGGATGGGTCCACGTTGCCCTTAGATCTGAGAGATCTTGGTAAATAGCAGCTGGTTTCTCTCATCCATAATGAAGCAGCAAGCCGTTCAATAACCATGCTGGTTGTGTAAATATTACATTAGAGGGAGGCAAGGGACCAAATTAGTGCTCTGATCTCCAGATTTCCAAGCGTCAAACAAGTATTAACAAGTAAATAAACACCTGTATTTTGTCTTTCATTATAACTTGAGCTAGTTAGTGAGTGTCATAACTTGCTTATACTTTGTTAGCTGAGACTTAATTTTGGGTGTCTATCTTATCTGTAAATGATTAGTACTATGAAATTGTTTATTGAGATAAAAAGTTTGAAAGCCAATTGAATAAATGGCTAAATGTTCATTTCCAGCTGAAAGGAAACACTTAAATTCTTTATAATAGATTTGTGTTTAGTGCAGTTTTAACATGAGTGGATTTTGAGAAGACAATGGCTAAAGCTTTTTGTGGTGATGTTGTGGTTATAGTTCATGTACAATCGGAATTTACATTACTACATTTAAAGCTGATTTATTGTATTCTCTGTTTAGACTGGAACCAGACAAGTTATGGTCCCATTCCTCCAAAAGAGAAGGATGAAGCAGACATGATTCTTCCAATTGTGCTTCAACACCTTTGCCCCCCATTCGTCTCCTTTTTTGGTTTGGGTGCGGTATCTGCAGCAGTGATGTCATCTGCAGACTCCTCCATCCTTTCAGCAAGCTCCATGTTTGCGAGGAACATCTATCAGTTGGCTTTCAGACAGTCTGTAAGTAGCCTACACATCTCTGTTTCTGTTACTATTTAAATCCTGGATCTCAAAGTCTGGTCCTAGATGGACGATGTGCACGTTTTAGGTGATTCCCTGCTCCAACACATCTGATTCAAATCAAATAAATGTTGTCATGACACACTAATTTGACTCAAGTCTGTACCAGAGCTTGAGATCCCTGATTTACACGAAGTTGATATGATGGGGTTGGCTTTGTTTGTGCTTGTCTTTGGCTGATATTCTCATGTCACTTCACCTCTCTTTCTTCCTTCAGGCATCTGACCGTGAAATTGTGTGGGTGATGCGAATCACAATCTTTGTTTTTGGTGGTCTAGCCACCTTAATGGCTCTGGTAACTGGCACCGTTTATGGTCTCTGGTACCTGAGCTCAGATCTGGTTTATGTCATCATCTTCCCTCAGCTGCTCAGTGTGCTCTTTGTCAAAGGTACCAACACATATGGCTCAGTGGCAGCGTATCTTTTTGGTATGGTGCTACGTATAGGTGGAGGTGAACCCTACCTGAAGCTGCCTCCCTTCATCTACTACCCTGGCTGGACCATTGAGATGCAGAAGCATCACACTACTGGGAAAATGGAGGAAGTTATCAGACAGAAGTTCCCCTTTAAGACTGTTTCTATGCTGGCTTCCTTTGTGGCAAACTTTGTTTTCTCACACCTGGCAAAGTACCTGTTTGAGAGTGGTAAAATTTCCCATAAATATGACTTTCTCGACGCAGTTGTGTCCAGGCACAGCGGAGAGATAATGGACAAGACTACTCTTGTAACCCGTGGCAACAATATTGGCCTTTCAGAAATGGGGCAAATTAAACCACGACTGAGCGTGACCTTGGCCGCCGCCTTCACACGCCGTGACACTTTGCCGACAGAAACAGTGGAGGAGGAAGAGGAGGAGTCTAGCCCTGACTCCCATCAGGATGAGGAATGACAAATTTTGGATCCAATTAAAAACAACAAAAAAGCAAAAGATTAAGAACCGAACAGAAAAGAAAACACTTCTGGGACAAAGAAGAACTTAACATCCTCCCTGATTGGATAAAGATCACGCCAGGCTAAGTAGTGTAGAAGCTTGCTGACTATCCAAACATGATGCAGACTTTTTTTGTTAAACAAAGCAGCACACACACATGTATTCATTGTAGTTATAGAGTAAATTTGACTGCAAATTCACCCTCTTTTTAATTGGAGGTGAATTCAGATTAAGTCGACTATTTATCACTAATGGAAAAAAAGAGTTCTCATAAAATGTGCTGTTTATACAAAGATATTAAAATATAAGAGATAAATTAGATGTTCTTTATAAGAAGTGACTGACAGCACAACCATTGTTCAGAGGAAAAGAATCAACAAGGTTAAAAAAGCAATAACATCTACAGCCACCACATTTGCAGCAGTTACTGCAGGATGATCATCTAATTATGAGACTGAAAACAAAATATTCCAGAGCAGCAAAGAGAAGATAAGGGCAAAACTATATAAATATATATATATATATTTTTTAGCTTTAATGTGATATATAAATTCATAGAGCTGAGATTAAATGTTTTTTCATTCCTAATTAAGTGAGTTGAAGATGCAGTCATGCTTCTTGCATTTATTTTTTTAACTGATTTACATGATATAACTGTGAATCCTGAAGGAAACAATCCATGTGCCATGCTGAGTAGATACTATACAAGTTGTAGTGATGTTAGTTGGCTTGAAGCAGTGACTAATAATATTTTATGTCAGGTGTAGACACAGTTCTAAGCTTACAAATCTGTGTTAGTTAGTGTAATAAAAGACCTTGTATTAAACTGCCTTAACGATGCTCGAAAAAAGAAGAGGTTTTATTTACACAGTTCTGGCTGGATTTCAGTCTGACTGCAGAGAAAAGACTTGAATCTGAATGTATCAGAATCTTATTGTATCAAATAGTATACTTCCAGAGCAATGTTTTCTTTTCTGTAAAGTTTTGCAAAGTCTTTCTGTTGCAGAATGATGTGGTTAAAGATTGTGACTGTTTGATGTGTACATTTTTACAGACATATGAGAACAATAT
>JBAMIG010000001.1:11042742-11055192 GCA_037177335.1 Kiunga ballochi | reverse complement strand
AATGTTTTGAGCCTTTTTAAACAATTTACATGTGAAATAAATGGCAAAGATGAACTGCAGTTCTGACTATTTTAGTAGATTTAAAAACTTCAGATGTTTGTTTTTATTGCTTCCAAAAAATGTAATAATTCAGAATGTCACAATAAGGCCCATGTATATGGATCCAGACAATTGGCCCAGTGGAGCACTGACAGTTTTATCAGTGACACCTACTGGTCACATTAAAAATCACACGAACAAAGTAAAATCTGGTAAAATATTGATGGCTGCTTTCACTTCTGCACATAAGTTGTAGTTGTAGAAAAACAACTTCCTCTCAGCAGACTGTAGTGCTCATTATGTATGTGCTCGTCAACTTTCAAATTAATAGCTTTTGCATCATTAATTTGGTGATAGATAGAAAATGTAAAACCCTTTTAAAATGATGCAATATAGTCTTAAGAAAAATAATTTACCCTTCCTTCCACTTCTTTACAGTTGTGAAGACAGACTTTCAAAGCAAGTTATGTGAAATTACATAGGAGTAATTACAACCGTTAGCTGCTGTACTCATGCTATTGTATAAACAGTACCTTAGTCCTGTCAACAATGACTGACTAAGGTAAAAGGTCATAGCGTACCATAGTACGGTCAGCATCATTTTCAATTTGTAGATAAAGATTTATTCAAAGCAGACCTTCTCTGATACACAAGTTATTCAAACCTCCAACACGACAAATCTAATAAGATTAATTTTAGTTTTCAGTTGATTTTAAATGTCATCATTTGGACTGGAGAGGTGGGGAATGTGGTGCCTAAACTTTACAACATACCTTTAAAAGCTCAGTGCTTGAATTAGATGGGAGAGAGGAGCTTCTGTTGTACTGGTACTGTAGGTTTGAATAAGGCTGAATCTTTACTTGCACAGAAGGCTGATGGGCATGCCAATTGTCTTGAAGAGAGTCCTGGTTGGGGAAACTGACTCTGTTCCTTCTCTCCATTTGTTCTGTACCGTTCTGCTTCATCTGGTTGATTTTCTTCTGTCTGACTGATGCCTGGTACTGACCCCTAAGATGAGCTGCCGCAGTCTGTCTTTTGAGAAATGGTTTGGTGGATGAAGAAAGGGAATCTTCTCTCTCATCATTCAAAAGCAGTGCTTGACCGTCATCTACCTGCAAGCAAATAACAACATGCTCACTTGGACAATCACATTAAATCTGTTTACACCCATGAAATCCATCTTTACTGCCATGAGACAGCAGGTACTGAATATCCACAACAAATGGACCAAGAATGAAAAGCTTAATCTGCTAGTGTGTCTGCCTCGTACATAATGGCACAGGATCTTTTAATTTTTCATTTTAAGGACAATAATAAAAAATTCAAACAGCACAAGCTCATAAATAGTGTCTGTGTAAGTTTTTTTTATCATTACGTGAATGTCAATCTGGATTAGCCAAGTCACCGTTGACAGCAAACTGCTAACTAGTAATCTTGATAACTTTGAAATAACTTGAAATGTTTTATGATTAAAATGCTAAGAACATTTACATTTATTTCACCTTGATGGCTGCAGAAATCAAGCAAACATAATTGGATTAAAATCTTAAAATCTTGGAGCTTTTTGGAAAATAAACGCAGGTGAACAAAGAAAGCCATCAGAGCCATCAATGACAATACTGCACACTAGGATAGTTATGGATGGATGGAGACCTTTTTGTTAATGTGGAGCTTTCAGCAACAGCTGTGATGACAAACTCACATTCAAAAGTTTCAGTAGTGAGGACACTCTAGGATGCTTGCTCCCAAAGGGTTTGGCCGTAATTGCAGAAGACAGACGGGAGGAGCCTTCAGACTGACGGTACCCACGAGGGAGGCTGGCTGTGCTGGACCATGGTCCAGTTTTGCTCGGGTACTTCGAGAGGTTCATTTCCTGCAGGGCTCCGCCATCTACTGCTGGGTCCCAGTGTGACTTCTGGCTCGCTTCCTGGGATTTGTGGGTCTGATGCAACAAATCCTCTGTGTAATCTACCCCTGCTTGGTTGACAACATCTGGACATGATGTTTCACCTTTACAATCTATGGAAAAAGGATCCATTTCATGATTTGACTTGGATAAAGTAGAATCCTGGCTGCTGGTGCATGAAACAAGAGGAGAGATTTGGTTTGTTAAAACGTTGCCTGGCTGGGGCGGTTCAGATGTGGGATGGAGAGGAGCTTGGTTTTCCTGGCTCTGAGAAATGCGATGGCAGTCTAAAGATGGTGCGGTGACTCCGAGTCTATCTGAGTCTAAAGACACAACGTAGGTCTCTTTCCCTGAGACTGTCCCTTCAGAGGGAAGTATAGCCTCATGTGGCGATCCCTAAAAAAAAAAAAAAAAAGGAAAAATTATTAGCTATAGATTTTTTTTTCAACATATTTTCTGTTCTGCCCAAAAATCACAGCAGAGTAAACATAAACAAGGTTTAAAAGGTTAAAGCATAAATATATCTAGTCTTACCTGACTGAGGGTTGCAGGGCTAAACGGTGCTTCAGTGGCATAACTGCGGGCCAGCATAACCCGAGTATGTGGCCTCAGATCTGAGCTGAAGGGTTTTGATACAGAACCGGTCGAGTATGGACGGGGAGAGGGGCTGTACATCCAAGAGGAATGGTCTCTAATCAATTAGTTAACAGGAATCAAAGAGAAAAAAATACATGGGGTAGGTTTTTTGTCAGTTTAACTTGAACCTTTCCATTACATATGTACCTTTCGGTTGGTCCATCTTTTCTCTCATTCATCACGGCACCATTGGTCATTTGGTTTATAACATGTTCCCTGTCCAGTGACTTTCTGCGGACGTCCGACTTGGTGCTCCAGCGACGATTCTTCCACTTTGTCAGGTCCTGAAGCAAACCCATAAAACATCAGTAAGTTTACCAAATTTAACTATTATCAGCAAAACGGATACCTCAGTTAACAGAAACTCTACTTGAATGAGCTTTTTCAAATACTCTTGGGAACAGTTCTGAAGAGTCAGGACCCTGTATAGTCATCGAGATTTAAAGATGGGTCAAACTTATGACTTAAACACACTGCTATTTCCATTTGAATGAAATTGGCTGAACAGCTACTAAAATAGACCCAGTGATAAAGTGTCACATTCAGAGCCAACTTACATCCTGCCACTGAGCTTCACTGTCCTTTGCAGCAATGCTGCACTTCCTTTCATTTTCACAATTCCACCCTCTTGCCACTCCAACACTGCTGCCTTTATCATGAAGGCCATTAGATACTTTATGGACAGGGTAAACCATCGGGATGTTGCTGAGGGATTTGCTCCTGGTACAAAGAAAAGCAGCATAACACACTGAATTATGACAAACCAAGGAAACAAATACTAAAAAGAAAGGCATTTACTTTAAAACAGACATAACAAAATTGAATGAAGAAAAAACAAAATAAGCAACATGTAAAAAAAAAAAAAAAAAGGAAAAAAGAATTAAGGGGGCAGCTTAAAACCTCAGCAAGCATGCCTCATAGATGCCGTACATAATCACGGAAACATTAACAAGCTACACATCCACATTAAGCATTCAAACAACATGATTTCCAGCAAAGTCGGAGCAGAAGAGCAGCATGTCAGTCAAACAGTGCAGCAGAATAAAACGACAACAGATGTTGCTTTCTGCATATCCCCCGCTGTAACTTGTACAGTAACAAGTAAAAGCGCTGCTGTGGGCAAAACAGGGTGTCAGACGTGACATTTGAATAACTTATAGCAGCATTTAGCAGGTGGTACATGGAACTTTTGACATGATTTGATGGAAAGAAACAAGTCTGATTACAAACAATCCTGGATTATGCTAAATTCTGCCATCAAACGTCTGCCGGGGAAATGAATAGCAGAGGAAGCACAAAAGCACAAAAAAGGACTGAAAAGACAACGTTTGCTGCACAATCTGCATTGAAGGGACACTGAATGCTAACAAAAACATAGCAGCAACAAAGCAGTAATTTCCCAACTGTTGAGAAATTTCTGCTCCAGTTTTTGGCTTTTGATTGAAACTGGAAAGACTCACCAAATCCAGCCAGGGTTGACCTGAACTGGTTTCTCAGGTTTGACCTGGAGTCGATATATTCTACAGAGCCAGAGAAGAACACCAAGAGTAATGACCACAAATTTGCATCATAATATTTGGCAAGTGGACTGAGAAATCCATCAGTAAATGAAGACAAGGGATGACAAGGAGCTGGACCTAAAGACTTGCAGAAGATATATTGTGTCATTTTCACACTGGAATACAGCAGCTGCAACACAACTCAAGTCACCAGCTGATTCTCAAACAATTTATCAAGACAGAATGAGTTAACATATTGTGCGGCATATGAATTAATCAATTTGACAGTTTATTAACCAACAAAGTTATTATTCAACAACTACAGCAAACTTTGGCAAGAAAACATTGTTTGTTATGGCAGAAATGATTACATGTGCCTTGTTGAACATCCAATGACTGTTAAAACAATTTAATCTTACATGTGTTATCATAATTTTTATATATATATATATATATATATATATATATATATTTAACATAAAGACCCTTGACAGTTTGTTTAGTGCAGCTTGTAACTGGTGAAGCAATTTGAGAGTCAAGAATGAGGTTTTAAGTGTGACGATGTCTATGTAAGCTCTCCAGATGTGGTGGAGTCATTCTGCACAGAAACTGCAGTGCCATCTTGAGACACGAAGTCCAACTCTTCTGCTGAAGCCAAAGCTCTTTGGCTGAAGTAAAGAAAACAAAAAAGATGCATTATATAAGTACCTTATGATGAAGTTAAAACAGGTTTATAGACATGAAGTTTGATCAAAAGCAACAGGCAATAATTAGCTACTTCGAGTTATTTTTCAGGTTAGTGGCTCCCACCATATTTTTCTGGCATTAGTGTTAGTGTTTTCAGGCCTCCAGAACACATGTGCATGGCTGCAGGTGAAATAAAACATTCAAATGATTAAAAACCTAAGCAAATATATATCAATGTCTCTGTGGACATGGCCTTAATTTAAAAATCACACTGGCTGTAGGCAGTCAAAGCCCTGGAGCACTCTGTGCTCCTTGTGGGCACCCTTTGTAGTCTAGTTACATCAGGTCAGGAGCAACCACATTAGGTCTCTCTGGCAACTGCTTGCTGGCTGGCTGGCTAGTGGTTTGGGCTTTGTAAACTCGGTTTATTTATTGTAGTAGTTACTTACTGTACAAAATTATGGCAATTTAACATAAACAGCAGAGTTTTAGATTTCACACCATTATGTCATGGGTTGTTTTAGCATTAGCATAGTTAGATCAAACATATGCAATTGGAACTTCTTAGTTAAAAGCAATGTAGTAATATTTGCTAAATTAAGTTAAACAGAATATAAAATCTGCAATTAGGACTAAGCATTATTAGTAAATCTGCATATGCATTGTTTGCATCTTAGCACAGAAAAAAAAAAGAAAAAAAATAATGTTCAGGCACAGACCTGAAACTAAGCATTATACGATACCACGGTCTTCTCTGGGAGCCAAGGAAGATCCGGTGGACACGACTCTCCTCTTCAGGTGTCCAGTGTCGAGGCAAGAAGCGGTCAAAGTTGGGGTTGGTGGATGTTTGATGTAGGCTTTGTTGTATACGCCGGAAAAACAAGTCATCTAGTACGGGGTCTGCTTCAGTATAATCGTCTTCTGAATCTTCCTCGTTTGCAGCTTGTAGGAAAAGCTTTTCAATGGCGCATTCAGGAGGAGGTACAGTGAGGACGGCTTGAGGAGACAATGAGCCCTCTACAGCGCTGTGGTAAAGAGTGGTATATCCATGTCTGTTTATTCCCAACCGATTGTGAGGATCATATAACTGCTTTCAGTGAAATACTGAAAAGCATGATTACACACAATTTACTCTAAATGTTAAAAATAATTGATTTTTAGTTCATTAAAACAATAATCTTTGTTTGCCAAGCATAAAACGGTTATACAACTGCTTTTTAGCCATCAAACTAAATGTTAAAAAGCCAGTCAAGCAGAGCTCATTGATACACAACTTTATATTGATTCAGTTATTTTTTACATGCTGTACAGTACATGCTGTGGTCTCTTCAAGGCCCTTTCTGAAAAGCCCAGACCATTCTCACTATAAAGTAACGGTTTAAAAGCTTAAAGCAATTTGCTCTTTACTTATTTGATTCTTTGTTGCATCTGACTTTTGGGGGACATTGTCTACGTCTATAGTCAATGTCCTTATTGTGAAAGCACATAACATTCACAAAATAGAACCCAACCTCAAAAACAATGTTTTAAATTACAACCAAGCATTAAAAACCACCCTTACATAAATTTTGTTGACTGTACAGTGATTGTGCATGCACGATTTGTGCTACTGCAGCAAAATAACAGTCGACAACAGATGCTGTGTCAGCTTATTCACATATATGATAGGCACCAAGTCCAAATATGGTCTGGGTGTGGTGTTTTGAAGAAAATATCTGCAAGATGCCAAGCACAAGGGATAACTTAGATGCCTGGTAAGATTTTTAGTAGATAAGCCATGTAATTAATTTACAACCTTAAAAAACTCTTGGCATGAAGTTTATGGAATACTAGACAGAATCACTTGTGTGAATGTATGCTATATATCTGTTCCAAGTACTTGAATAGGTTCAAGTTTGTGTCCTACCCAGAAAAAAACCTGAGCAGGATTTGTGCTGGTACTTGTATACATATCTATATTTTTTTCCGATTTAGGAAAAAAAAAAACGATTCTCTACGCAATCATCTGGAAAGAATACGATGTCATTTTACAAAAGTTAAAAGCGTTGTTGGGCACAAAAGGTTGAAACCAAAAAGGAAAATGATTGCAATATTTAAAAAAAACAAGGACAAAGTACACGCATACAGTAAATGGGGAGAAAACCTTTTTTTGTGTGTGTTTACCAGTTAGATTTCAGTCCATCACAAAACTGGTTCCTGGCTTTTCCATCTCAGGAAGAGTTTGAAACTGGATTTTTTCTTCTTTGTTCCAATAAACATTTGAATAAATAAACCACCTGCTATTAAGAGAGTTCATATGGTTCGCAGCACTGACTGCTGATCATTTCTAACTTCATATCAATAATAGCAAACACGCAGCACAAAAAGGAAAAAAAGAAAGTACCACACCAATATGAAATTCCACACAAAAAACAGTGATAATGTGGTTAGAGCTCTACCTTTCAAACAGCACATGTCTGAATGCTCTGTAAAAACTCAATACTGACAGTGGAAAGGAATGCAAATAAAAACCAGCAGCTTTTTCACAAGGTTAGCAATGGATCAGTGCGTTAGTATCAGTGTGAGAACTTTTTAAACAAAGGCCTACACATTTGTTGTACCTGGGGAGTGGACTTCTGCAGCCCACTGCCTGCTCCTCTTGTTTTTGTTTCCGTCCAAGCGGTGGTGGGATATATCCTTTACTTTGGCGTGCTGTGGGTTGTACGTTCTCCATCTTGAACACCTGCTCAGCTTCCGCATCACTTCCACAGCCTGTAAGATTGCACAGTCAAATGGAAAATAAACAAAAACAGAAAGAATACTTAAATAAAACCATCAGGGAGATAAAAAAAAAAAAAACAATCCCACCAAATTTAAACATACAGTGCAGATAAATAACAAAAGGTGACCTTCACTGGATGATATTCTTTTTACAGCTAAAACTCCAGACAGCAAAGTCTTATGGACTCTCCCATCAAAACAATTTCTATCACCAACATGTAGAACTTCCCACAATCTAACACTGACGTGCACAAATACCTGTAGACATAACACACCGAGGTGAAAAGATTAACAGATGTTAAAAAAGTTCCATTAAAAATAAGACACTCCTCGCTGCACAGAATCAGCTAGCTTTAATTTGAGCTGTTTGGAACATTTTTATTAAATACTTCAGCACACTGACAGGATAAAAAAAATATAATTTTATTTTTTGGCTCATTTAAGGAAATAAAATTTTGTAAAATGAAACTATCAAGTTAAAGTCACACAAAGCAACACAGCAAACCTAAACAGAGCTGATAAAAATCACTGTCACAATGTGCCAAGTAGTTTTAAAAGCTGTATGAAAAGCTACATTTAAAAAAAGATTTAATCAGTTTGGTTTGCATGATTAACTGTGTTGCAAATATTAACTAATGACAGACTGTGTTCTCATACCTTCATCATTCTGCTGGATAACACAAGCTTCGATGCAGTCTACAGAGTTTCCCCTCTCATAACCCAGCCTTGTGGTCTGGCATTCCTCCTCCTCTGGATAGTGGCAGTCTTTATATCCATCGTCTTTCACAAAAACAATGCCCTCCTCTAAAGCCTGCATTTAGAAAACCATATTAATATTAAGTTCAACCTGAAAAACACCAAATTGTTAAAGGCTAACAGAAACGGTTTACCTTGGACAAAGCCAACCCTAACAGTCCTTCAAAAGCCTTGAAATTAAGCTGAGGGCCACTGTAACATGGGTCTAGCTGAGCCTTGCGGCCCAACCAGTAGATTGTAATCAGAACCTGAGCAAGAGACGACAAAATAAAAACCTATAACACAAATTTAGGGCAAACTCTCCAACTTTTCTCCTTATCCTACTAAAACTCAATTGCAGGCTTTATTTAAATCAAATGGACAAAGATGAAGGGAAAAAAACAAAACATTTGAGGCACTTAAAGGTGCGTTTTGATTTTAATCATTTAATCCAAGATGGCAACAACATTTAACAAGCTCTAAAAAAAATAGCTAGAAAACAAAATTGCATTTTCTTGATTCAATTTGGCAACTTATAAAAACAACTGTAGCAGGTGTAATCTCGATTGGAAGAAAATCACACGTGGTTTATTTTAATCCAAGCAACACATTAAAATATTATCAATATATATGAAGCATTGTCCTTCCTGCAACTTGCATTCCTATATGCACATTTGATAAAAGCTGAAGTTGTAGTTTCAACACAGTTAAACGAGGACTGGCTTTTAGACATTGTTATACTGGGAAGTTTAAATCCAATATCTTGAAGCACAAATATTCATAGTGTGTGTGCTCGCTCAATCAAAATGCAAGACAGTAAAATTATATGAAGATCTATGCAGCTCGTTATCAATTTAGTAATCTGCTGGACAGTCTGGTTTTATTCAGTCATTCATAGCTAAAACTGATGCAACAACAAATCAAAACTGAATTTAGCCATTAAAAAAAAGACAAAAACACAAATAATGCTTGAAGTGCATTAGTTATATGCACATCAACACAATTTTTTAGCTGCATTCAGGATTTTAAAAAAAGCTTAGTTTGACATTTGTCAAGCAGGTCATGTGAAACTAAGCATGAACCTGAACAAATGCATCCATGTTGCTATTATACATTTCATCTTTAATTGGTCTTTGATAAAATTGAAAAGCTTTTTACTGATTAAGTCAAAATGCATCTAAAACCAAACATGGAAATTGATAAAAAAAAAAAAAAAAGTTAATCTAAATGTTAAAAACGACCCTTCTAAATAACTCAAATTTCCATTTTTGAATACTGGGGTGCACAATGTATTATGTCAGGATTATTGCATGTGGCAAAGTCTGACAACTTCAATCGTGAATGCCTGAATTGGCAGCAGTTTCTCATCAAAAAGAAAAAGAAAAAAGAGGAAAAAAAAAAAAACAGTAAAAACTAGACTTTAATGGTCTCAAATTGACCCCAATTGGTTAATTCATTGAAAAAGACAAGACCCAATTCAACAAAAGGCCGGAATGACAAACAGCCTCATCATCAAGTTTAAGCTATCGGCCATTGTGCAATTCAAATGAAGCTTTCCAGATAGCCAAAACCACCTCACAAGCATTGAAACATGCAAAGAAGCACCAGTTCTTACCAACCAGTTTACATCACCCACACAGCACTCATACATGGCATACATACAAAAGGACATACTGAATATAGCAGCTTGTTACAGTCTTGTTTAAAAAGTAAAATTACAAAGATTGTTTAATAGCCAGATTAGCTAATTTGCTTGAGTTTATTAAAATAAACATGTTTCAGTATGAATCAAGATGCTGATGGGACATGGGCATCAGTGAGAAGAAACTATTCTATAAAAATTGCACGTGATACAGCAAGGGTGTCCAACCTCTACCATCCTACGACTTTTAGTTGCAAACTTTATCCAGCATAGTGGAGTCAGATGAATGGCTTGTTAACCAGATCTCAGCCATTTGATTCAGGTTTGTTTGAGAAGGGTTGCATCTACAGGTTGCAGGATGGTAGATAACGTATAGCTCAATGTCATCCATGTACAGGAAGTGACTAATGGTCCCATTCCTGAGTCAATATCCATAGCCAGCCAGTGGTTTTCATTATTTAGCTGAGGAGGTTTGGGTCTCTGCAGAACAGCAGTGGTGAACAGACATCTTTTTGGTAAATGCCACATTTGATGAACCTTGTGCAACTCTCTTGAAGTTGGCCTCCAGGGTGGTCTGCCAGATGCTCATTCAGTTTCAGCAGGGATGGGCAGGTCCGGTCCTCGAGGGCTGCAGTTCTTACTTTCTTTGCTGCCAGACACCTGACACACGTCAGACTTAATTAGCAGACTTGTGCAGAGCTTAACATCAAATTTTGCACAAGTCTGCTAATAACCTACTGATTTCGAGTCAGGTGTGATGAATTTCCTAACACTTGCAGGACTGTGACCTTCAAGGACCAGAGTAACCCATTCCTGATGTACAGCTGCAGACATTCCAGGATCCATGTCTGTGGCACTGAGTCACAGGCTTTCTGGTAAATCAATCAAGAGGGTGAGTGAGTTTATTTGTGGTTTTGCAGTCCAGAGTGACAGGATAGGACGGGACGGGGTAGAGGTAGAGACACTTACAACCCTGCGTTCTGAACCCTGCAACATCCAGGACACTAACACAAACTATTGGCAAAAGGATGAAAGAGTTTGTTTTGGAGGATGTTTAATGTAAAAGCAAACCACAAGATAGAATAAAGGAAAAATAAAGACGTTTTAATAAGTGAACAAAGTACTTACATTCTTGAGTCGTCTCTTGCTTTCATCACGCCTAAAATACATATAAACACACACACAAAAAAAAAAAAACTGACATGAGTGACCCCTCTTGTTCATTATTAATTTGATTGCACAAATGAAGCACAAAATGCAAACAAATTACTGTCAAGTAAAACAGAGCCACAGGGAAAAGCAAACACTTCTTACATTCAACATCTTATCAGGTTTATGTAGAGCCTGCCATCAGCTCTCAAAGGAGAAGCTTGTCAGGCAAGCCTTACACCTTTATCAATGCAAAGCAGCTCAATTTACATTTTTCAGCTCAGGTATTATAAAAACACCCTGATAAAAGTGCTCACATGTTACAGCACATCTGTGACATGTTGGCAATTGGCAGAAAATAAATACACAACTCAAAAAAGATGCAGAATTTAATTCTTAGCAAACATGAGGAACACTTCACCTGACTGTTACACGAGTCGACAGGTCCTGCAGGTCACCAGGATGAAACAGCTGTGAATCATTAAGTCCCATTTTCTCACAGGCTTTCAGAAAAACGTTCACATTGTCCTGAAGTCAGAAAACAGAATATATATAAAAAAAAGACAGTGAATCAGATGTCTGCGATCAGCTCATGTTCCCATTTAAACTTTGAAGAACTTGGAAGAAACCGCTTCATCCAAGGCATAGAGAATGATTTAAACCTTCCACTATTAGTGCGTTATAAATAACAGCTAATTTCTACAGCTTGGCTAAGGACCATTAATAAGAAATTGACAAAGTTGGCTGTTAATATTTTTCTTGCTCTGATGAGTGATACAATGACTGTTCTATTGCATTTAAACAGTGTCAATACAGCAACGCATGAGTAAAAACAAAAGTTCCAAACAAAACTACCTAAGTAGGCATACATTTATAGCAGCAAACTGTTCTGAAACAATAAGAATATAGATTTCATACAATATATTAAACTGAAGCGACCTGTCACAGCTGCTGGAGGATTAATTTAAAGTTTGACAATGTTAAAAATACCTTGCAAATAAAGATGACAAATTATTTCAAGTGGAAGTGTTTTTAATGTGTTTTACTAAAAGTACAAAAAAAAACAAAAAAAAAAAAAAGACATGAGTCCATTGTTCAGACACATTGCAAACAACTGTCTGCTGCATTACATTTAGTCAGTCAGCTTTATCATATTAAAGTATAACAGCCGTCTGCTCTCTGTTAAGTTTGTTTAAAGACAGCTCATGAGAAAATTTATTCTACTCAGGTGTTAAAATCACGTTCAAAACATTAGACGGCATTAATACTTGTTCTTCTTGCAGAAAGAGTTGGGCCTTCTTCCTCAGAGCAGCTTCTGCTGAACTCATCTGCTCGGCTTGGCCTCTTTACAGGTTCCCACTTTAAATCCCATTCAGAGAGAGAGAGATAGATAGATA
>JBAMIG010000001.1:11018193-11039117 GCA_037177335.1 Kiunga ballochi | reverse complement strand
AACATGTAAAACCTCCATTGCTGCCATAGGCTATTTGAGAAAACAGTGGGCCTCCGCTACATCTGCATCCTTTCCTGCATCAGTACCCCTCCATCTATTGTTGCACCCTGGCAGCTTATTTGCCCCTTATGGAGAGCTGAAATTGATCTCTCTCTGCTCTGGCTTGAGGCATTTTTGGCAATTATGCTTATGTGGGGCCATTGAAACGAAGCCCGAAGTCAAAATAAAAATCTCCATTTGCATTGCTGCCTAATAAAACGTTAAATATTTAGCAGTTAGATTACCACACCAAAATGCATTTTCAAGTTCATTCAAACTCGAGCAAGCGAGTCTCCTGATGCTTCAACAGGAAACCACACAATGTGTCAGCACTTCCTGGTTAGCAGGTGAATTGTTAATCTCTCATGCACTGATTATGTTCACACATACATCAGACAGCACTCACCAAGCCAGCAATTGGAGTTGAAAGCCTATTCACTCTCTTGATGACTCCAGGTTTCAGTTGGTTGATAAGGCTTCATGAGAAAAGGACATTTTTATTTTCTTTCAATATAAAAAAAATATTTATATTTTTATATATATATATATATATATATATATATATATATATATATAAAAATCTCACCAGATATCCTCATTCTGCTTTTTTGTAAAAATGAGCAATGATTTAACAATGTGCCTGTTAGGCAATTACTTTTAGACAAGCCTATAAATGTATCCATATTTCTGCAATATGTGCAATCTAATTCATGCAAATCAAGTTAAATATTTAGGAATGTAAAGCAAATGAATACAGCCTTGTGTACAACCCGTAAAGAAAGATTTGCATTAAGGAGAAGAAAAAGAAAAAAAAAAAACAGAAAAATTGACTTGATTACACAAAAATGAAAAGCCTGCATTCTAATTCAGTCTAAATTTACTCCTCTGAAATAAAAAGCATGACCTTGTGAAGGATTTTTACTCACTCGCAAAGTAGCACTCCATCCTCTAAGGCAGCACGGAAGTTGCTGGAGCCAAAACATTTTCCAGTCACTTCCTACAGAAAAACAGATTCTCTGTCAATCCAATAAAGAAAGAAAATAATTTTCCCCTTGACTTTATAACATACTACAAACACCTTTTGCGTGTGTGTGTGTGTGCGCGCGTGTGGAAATGCTTATTTTAGGTCCTACACAATTGTACTCAGTTTTCTTAGATAATAACTTTTCTAGGAGATAAATCTGCAGAACCACATGTTCATATATCGCCCAGATGTGTTGTGGCTTAAAACGTGAATCAGTGCAACGAGTTTAATCCAAAGTAACCGAGACATATTACAATAACTAGAAAACTATCACCTCAGAAACAACAAAAAAAGGTTTACTAGAGGAATATGCATTTTATTTAGTATATACACACACAAAATAAAACATGAAAGCCACTTAGGAATGAAACAAACAGCCATCTTGTGGACAACTGTGTATGCCACATAAAACATAATCATAAACACCATTCCACAATGTTCACATGACAATAATGTATTGTATTCACTGTATTCACTGTCAACTATAACAAAAACTAAATATAGTTCTGATTAAAGTTTATCATCAAACCCAATGAGCATATTCCCCTTGTGTGTAGTTCCATACAAATAGAATTGTACATTACAAGTAAGCTGTGTGGCACCAAAATGTCTGCATCAGCAGCAAACAGGGAGGAAATAAAAAAATATTAGGAAATATATGAGGACAACCATAACCCCAAATATTCAAACGTTTGTTTTTGGTCAGAAAGAAAGCTGTGATTTCAGAAGGCATGGTCAGGCAAGAGGGAGTTTTCTAATGAGGACATAAAAATGGGACTATTAAAGTTCGCCCCTAAAAACTAACAGAGGGCCCCAAAAAGCTATTCTTCTCACTAATTAGTCCTCCCAGGAATCCATGATCATAATTCATTATAGTTGAACTGGGCACCAAACAAGGATTGGATGCTTCTCAGTGGTGCACAAAAACAAACAATGCAGTGCAAGCTAACAATAAAAATCAAGGTGCCAATGTGGCATTTTGTTTCAACTAGTACTTTAATTATAAATGTCAATAAGAAAATAATTTAAAAAAACATCACATGATCAAATTAACTATTTAAACATGCATGTTCTCTAGATTACTTAAATTAATATACTTAAAGCAATAGGTGGACAAGGAGGACAGCACAAGCCATACACTGCCCTCCATCCAGCACACTGCACTTTACAATAGTGACCACAGCAAGTATATAATGCAAGATGCCAAAAATAATCTAAAAATAAAAGAAATTTTCTAAAACAAACTTGCATCAACATGGACCCAGTTCAGAAAGTTTAGCCCTCCACTCAAACACAAAAATAAAGTTTAGCCCAACATATTCCCACAGATTACTGCATTCGCATGTTCATGCAGAAGCTCCCATATGATGTTAACAGGATTTAATTGCCAATCATTGTTGGAGAGCAGCAGGTAAATTTCTTTTTTTTTTAAAAAGACCTCTATAAAACATCAACTTGATAAAATAAAAAGCAAGATCACAATGAGCATCCTTGTTCTAGGGGTGAAAAAAGCCACACACAAACACAAGAAAACTATATTAATTTCACCAGAAACCAGAATGGCCAGCAAGCATAATGTAAGGAAGGCCAATTCATTCCAATTTTGAGTTCAGCAAACATTGAGCAAACATGTACTCATCCTTGCTGGCACTGTGCTAATGATAAACAGCCACAATGCATGGATTCTGGAAGCTTATCAAGCTGCCTGTAGCTAGGGATAATTTTGTACCCACACTTAGACATGCGTTGGCACAAGGAAGACTGTATGACATCACTTAGTATTTAAAAAAAATCAGCATGCCATGCTTCAGGACTGGCTGACGCATACACACATACCTCATCATTGTTCACCCATCCTTTCATCTGTCACTACAGGAAAATAGACAAGTAAAATTGGTACGGGCTTCCTGCCAAGAGAGCTCTGGACAAAATTCTCATAATGATCTACTCAGACACAAGTGACATTAATGGTCCCATTTAGAGCTGATTGACACAGTGCCTACACTCCACAAGTTGTATTCATTGGTTATGATTTGAGGATTACAGCATCTGCAGCGATTGGGCAGACGCAAGGCTGAAACATTCTGTTATAAAACCACATCCTCCAACAATGCATGGCAAAGACTGTGCCACTGTTGTGGGCTTTGTGTTCGTGCAAACCTCATGCTCATAAGATAACCCATACTTTACATCATCTCAACAGGCAGACACTTGGAGAAAAATAAATAACTCATGGTGCACTGCGCAGACATGCTGTGGGATATTTGTAATCTCACATTTTCTTACAACAAACTATCTGCTTCTTCTTCATTTGAATTTCTTTCTAAAGTCATCCCAGTCCAGCATTCAAATAGTTTTTATCTGAAGCAAACCAGAGGATTTCCAGACAAGGTTGCAAGACAGGAGACAAATACACCAGTCTTATCACGGTGTGCTTTGCATACAGATAATAATAAAGTGGCCTCACTTTAATTTAAAAAGGGCCACAGTTATTAGAAAAAAAAGGGCTACACCTACATATTTTTCTTCTTTTGTGAGTTTACATGCATGAGCAATTGCTACTTGCTGAAATGACTGCTGCTCAAAGACAGCTTTTCCGTCGCCACGTAGAGCACATTTAGTGTGCAGACAAACTTTCATGTTTCAACATAAACATTAAAAAAAAAAGAGCATAAATAGCTGCGCGTTTCTGCAGCAAATAAAGAATGTGTGGCATAGAAGTGCGAACCAACCTCAATCCAGCGTTGAGCGTCTTTGAACGCCTCAGCACAGCTGACAGTGGTCTGCTGGCGCCACTCCATCTTAATCTCCTAAACAAGCAGAGACACAACGTCTAATTGAAGGGCGAAGGACACAGAGTTTCATTCGACTAATTAATTAAGGTACGAGAGCCTCCACCACCCCTGGAACCCACACCAAGCTTATCGACTAAGTTCAATTAATATCCACAAACATGAGGAAAAGTCTAAGTATTTGATAAAAGAGAGAGAGAAAGTAACAGCTGCCTCAGGCAGCTTTTAGTCACCTCGCGTTGCGTTCAGATGCTCACCAGCTACAGTTCCCAGATATTTAATTTCCAGTTTATCACTGGACGCTGTGCACTTCTGTTACTGACTTCCCATCACTCACAGGTTTTGATTGTTGGGTAAAGTAGACGGTAGTGTCTCCGCCCCCTAAAGACTATCAGCAAACTTTTTTTATAGGAAGTGAAACTGAGATGAACGCAAATACACAAATGTGTGATCAAGCCCCTGGCGGCCTGTTGGTGCATGACTCTGTGGTCCCACAAGCGTCTGTAAACACCTCTGACGTGGGATAAGGTGCGTGTGAAGCAATATGAAGGCATATGAAAAGGCAGCATAAATAAACAAAATAAATATTTGCTTTTGAATATTCAGGTAAAAGTAACATACAAGCGCAATTTTTATTTTTAAAGCCCAATAAGTTGGCATATTAATTAAGAAATATTAATGTGATTTGCTTTTTTTTTGTTTAACAGTAGGCTAATGAAAATTAAATAAGTTAATGTTTCAGATAAAGATATTTCTTAAAGAAATCACAAAAGGAACATTTACGTTGCTGAAATAAAAACTATATCAACAGACAAAATGATCTGAGTAATTAGTTTGTAATTAAAGGCAGCTGTGGCATAGGTAGCATTTTATATATCTCACTGGATCAGATTCCCATTCAAGGGCCAGTATTTTATGCTCCTTCCTTTACCACACCTGACTTAAATTAATGTCTAATTGGTAGAACTTGACATTAGATCCATTTAATTTGGATTATGTGTGCTGGAGCAGTTAACATCAAAAATTTGCAGGTTTGTGGCTCTTGAGAATCTACCACTGACCTAAATGAGAAAGGCTCCTCTGTGTGTCCCTTTGTGTGTCTTGTTGAACACATGGTCCCCAGTTATTGCCACAGAGCTTTTCACACATTTGCTCTTTTTTTGTTAAATGTATCTTACATGACAAACTTTAAATGTTGTAATTTACTAAATCCTTCTCTGGCTGTCAGGGTATAACATGTAACCTCATTTTCAGAGGCTGGAAATTGTTTAAATAAAAAAAAGCCAACCCTAGACATAAGTCAATGAACATCTCACCCTGTTTTGTTATATTTTATAGCTATAGCAACTGCCTAATACAGCACTAAAATATGGCTGTGTGTGTCAAGGGCAAATCTCTTCCCTAGCTCGTCATTTATACTGAAGTGATAAAGTATGGTCTATGACAATATTATTTCCACATATAGAACAAGTGTATATTAATAGAAAATAGTTTTTTTTTGTATTTCTACAGACCTGAGAGCATAGCTGTAACCTGCTAGATGGGCTTCATCTTGTACTATAGCAAATGCTTACTCCAATCCAATTTCCTGCTAAAGTCTTTAGGAGGTCCAGCGTATAGAAAAGAAGGGCAGGGGTGAAATTGCATCATTGTAAAGTAAAATGAAGTGCAAAGGTGTAGCAATTTAATAAAGAAGAAAGATAATAATGCAATCAATAATACTCACATAGTTAATGCTTATTAGGCTAGCAGGAAAAAAATAAATGATTTCCTGCATCACCTGAAATTCCAGCAAAATATTTAAAAAGAATTAAACTTTTTTTTTTGTTTTTTCTTTTAAATAAATCAAAGAAGTTACACTCTTTCTGTACCAGTACCCCCAAAATGTGCAACAGACAATCTTCTGTAATTGTCATTAGATTAACTTATTAAGGACAAGAACAAGCTGTGATCAAAGGATATTACAATGACATATACCCCTCCTTCTCTATTTCTGCACATCTCAGAAATATTCATGTGATTATTGTTATAATTCAAAATTGTCATCAGCCTACCATGTTTAGGTGGTGTTCCAAAGGAGCTTAACAAAAACTCAGTTTTCTGTGTGAGCCATGTAACCTCCTCTATTAAGGAACAAAGTTAGTTAGTAAATCTTATTCACCAGCTGTAATGTTAATAATTGAGATTGAAAAAGTCAAATGAGTGGCTCATCATCTTTATTATGAGGGTTTGTTACGCATACTTATGAGATAATGAGTGGGATAAAGCAGTGTTAGCCATACATCACACCTCCTGTGTTGATTAATTCATATTCTGTAGATAAAGTTATACGACAAGTGTTTATTGTGCATGTTCAAGACACGTAGAATAATCCCAAAAATCAAATTTTTTAAAAATCTTTAATCCAGTGTGCTCCTAAAATGCAATGTACAGTACATCTTAGCTGTACCATACTAAAGTAGACAAAGTGATTCTTAACCTATATCAACTGATAGTAGGATTATATCAAGTGGATATGTTCAATTTGCTTTGCAAAGAATACATGTTGTAATTGTTTGGAATTAAAAAGAAGAATAAATAACTTTAGGTAAAATACTTATTTTTTTATAGTAAGGCCCGTCTCCTCAACTACTCCAACAATGTTGATGGACATCAAAAAAGGGAACATACAACACAAAGAAAATGACATGAAAATTCAAAATATTTAGTTTGATTTGTAGCAGGGTTTCATGAAAACGCTACCTTTCCAGGAAAATGGGAATTGAAACGTTGCAATAAATCGCCAGTAGGTGTCGCTGTTAGTCAGCATGTATATTTGATGGAGGTGGGTGGGTTAGTGGAGCATTTACAGACAGAGTAAAATGGACAGTGAAGACAATCTGATTTGCCTCCATGTGAAACAGTTCTCTCCCATATTTTCCATTTCTCTGTTCCCCTGGGTCTGGTCCAGAGTGAGGTAAAAAGTAATGTGATGCTGCTTACTGTAAAATGCTCAGTTTTCAATTATGCCCACTATCATTACTGCTGTCATCAACAGCATCCTCAAAAACTAATCAGCTTTTAATGTTTTCCAGATAGATTGTATAATGAAAACAAAGCAACTGTGACTTACCAATGCAAACAGAGATACATCCTATAAATTATATCAACAAATATGGAATAAGATATGTGAACACAAACGTGTCTTTATACATTTTCAACATCTAGTCTGTTTAGTTTCTGCTGTGGAACTTGTAAATTCTTAGTAACAACTATAAAGTTTAATAAAATGTGTTACTGTCCCTGACTTACACAAATGATATCAACTGGATGTTGATGTTTTATACTCAATAAGGAAAATGGTAAAAAAAATCAGTATGTATGGCATTCAGTACTGAGTCCAGTGGTTAAACTGTGAGGTGTATTGCACTACTAATGACAGACTCTCAGTCCCTTCCTTGGCAATGGCAACCTGATATGCTATTTTACAAGGACAAACTACTTTCTGTACAGTATTGTATTATTTCACACAACGGGAGCTTACATATATATTAGTGAATCATTACCTGATTTACTCTGTGATTAATTGGAGGGTTTTCTATTTTCTCCTTGCACAATGCTTACACGGTGATGAGGATGGTGATGATGAAGAGCTGAAAGTTTGGCTTTGTGAATATGTTATAACACACTCTGAAAGTGAAAGTGTTAGCATATTGCTAAGCCTTTTTTAACCAACACAAACTGGTTTGTCTTTCTTTATTTACAGATTAATGAAGGGTCCCACAGTATGCAGGTAAATACTTTCCATACAGGTCTGTTGCTCTCGATTTGTTTCAAATGGTGATGGGCTTTCTTGTTTTCATCTGTTTACAGGATAGTAAATTCTCACACATAGCAGATTCAGATATTCTTTTGTACAACGTCCTGCCACAAGCTTTCTGATTGCTAAATTAAATAACCAGGAACAAACACTCCAATTGTATCATTCTGTCATATACACAAATGTGATGCACACCTACTGGTTAGCACTACGGCATCAAGCAAGAAGCTTGCTGGTTAGAGCCCAGCAGGTGGTTTGCACAGGGGCATGAGTAGTTTGGATATTTTCCATTTATATAAATAGGTTCTCTCCAGGTACTTGGGCTTCTTCCCAAAGTCCCAAAGTAACATGCATGTCCAAAGACAAGCATGTTAGGTTAATTAGTGCGAGGAATGACGGCGGGTGGTAGTTTGTCTGGGTCCAGGGTCTATCATTTTGCTGTAAAACTAAATTAAACTAAGCAATAGTAGAATTAGAAAAATCTCAATGTCTAAATTGCTGTAACAATTTTTTTTGAACTTCTACTGAAAGGCAGAGATTTTTTCTCCAATTTCACAAGACCAACTTGCTGCACCACAAATTTACTCTAACACCACACATCAATGCACATCCCGTACCTCATTCAAATTAATAATTTGATTAAAAGTAATTGTTTTTGTTTTTAAAAAAAATAGCTTCTTCAGCATCAGTGTTGTGGTTTAGGTTTACAGCTTCTTCACCTTCACAACTCCCTCCTCCCTTGTGGCTGGTGTGTTGTCCCTGCCAAAGTCTGAAACATTATCAGTACAGGATGTGGGCTGGGATAACACTGAGAGTGCTTCCTCTGCAGTGCCAGTCACCCGGGAGATTCTCCAATTATCATTGCATTCTAATGCAACTTCTGGATCTGAGCTGTGCAGCAGCCCATACGAACCAAAAAGAGAAGTCACAAGAAGTTATGAGAAACAACTCCCAGATTATTCATTTAGTCTTTCTAAATGACTCTTAAGTGGTTTTTAGGGCTATATTTTAAAAAAGAAAAAATATAAAGAATATTAGTTGGCTCACTCAAATCTAGTTAAAAATCTGTGTGATCCTGTATAAGTCAGTTAAACAGCTATTTGTAGGACAAATATTTTTTCAATAAAAATATACATGACTCCCCACTAATGTCTTTGTCCAATAAAAATTACTTAAAAGAAAATCGCCTCTGCAGCATCATGTGGATTGGTAGACTAGGATGGTGGGTCATCCCTGTTCAAAAAAGGGGGATCGGGGGGGGTGTTTCAACTACAGGGGAATCACACTTCTCAGTCTCCCTGGGAAAGTCTATTTTTAGGTACTGGAGAGGAGGGTGCAGATTGAGGAGAAGCAGTGTGGTTTTCGTCCTGGTTGTGGAACAATAGACTAGCTCCATACCCTCTTCAGGGTCCTGGAGGGAGCATTGGAGTTTGCCCAACATGTGCTTTGTGGACTTGGAGAAGGCATTCGACCGTGTCCCCCAGCGACTCCTGTGGGGGTGGGGTGCTCCCAGAGTATGGGGTGCAATACCACCCTGTTTGAGCTGTTGGGTCCTTGTACGACCAGTGTCAGAACTTGGTCCGCATTATCTGCAGTAAGTCAGACTTATTTCCAGTGAGGGTTGGAGTCCGCCAAGGCTGCCCTTTTTCACCGATTCTGTTTATAACTTTAATGGACAGAATTTCTAGCCACAGCCAAGGTGTTGAGGGGATCAAGTTTGGGGGCCTCAGGATTGGGTCACTGCTTTTTGCAGATGATATGGTTCTGTTAGCTTCATCTGGTCTTGATTTCATAGTCTCTTTTGAGCAATTTGCAGACAAATGTGAAGCGGCTGGGATGAGAATCAGCACCTCCAAATTGGACACAATGGTTCTCAAACAGGGCGCAGTTGGTTAGCACAGTGGCCTCACAGCAAGGAGGTTGCCGGTTCGAGCCTTGGTGTGGGCAGGACTCCGGGAACCTTTCTGTGTGGAGTTTTATGTTCTCCCCGTGTTAGCATGGGTTCTCTCCGGGTACTACGGCTTCCTCCCACAGTCCAAAGACATGCACCTTGGGGATAGGCTGATTGGAGATTCTAAATTGCCCATAGGAGTGAGTGTGAGTGTGTATGGTTGTTCGTCTCTGTGTGTTGGCACTGCGATGGACTGGCGTCCCGTCCAGGGTGTACCCCTCCTCTCGCCCGTTGGCTGCTGGGATAGGCTCCAGCCCCCCCTCTGCTCTTGTGGGTGTCAAGAATGAATGCTGATGTGGCCTTTTATTTCCTGGTTGCTGCTGTGTTGGTTGGTAATTGGCTGAGGGTGCAGGTGAAGATGTGGTTGATGATCCAATCCTCTCCAGGGGAGAATAGAATGCATACCATATCATGGTAGAAATGTAGCTAAAGCTAAGTTGAAGTGTACTTAATGACTACACAACACAGTATCAGTCATGTTGATCCAAACAAGCCAAAGCTATCCGTCTCCCAACACTGCAGTCAACAGCTGTTATGAGGTTTTTGTTACAAACCTTATTTGGTATTTGCTCACGTTACCAAACATTGCCAACTTTGGGCAAATTCTAAAGAACATTGTTTCAGACGTCTTCTAGCTTATTTGAATTCGATTTCTCAAATTTAAGCTGCACTTTTGTATTCTTTTCTGGAAATAAGAGACTACCCCAGTTACAAAAGATTAACTCAATTGTTTCACTGTGACTTAGTTAAATGGCTTGAATGGGGTCCACTTATGAGGAATCTTTTTCTGAAGAATGATTAACTCTGAACAGTTTTAAAATGGCTTATAACCCTTTCCAAATGGTTGGACCGGCAATTGCTTTTGAAGATCAGTGCTGTTGTTCTTGTTTTTGGAATGGTCTTCACACATACCCAAATGGAGGAAATTGCACAAACTTCTGCTTTTATATTGGTGCTGACATCTTCTGTTGATCCGTTAATATCAATATTAGATTCACATCACCTTGCTACTTCCTATTTTCCATGCAAGCAGTAGAGCTTTTACTTTTTCACACATAACCTACTAATGATAAATTGCAATATGTAATGTCTTTGCTCACCTGAAAATATGTCAACCTAATTTTAAGACCTGGATGATTTATTTAGTTATATCATACAAAGTTTAATTTGGAATAAAAAGGAGTGTGCTGTCTTTTAAACATTACTCTGTAAACCATCAATGATACTTGAACCATTCTTCTTGGACAAAGACATTTATCATTCATAACATTTGAGACTGCCCACACAGTATGGTACAGATGGCTTTTGTGTTGTGGCTGATTGGTGTACTTATCACATTATGTGTAAATTGTTCTGAATTTACCCAGTGCCACTATGACCTGCAAATGTCAAAACTTATTAAGATAAATCAACTTTTTGTCTGAATTCATTATCTTGAGTGTGTGGGTGAACTTTTGTTGGTCAAAGACAGAACAACACAGAAAGTTGTGGTAAAAGGATTTTAATTAGTGCTACATCCCAAAATTATGTCTAATGCTCACAGTTCATACACCCACAGAAATTATTTTTCTGCAAACCAGAAATGACAAAGTCTCACCAATAAACTGAACATGTAATATTAACTGCTTTTTGCAGCAGATTAAAGAAGTCTTTTTTGTGTCTTTTAAAATGTATGTACTTTAAGAGCCCACATCAGTTCAGAAGGAAGCTATTTGCTCTCCGAATGGACAGCTAGATATGTCACCATCCATCAGAGACTAAATTTGAAACTGCAACTTCAGAGTCTAGCACACACCTTTGGGCTTTGTGTCTGAAGACAGGATAAGTTCTATTTTTTCACAAATACAATTTTTTATAACCATGTATATTTTTTACAACATATTGCAACTATTTTGCAGGAATATTTGTTTTTTTGGCATTATGACAAAACATCATTTACAAATATAAACTAAAAAAACTGGTTGCTAATCTTCATTTTCATTGGCAACATTTTTAGGACTTTATATTGGACTATATTTTTAGGACTTTACATATGTGCATTCACCCTCCAGCCATAACTTTTTAGTATGGGAAATATCTCCTGCTGTCACTTATCTGTGCTTCCTTTCTGACTACATTACAAAGTAATATGCATCATTCTGAAGTCATTGTGAAGTGGAAAATCTGTTCTTCTGCCTTCTGAGGCCCATATTTTATTAAAGTTGAAGTTTGAAAAGCAAATCCAAATTTGAGACTAAAACTACTGAAGTGGTTCGCCAAGTTTCAGACACTAAAAGTAACCCTAAATATTGATTATGCACTTAAAGTAAAAAATGGTGCTTTCAGTGACTTACCAGTTACTTTGAGCAACAGTGCTTTAAAATCTTCTTGAGAAATCTGTAGTTGAATTTAACAAAAGAAACTCACAATTTAGGCAATTTAATTTAGGGGTTGTGGAAAACATCATGATTACCTGGATACACACAAATATACTCACAACTACCACATAATTAAAATATTCAAAAATAGAGTTGGCCAAAATGAATAAAAATGTTGAGTTAGACGTGGACAGAAAGTTGTTTTAAAAGAATAAAAAAACAGCTAAAGGTGAATTTAAAATCTTTTTAGTTTGCAAATAGATTTCAATTAAGCATCATTGTCACGAAGTGACATAAATAAAACCAATGAGAATAGATAATAAACTCTTAGATGCAAGTGGTTGTAGATTATCAAAGCTAGCAGTGACTAAGGCTTCATGGGAAAAGTCTTTGGAGATCATGAAGAGGTAGAGGTGGGAAGGAACAGGGCTGAGTGCAAACAACTGTCTGCCGTGACAAGTCAAACTGCAAAAGAGGTTTATAGATTAAATGTTAAGATGATTGACCTGGAACAAAACTAATGCATGTCAAATATGTACTGGAGTAGATATTAAGATTAAGAGTTCAGTTTAACAAGAGCGAAAATGGGGATTCTCAAGACAAACATTATGACAGTCGTATTGCATAAAGTTTAAATTAAACAGAATTTTTTTCATTTTTGATGGGTAATACGGTCTAATAATTCCTGGCTTTTGTCACGAAATCAATAAAAATGGTGATGAAACACCAATTTAGCCTAATTTTAAACAATAACTATACCATCAAAATTTAGACTAAAGGTTGCTAAATTACATGAGTTCAAATTGTATTCAGCTAGCTTGGTTTGAACTTTTTTTTACAGTGGCTGAAACACTGCTGCTTGTGCATGCATTTTTTGGCTCTGGTTTACTAATTGTGGGGCCATTTCTGACAAAAAAAATTCAAATGAATAAAAAATAACACATTCCTAATGGGAACCATACCTAATACATTTCCATTTGTATTAATAGAATCCCTGCAGCTTGTAAAAATCATGTATTCATTTATGCTCTAAATGGTAAAAATGCTACCATTACTTTTTCAAAAGATATAACTGAAATTGTCTGGAACAGAGAAATTGTTGTAAATAAATTAAGATGTTACCGTTTGATCTGTCTCATGGCTTAGAGATATTAAACTCACTGCATTCGACAATTGTGTGGATAGTTGACAGTTTTCAACGACCAAACTATGAAACCACTTGGCTGTGTTTTTTCCTCCAAATAAACAGAAAAATGGTGACACACATAAATTAGGTGTGGGACGATTACTGATGTCGATCAAAGTCCACATGGTGGTGTTCAGATGAAGAGGTGCTGAAGTATTATGCTGCACAAAATTTTGTTAAATCTTTAAACTACTGGTGCCTGTAGTTCTCCAGTGTAATTCTGATATCTCATCATTTTAAGTATTAAGTATTTTGTCTCCAAGGATGCACAATAATAATATTCAGTTTTGTGCTACAGTATATCAACATTTTTCTGTTTTCACTGCTTGACAAATACTACAAATCTCATCAGTAATGTTCAGTTATCAGGTATTGCAGGCATTTTTAGTCCCTGTGTCCCAAATAAAAGGGTTCCTTGCACAAAATACACCCATTGTCTTCTACCGGCAGTCAAGCAAAGAGGCTGATCCAACAGATAGCTGTGAGAAATAAATGAAATTGTTACTGGAGAGTAATACTGCTTTTGTAAATTTGTCAAAGGAGACAAGGAAAATGCTTTTTAGCATTTTAAGTTACTTCTTTACCATTTAGTGAACTCTGGATGGCTGCTGTTTTTTTCTAACACAAGGCATTTAGAGGTCTAGCTTTTTAACTTTACTCTAAAACATTTAACTGTAACTTCCTCAAGATTTGTTTTTATTTTTTCTAAACAGAATATTAATCTTACTTACTGAACGTGTCCTTCTAAAATGCAAAGGTTACAAATCCAGATGCCAGAAAGTCCGGTCATTTTTATGGATCTACCTGTACATTTAGAACAGGTATTTTCACTAACAGGCTTATTACCTGGCGACTGAACAGTGCTCATTAAATACTGCTGGCTTGGTGACTGGTCAAAACAGCTGCCAGACCGGATTTTTATTTTCTGGACCAGTAATAGCCGAAACGGCTAAAAAGTGATTGAAAAATATCTGTTCTAGGAACTGTGTAAAATGGGTTAAGCAGTTGACTTGTACCAGTAGGTGATTTTTTTTTAACAACACAGTTTCTAAAATATCATGCACATTGATAACATCTGCGTCTTAGCTTGGGGCAAACACAGTGCAAGCCAGCATGAGACAGCATTATGCTTTTAAAGTACAGCAACCTCTGAATGATGAAGTATCAATCAGGAATCCAACACTGACTTAAAAAAAAATCAGAACTTTAAAACAGATTATTGTTCTTGCGTTGATCCTAAATTTATATTCATGTGAAACACAGTGTGACTTAATAGGTTTATTGATTATTAGTAGTATTCTTGTGTTTGAAATACTCACAACTTCTGCCAGTATTATACGTAAAATATCACAAAGTTAAAAATCCTCTTTTTTTTTGCTATACTGTAATCTGTGAGGAATCTGTTATCTGTTTCGGAATTTAGCATAAAAATATTAGAATAATAGCATATTTTTAATAAAATATTTTATCTTGCTTTTGCTTCTTTGACATCTAAATACAAATTAAATGTTCCCAACACAAAAGTTGTTTAGAAGTTAAGTATAAAAGTTTCAGTTATTGCATACACATTTACATACAGGGATAGATATTCCTGAATTGGTAGTGTCCTTCAGCTGGATGGTTGACAGTTTATCTCCAACAACTCCACTTGTTAAATTTACCTGGCCTGCTTAACTATACTGCATGTTGTATGTACAGAGTGCAAATAAGAAGCTCTAAATCATATATTGTGAATCATTTTATAAAACCTGGAATCAAGGTAAAAATAAAATGCTGTTTAAGTGTTGACTATTTCAGTCATTTTCATATAATCCTCCTATGTTGAGATATTTGTTATGAGACAGTATTATGCATGCTTTAAACCAGAAACATTAAATTGCCTGTTTATCGGAATATTTTATTGGCTCCCAATCTGTCATTTTTTAACTCCTCATGATGGCCCAGTGTGTCCCACATTTCCCATTCTGAAAGTTTTGTTTGTAACAACTTGATTTGACAATTTACATTAAGTTTAATGATTACTGGCTCCGTATCTTTTCTCTGTGGCTGCACAGACTTAGTAGAATGCTACAAACAAAATAGTAAATTTGTATGTAAAATGAAATGAGGTCAAGCGTGTATTTACATTGGATTGGACCTTGTTTGCTTGCGTGAGAAAGGCAGAGAAAGGCCACCGTCCTTTGCTTTGGTTTTGCATTCATACTGTACTTTTACCCAAGCTGACCAAACAGCCTTGACAATGTGCAGTTACATGAAGTTACATCAACTGCTTGGTTTTTTGCTGGATATGCTGTTGCTAAATTGCTGTCCAGGCCTCTTCTTTTTTTTCTCTCATCCCTCTTTTGTACATTCTGTTTTGCTTTCTGTTCTTTACACGCCTGAGTTTATTGGCTAATTTGCTTAATCCATGCCTCATTTGGTTTATACACTTCAGAATATCTTTACCCTACCTTTTTGTGTTTATTGCTACAGCGTCATCAAGTGTCATCTTTATCAGTATGCTCATGAGTCCATTTCTTACTTTTGCTTTTCCAGCCCTGTTCTCTTTTTAGTAATCCTTCCAGTGCAGCACCTTCAGTTATTTTTATTAAACCTGTTATGTCCAACATTTGTCTGCCTCCTGCCTCTACCTTACATTTGGGTACCCATTCTCCACTAACCCTGACAAATATAGTTTTCACAAGAAGCTGTTCAATATGAGCAGCAGGAGATGCAAAGAGCTTTAAATGCCCCACAAAAAAGCCTACTAAGTTCCATCCTTGAGGGACACAGTCCCACAGATTTTTATTGTGTCCCTGCTCCAACAAACTTGACTCAAATCAATTAAAGTCATTGTCCAGAACTTCATAGGCTGTTATATCCCTTTAATCTGAGTGAAGTGAATTGGAGCAGTGATACAGTATATTAAAAACTTGCAGGACTGCAGACTACACGGGACTGAAATGAGCATTTCTGCAGGGATACAATGAAAACGTGAAAACGGAAACGGAAAGTAGCACTGCTGTAAATCACTTCCTGGCTTTGGTTTACTGAATGGTCTACTTGCTTTCATGCTATGAGTGTTATACCAGAGTCCAAATGGTATACAAGGGAATCAAGACCATCAGTTTTCATGCAAAGAGTTCATTAATTTGGTCCACTCAAAAATGCCAGTTTGAGTGTGCCATGAATAATCTGTATTAAATCTGAGTTGCTCGGTCTTAGTTCTCTTTTGTAGAACAAAGATTAGTTTAAGCTGCTGACTTCAAATGACTTCAGATTACATTTACGCTCATCATTAAAAGTTTTCAGCTGCCAGCATGGATTTGAAAAGCTTAAATCCATTTAATGAAGAGTCAACAAGTGCTTATAGAGACATTGTTTGGTATTTTAAATACAGATGCTAATTAAACTAATCCCTTCTTATAAAATAAGGCTAAATTGTTCATGCATTACCAAAGCCATTATCAGTAATACAATTAGGATGGGATAAACACCAGCACATTATATTGTGCTGTTATGTCAACTTTATTAAACTGTCAAAGTCCATTTCAAAACTCATGCATTTTGCACAGTAATACTGCCCCCAAAATGGGTTCTAGCACAATTAGGAGAAAAACTCATTTAGATAAAATTATATGATATGGTCAACAGGTTGCCGATAAAGCAAAAAGATTTCAGGCAAGATAAAAGCTTTAGGAATAAAGGTAGACTGATTGTACAGAAGCCTTGTCGCATGTTTCTTTACAGCATGGGGTAGAAGATTTTAAAGATATTGGAAGGGAGATCACAGTGGAAGCAAGGAGACATTATAAAGTCATTTACCAGACAGCTCCCCACACAGCGTAAGGAAATGAATGGGGTTTAGCTGAAGTCTGATGAGTACTACTTTCCCTGAGACAGATGGAAAAAAACAAGGATTACCCAGGATTCTGCTGAGACATGCTTTATATCATGATACTGTGTGTCTCACCTCACTCATCCCTCCTAAGTTGCACAAATCCTACCCATGCTTTTTTTGATGGGACATTTGTTGTGATAGTTATGTCTTCAAATTACTGAAAACATTTATTTAGAATCACCTCATTCAACCCATTTATCCCAAATATTTATATATATATATATATGTGTGTGTATGTGTGTGTGTGTGTGTGTGTGTGTCTGTGTGTCTGTGCGTTTCTGGGAAGGCATATTGATATTTAACATCATAAAACAGTCCATCTGTATTGCATAAGTTTTATTCCATACCATAATCAGGAAGGTGGCACTAATATAGCCATATCTGCCTGTCCGTCCTGGGAGAGGATCTCTCCTTCAATGTGGGCTCCATGAGGTTTCTTCATTTATTTACTCCACCACTGGATTTTTTTAGAGTTTTTCCTTACCGCAAAGGAGGGTCAAAGGGCAGGGGTGTCCTGGCTCTACTTAGTTTAGTTTAGTTATTATTTGTGTTCATTGTGTGTAATGTCTGCTATGTGATAAACTGTGTTTGTGAAGCCCTGTGAGGCAACTTTGTTGTGATTCTGGACTACATAAATAAAACTAAATTGAATTGAACTAATAAAGTGATTATTATTATTGTGGGGGAATTACCTTATGCAACACAATGAATTTCATTTTAGCACACAAATCTACTTTTAATTAATGTTGTAATTCAATGCCACAGATTTAGAGATTTTTCTAAATGGCTGAAATGTTTTTCTTTCTTTTTTCTTTTCTTTTTTGCCTGATAAATAAAGTAATTTACTTCTTTGGAATGCAAGACTTAACCTGCATTTTTCACAGCACTGTTTTCACTCGGGCCAAAAATCACACAGCCGTAAGTCATCATCAACAGCTTCACTCATTCACTTCACAATATCTTAAATAAATGTGTTTTGTTCTTTCCGCGCCCTATAATGCATCTTTAATACATTTTAACAGCTACTGTGCAGTGTTTGTTATTGAGACTTTGGATGATTTCTAATGAATGGTCATTAATTTGAATTTGTCTCAAGAACATAAATGTTTCTGAACCACAAAAAGGCTTGAGTCTAACTGAAATGCATTTCAAATAGTTTTAACAAACTACATGTTCATGCTTATCATTTCTTTTAAAAGAACTAGTTTGCATATTTCTAACAGACATCACCATGCCATCTGTCTGGCAGGAGGCTTGTCTTGGCAATAAAGTCCTTATCTTGGATGTTCACCAATTATTTGCATCCTTGCTCGTCTCTAATATGTTGTAATATTTTCCACAAGCTCTTTATGGGGATTCCATCTGCAGAAGTTGTGGGGGTGTCAGCACACTCATCTCTCTGTCTCATCCCACCGTCAGCTTGAAAGCCTAAAGCAACCACAGCCTTCATTTCCATTTCCTTCATTTCCATTTCAATCTCTCACTCAACCTTAGTGTTTCGTTTGTCTGATTTAGCCAGACATGGTGGCATGATGCACGCTCCAGGCATTCAAAATAAGCAACAGGGGTACTATAACTGAGCTTTTTATATAAATAAAGTGAAGCATGTACCATGACTTACAATGATTCGTGAGGTCTTATTTGTGTAGTAAGTGTGGCAAACAGGTAAGCTCATATATTTACAAGGGAAGAATGGTGCAAGGTGGTGTTTGGGAGTTAAACCTGACTTGAAAATATTTCATATATGTAGATGTCTTCAACTCTTACACAAATCCCACTTGGAATAGTGGTTGGTGAAGTAACAACTGCATTTTATTTGGATGATTCAAAACTGAAAGTGGGTGAATCTTTCTGTAGTAAATATAACATTTGGTATCATATCTGTATTGTGTTTTGACTTTAACCTTAATTAAAAGAGTCATACATTCCACCAGTATATATATTGATGATGATTAACTGCTGATCAAATTGGTATCAGTTTAAGACTGTTTGCTATGAAGGCATAGGTGAAATACAGGGAAAACAACAAAACACAATAAAAATAAATAAAAAAAATAAACAAAAAACCCTGCTGTACGTATCTTAATATATAAAATAAAATATTTGAAGTCAGTGATGTCAGATCATTTTCTGTTTAGTTTGCCTATTATGTTTTTGTCTAGCGAAAGTTTTATAAAGATTTTAGTAACTAAGTAAAATTTAGGAAATAATTCAGGAGAATTAAAAAAAAGTTGTGTGTCAGACTGTAGCATTAAAGAGAGTAGAATATTCTTCAAAATGTAAAAAAGTTATTTTTTAGTTTTCTGCTCTCATTTATTATGCAACCTGCAACTTTGCTGCTGAGTCAGAAAGTTTTTTTTCTGAAACTGTTCAGCTTATGTAAAAAAAAATCCTCCCATATTTTTGAGTCAACAGTACACATATCAACATACATACACATGTGTACATGTTTACATATATTTTAAATTACCTGTGGGACTTCAAGTGCTGCTTTGACATTAACTTTCTTTGTTTTTCTGCCATGAACAGCCTATAATCATTCTCTGTAACAATGATGTAATGCCATGAACCATTTTACCTCAAATTTCCGTTCCTTCTTTTGCTACATATCCATTAAAAACATGAAGTTACTAAGTTGAAATAGGAAAACTCTTTTTTAACCCATCCAAAATTTACCTGGATTGATTGATAATGTTTAATTACTATTTAATTATGTCCCCAGATCTGCATATCATTGATTTTTATAAAATTTGATACACTTTTTCTACACGATGGGGCGAACAATAAGGCCTCAAGGACCTATGGTACAAACCAAACAGAGAGTCTGCCATTTTGGGTCAAAATCACCATTTTGGCATTTTACTCTTGTTGTTTTTGAACAAGCATGTCCTAAGGCTTTGATGCCTCTGACACCAAAATTGGTTAGGATGCTCAGGAGGCATGTGTGATTAAAATTAATGTTATTTCATTTAATAGAAAATTTTGTTTGCATGAGGCGGGTAATCAAATTTTGATCTCCCGCCACAAAAAAACATAATTAATATAACTCGCAATAATTGGTTTATGACCTAGCCACACTTCATGGTGCCCGTAAATAACTGATGTCAAGTAAAAAATGTCAAGATGTACTTGTCACATTCATGATGTAACAGTTAAAACATGAGTACCTAAGCCAAACGTAACCACAGCAAATGGCGGTCCAAGTCATGAAACATATAGTCATAGAACGATTTTTTTTTATATTTAATCAAATAAATCCCATTTTATTTTGTGGAACTTACTTCAAATATGTAAACTATTAGGGCAGCGGTGTCAAACTCAGGTCCTCTAAGGCCGGTATCCAGCAGGTTTGTGTTGTCCCCAAGCTCTGACACAGCTGACTGAAATTACCTAATAGGTAGACAAGAACCTGTTGAATCTATTTGATTTGCATCAGGTGTGTTAATGCAGGGAAACAGCAAAACCTGCTGGATACCGGCCCTTGAATACCAGAGTTTGACACATGTGTATTAAGGAAACATAGCGCAGACAATGACTTAATATAAAAATTCTGTTGGTTAAACTGTTTTAGCACAATTACAGTTTGATGGGTCAAGTTTGGACGGCTGTGGCACGTGTAGTAGAGTGGGTCAATTCCTAACTTCCTAAGTTAGTGGTACAAATCCTGGCTCCGGCGGTCCACATGCTGAAGTGTCTTTGAGCAAGACGCTGAACCTCCAGTTGCTCCTGGTGCTGCGTGAATGTGTTGAATAGTGTCAAAGCCCTTTGAGTGCACTAATGTGAATGTGTGCCATTAAAACAGTATTCAGTATTGAACGAAAATACATATTGAATGTTCCCACACAGAAGAATGACTGCCTTGCTCAATCCTAAACCGCCCGGCTTTGTGGGCCACA
>JBAMIG010000001.1:10972058-10984139 GCA_037177335.1 Kiunga ballochi | reverse complement strand
TAATGACATCATCTTTACTCGCTCTAAATGAATCTTGAATAGATGAAATTTATTCTCCCTTGTTAAAGGAAGAAAGTTTCAGCATGAAATGACATCCTCTACAAACAAATCTTAGATTGTGTATTCACTTTAAAATGCTATAGTTATACAATGAATACCAGACACGTTTGTTTAAATGTGTTATTCTGCACAAGTAGTCAAAAGATCACCCCATTCAGTACTGGGATGAATCAGTCCATTTAATGGTCACCTAAAGTCAATAAAGTAAAGTCAGTGCTGGCGGGGCTTCCATTAAAAACTGTCCACCAGACAGCCTCCAGGCGCTTCAAAACCAAAGCTGCTGCTGCGGATTCTCCAGCTGTATGTGCTCTTGTTCTCTGTTTTTCATCAGTATTGACAGATATCATGTTGACAAGAATCAATTTTTAAAGACTATGTCAAAATGAAAAGATGTACTGAGAATAGCATTTTAACTTGTAGGTCATTATACCAATGGCTACTTTATACACTTTAGAATATATAAATAACTGTTAAAAATGGCAAAGCTATCAAACCTGGATATTTTAATTAGAAGCACCTCTGTCAGTGTAATAGGAAATATATATTTTTTGCAGTTAAATCATTTGATATGATTCTGTTTCAGTCAAAAAGCACAGCTTGTGTTGGGTTTGAAAGATGCACTCTAAAGGATCAAAAATGTATTTTCTGTGTCATTTACCACATTGTGTTTCAGCATTTCTGTAGTAGGTGTCAGTATTCTTCAAATCATCCCTGTTAGTTACATTAAATGCACACCACTGAGAGTCTTTGTTATCCTGGAGATAAACGTTGTCACACAAGCCATTGTGTACGTTTTTAAACGGTTGCTGTAAAACATTTATTTTACCAAACAGTCACTCATTTTTTCCAGGACATGACATCATGACCAAGTCTTCAAACTCAAAAGGCTTAAAGGATGACATACAAAGGGCACATCACATGGACATCTCTGCAGGGTACCCACAGTGAGTAGCTAAAGATAGAAGCACCACAAAAAGGGCTGACTGCATAGGCATTGCAGTGAAATGCATTTGTTGCTCTTTTGTTTTATGTCAGTTGGAAAATATTCAACATTACTGAACAGTTTTTGATTGTGGATCACCTACAGCTGTAATGATTCATTCATGGAATTGTTGATTCAATTATTAATAGAGCAGCCTCAACTGGGTTGATCTGCTGAAAGAAATATTTCCTTCTACTTTCCTCTCCTCATTTATGCAAAGTAGAGGCAGTTCAGGTATCAGGTTTTCCTAGGAATGCTTAAACCTGTAACACTAATATGTAAGATTTTTTGGGTATTATTTATAAGAACTGGGTGTTTAAACAGTGGTCAGCTTTTGTTGTTTTGTTGTTCAGTTGTTTAGCTGGAATATTTGGTCATTTTTTAAATATGTGAGAAAGGTTTATGTCTTGAATTTGTCAAGATTAACATTAAAATGAATATACGATATATATATATATATACCCTGCGATGGACTGGCGTCCCGTCCAGGGCGTACCCCGCCTCTCGCCCGTTGGCTGCTGGGATAGGCCCGAGCCCCCCCGCGCTCCGTTAGGGACAAAGCGGTAGATGATGGATGGATATATATATTAAGAATAACAAACTAACAAACATTTAAAACAGGTGACCTGGTAATTGTAACCTCATGCTCCTTTGCACTTTGAATTGTCCTGTACATGAAAGGTGCTATTCAAATAAACTTGCCTTGCCTTTCAAATTATGTCTTCCTCTTGCTCCCATCACCAAATTAAAGAAAAGAAAAAGAATGAAATACTTCTTCACACATTACACTGTTCTACTTGCAACCTACACAGTGCTCTGCAAATCCAGCAGATAGCAGCGGCTATAGAGGAAATAAGATCTGTCTTGCTGAAGGTGTCATCTGGCCCTACGTGGTTCTATGGCAGACATACAGACTGCTCATGGCGTGAGGGTCGTGCTGTAAAAGATGTCCGCCAGACACATTGGCAGCAGGAGAGACACAAATCGATTTCCTGTGAGATAGCATAGAGTACCTTAGTGGAGGACAACCTCTTAGCAAAGCTCTTATTAATTAATAGTGTCTCTGGGGAGGATTACATGATCTGATTCCTGCTTCTTCATCACAGGGTAGCAGCTAATGATATCTGAGGGAGCTCCTCTGTGCTACACCCCTCCAGCCGGTGTTGTACATGATCATTACACTAGTAGTGGGACATCGTTTCTACCTTATCACCATAATCATGTGATAAGACCTGGCACAAATGTTTCTATTCATACTGACAGTTGAGAGACTGAATATTTCATCAAGCTATCTTTGCATTCTATATGATACCACCATTTTTATCATTAATTAACACACACTCTCTAGAGGAAATCTATTAAAAATGTTGTCAGTAGCGGTACACCAGATGCTCAAACTATAAATGTTTGCTGTGTCGCAAGGCTTTATGTGATTTAAGCACATATGTCTGTACTTCTGGTATGCACCAAACTATTAGTCTGCAGGAGAACAGCAAATATGTTTTATTTATATGAAGCATGTATACAATCAACTCATCAAATCAAACATAGTAAAATAAACATAAACATGGAAAGAAAAACAATATTTTAAGAATTAGACATTAAACTAGGTTTAATTGAAACCATTTACAGTAGAAACAACCACCACATTTCTCCAACGCCAGGAGAATATGTGAGTTCTGAGTAACTCATAAGTTAAGGAACCAAAAACAAAAATGAAAAGAAAAGCAGCCAAGAATTATCACACAAATCTCTCAAGACCATATGAATGGTGGGCTGATTGGAGGGCTTTAAATTAGTAAAACCAGGCCTTGCTGTAAGCCTTATCAAAGCGGAAAGTGTCTAGTCTAATATTATGTGTTGAAACTGTATAAAATCCAAACTTTGACATTTTGAGACCAGCATACTCTGATCAGTATTTCTTCAAGTCTAGCAAACCACCACAGTTCATTAAAGCAGAGATGAACATTCTGTACATAACAACAGTGCAAGCTATTATATTTGAGATTATTCTTAACTGTATGGTAGCGAAAACTAAGTGATAGCGAGAATGTTCATTGACAGCAAAATAATATCAGACAGATGCCATCCTGCTTTTCACACACCAAGCAGGATTTTGTGTATCATTTTACCCTGAAACAGGTCACACTCTAATTAGGATATATGCTGCATTTTAAGCACCTTCCTAACACTGCTAATGTGTAATTTCATGATCAAAATTCTACCATCGTCACAGTTGATGAAGATGGAACATTTCCGCTAAAACCTGTCAGGTAGGCCTGTGTTACAATTGATTGACTGATGACATGAGGAGCTAAACAAGATATAGTAATTATTATAGACACTAAAACCTTAAATGGCACTACGAGCCATTTGCTGCCCTGTCTCTCTGGCATCCCTGCATTTCCTGGTTTGGCTCGGCTTCTCTTCTCTCTCTACCTGCAGCTGCGCCTGACTGGATGAGCACACCTGTCCCTTACCACAGACACTATCAAGCTGTTCAAAGCAGTTACCAGTCTGTCGTTAAGCTAACAGCATCTGTTCCTGATTCCTACTTATGAACAACTTGGCCATTAAAATCACCTTTGATCATTTGAACCTTCCACAGCATGACTCCATCCTTAAAGATACGTCATCAACAACTCCGCTCAGAAAGTAATAGTTACCATTCTGATTAGGGACTCTATAACACTGCAAGTGAGAATGGCAAAAACCTAAAATATAGCTTTTTCCTGATACATCAGTCAGAGAACTGATTGAGATTTTTCCAACCACTCTGCATTCAGATGGCATAAAGATCATTATCCACACAGAGTCCACTGTTATTCTAGAAGAAAACTGGCTCTGAGATCCTGAAGAAGCACTCTTTTGTCCTGTTGGAGGGAATGATTCATTTTAGAGCACACCATGTTTTCATTTTAGTTCCCATTCTCACGAGAGGTTAGGGGATTTAAGTTTTCTGCAGACTTTTGGAACTGAACACACGGCTATCAAATGCATAACATCAATCTCTCATGAAACTGTAAGGAACATGGAACGCTGCAGACTTGATCGAGTGCATCCAAATCTAACTGGAAGCAGATTACTCGGTGCACATCTGCTTCTTGCTGTTGGGACAGCAAACCCAGACATGAACATCCAGAGTGAAGGACACAGCAGAGAGGCAAACGACTCCCCCCAGCTCTCATTCCTCATCAAATCTGCTTCTTCACATCACCCAGGGTCTCTAGAAAATGTCTCTATTCCAGTCTGGACCCAAGCAACCACCATCTGTGAAAAAACATAGCCCCACCCCCTTCAGCCCTACTAAATCATCTGTCCTGGGAGAGCAGAGCACAGGAGGATGTTCAACAACAAAGATAGCATGCCATGATGCATTCAAGGTTCCTGCTGTATTATGACTACTATACTGACAGCTGTCAGATGAAGCTGAGACGCAGTAGGATTCCTGTATTAGGTAGAAAAATAACAAATCAAACGCAGGCAACTTGTAAGACTAATTTATCTGTTAACTGTATCACGTACCACTCAGCATATACTGTAACACAGACCAGTACAAACTCCATGAAGCTAGCTATACTTAAAATATCTCCAATGTAGTTAATGACTTCTCATTTCTGATCTTTTTCTTTTCTAACTGAACTGTGGTTAACATAGAGTCCAAATGCTACTGTTCTTAATGAAACGGTACCCCTCAGTTTAGACAAGTGTTGAACTAGGAGAAAAAGAGGAGAAGTAGCCCTAAATAAGACTTCTTTCAGTGTCAAGGGATTTCCTTTGGTGATTCTACTTTGTGTTAGCATTGCAGTATTGAAGTCTCTGACCTGGCCTTTTTTTTTTTGACAATTTCAGTATTTTATTTGATTTGCTGATCAGTCAGAATGTCTGTAAAATGTAAACCAATGAATGTAAAACAAAACATAAAATCTATAATGAGCTGTTCAAAAACAAGACCAGCTAAATTCTAACAATGAGTTGTGCAAGGCCAGAGTATAGGCCTATCTTTCTAAGATGATTAACAAGAATGTCAACAATTCTTACACCGTTTGCTATAATTGAAAAATGTACAAAACAATATAAAGCAGTTAAAATGGAAAAATTCAAACAATTCCACAAAATCTAAATGTCACACAGTCAAACAATTTAACTAGTCTATGTCCAAAACCTAGAAATAACTCTGAAGTTATGTAACGGTGTAACAGTTAAAAATCTTGCAATTGCAATAAAGACTTTTGCATTTAAAATAACAACACACACTTTGGACATGATACTATTTGACTTTTAAAAAGCAGTTTTTACCTCTGCAGAAAGGGATCTCCTGCATCATCAACAGCACAGTGACAACATGTGTTTTTCTCACAGAAGATAGTTGTCATTAAGTCACTATGAAATAAAAGGATGCTAGGACACTCTAATGAACAACTATAGACCTGTCTCCTTCAACAGACACAAAGCAACTCTGGTCAAAGTCCTAAATAACACGCTGATTCTGGTCAAGTATCAGTCCGGGTTCTCAGGTCTGACTTTCAGCACTCACGTCAAAGCTGTGACTATGACGCTTTTTGCCAACTCAGAAATATCAACAGGATTAAAAGTTTGCCAGAAAGAGAAACTCATCCATGCCTTTATCTCCATTAGGCTGGATTACTGTAATGGTCTTCCAGTAAGAGTATTAAACATCTTCAGCTTATCCAGAATACTGCTGCTAGAAATGTAATCAGAGATCTGAACACATCACCCCAGTTTAAAAATCCTTACACTGGTTCCCAGTTAGTCACAGAGTTTCAGATCAACTAGTTCAGACCAGAGTCCAGACTAAACAGGTTGAAGCAGCATTTAGCCGTTATGCTGCAAACAAGTTGAACAAACTGAAGGTGTAGATTAATCTTTCCGCAATTACAGACACTTTTAAATTCAGGTTAAAAATATTTTTTATCATATTTCTCAAATTCATGAAATCTGTGCCATAACTTCTATTTAACGTTGCTTTTAAGGATTTTATTTTGATTTATGATTTTAATAGGATTTTTGCTTTTTGTTCTCTTCACAGCACCTGTCATGCCATTAATTTTCCTATGCTAAGGACTTTGAATTGTTTTGTACATGAAATGTGCAATGCAAAACATTATAATTGGAACATAAAATATTGTGTTTATTGTTAAACTAAACACAGGGAATTATCTAATAGCATTTGTTATATTTGCTGAAGCTGCATGTATGAGTCACCCTTAGTTGCAAGAAATCTTTTTTCATCCTCCCAATATGCACTATAATTAATATACACTTTTATGTAAAAATATATGCATATTCTCTGGTAGCATTTTTTTTAGTTTTCTGTCAGATTGATGTGCTCACAATAGGTCACCATAAGTGACCAATAAAAGCTCTTGCTCCACAAGTAATGACTATGTCATTAAATCTTTTATTATATTAGAAAATAGGCTTTCAGACATGTGATGACCGAGGAAAGCCTGCAATCCCTCTGGCTACATTTCTCTGAATTAAACTGACAATGCAAACTTTTCTGTGTTGTCATTATGAATATTGCATTTTTTTTTCAACAGCTCTCCTTTGTTCATATTTCATGGGTAGAAGTAATGAGCTGTAGACAGCACACAGCAGAACACATTAGCATTAATAAACCATGAAAAGGTCAATTACATGTCATTCAATAAATTGTTATGACCATTTATGATCAGACTTGTGTCAGATGCACTTAAATCCCTGTGTAAAGAATAGATTCGAGCAGGATTGTCATGTGGATGATGTACATGTTCTCAAATTTCTGACCTCTATTTTGGAAAATAATCTTTATCTTATTGTTACTGTGAATTGTCATTGTTGTAGGGAAGTTATTGTGCAGCTTTTTTTTCAGCCGGTATACATTTTTCAGGTCCCTCACTACTCCCAATAATAAAATGTTTGCTAAGGTCACACTGCAGGTCTTATTGCTCTACTCTGATTTATTTTTTTAAATCTGAATTTGTCTCTGCATGGTGGTTCACATTATCATTTAAATTGACCTCCAACCGACCACAGTGTGAAGTGTGACCCTAAAGTGGGACATGCTGTGTTTGTAGGAGTAAATATGGATTCATTTTGTTGGTGTTTTGTAATTCTTTTGGGAACAGAGCAGAAAAAGAGACGTAAGACATTATTATGTCTGTTACTTATCTGTGATCTCACCGTGTTCCTGGCCTCTTGTGTAAATTGCTAATTACACCAGGGAAATTTTAAATTTCTAAAACCTGCAAGTGTCCACAAGAACCAGGATGAAAGATCCCTTATATATGATGCTTAGCATTATGTGATCAGACCAGACAAATACCAAACAACCACATACATTTCCATATAAGCCTAATCAGAAATCAGAGCAGGATGGAATGATATACCACACCCTCAGAAAGACTAATAATATAATTTACTCTAACACATGCTCCTTTCTTTTAAGAATATACTAAAACACTTTGTTTGGGGCTTCAGATGACAATGAGACCAAGGATCTTAGATGGTAGGTTTTAATTTATTGTTTACTGTGTATAATATGGATATTTATCAAGGAAAGGAACCTATAATCATCTCAAACATAAATCTTGAGGCTTAAATATTCACATACACAAAGAGTGTTTATCTATGTGAACTTGATTTTAAACTTGTGGATGAAGCTCATTTTCCTCCTCTGGTTGTGAAATTAGCTGATTGATTAGTGTTAACAGGTGTGGATGATTGCTGACTGAATGACACCCAAGGACAAACAGGCCAGAGGGAGACTAGTGTGAAGCAGTGAAGAGTACAGGGTGTGTTGTCCTGCCACAGCCATGTTATTTATAAGTTAGTGTTGTAATATTTGTGCATCTGGGTTCCTGTGTGGTGTTGCCGAGATCTTTCCAGTTTATAAATCTCTGCATCTAGTCTCATGTAGAATGTGGCTACCTCTGTACAGTTACACAGACTGTGCTAGTGTGTCATCACTTGTGCAGAACGACCTGTGTTTTTGGTCTTAGGGACTTAGAGAAGACTTCTGCTGATGCGGACACTGCTGGGGCCAAGGATCAACTTGAATGACCCAGCAACGCTCAGGCCAGCCTGTTTTGGCCAAACCTGCAATTACCTGTAAGTCAAAACTCAGCCACACACGTGCTAACGAGGACTAGAGGGTGGGTGCACATCGCTGTCTTGCCGTTTACCTGTACTGTGACCACTCTGCAGCCAACAAAATAGGCAAGTTTTGACTCTTGATCTGTTCCTTTCTAGATCTTATTCTTTTTACAATGCCTCTTTGTGTTTGCTGAATTAGACACAGTGCATATTCAACCTGCAGGTAGTTTATTATATTTTTGCTAGCATGAGACACGAGATGGGATGGTTCCAGAAACTGTGGGATCAAATGAATCTAGTAAGCAGAGTGAAGGTTTGGAAATTTATGAAATGCAGCTTTAAAATCCTGGTAGCCAAATGTATATGTTTATCACTATTCTAGATTGCCTAGATTTCCCTCTGACTCTAACTTAAACAAACATTACAGTTATTGAAGAAAAATATAATAACTGCTCTTATACATTGATCTGAACTCATTGTCATCATGAAATTACCACTGAAAGGGGACAACTGTTTAGAGCTAAGCCACCTGAATGAGATGTTATTACTCAGTTGAATGGACATTGCTTTGTGTGGAACTGTAGGACCCTACTCTGCATTCTAGCTGGTCTACTAGTCCATTATTTATTCACATCACTGACTGGCAGCGCTGATACAGGAAGACTCTCAATTCAGTCTGCCAACAGATGTCTGAACCTTGCAACTGATACATGATTTCCAGTAAAATGACTATAAATTAAAGCATTAAAATGGACTATTAGTCCTAGTTTCTGAATTTTTACTTTATAACTTAACACCCACATAGGAGTGATGTAATACCTCTCCTTGTAGGGCTGCTCCCACATATATATAGATGCTAGATTTAAATCCTGGCCTTGGACCTTTTACGACATGTCCTCCCTTATCTTTCCAACCCCTTTCCTGTATATCAACTGTGCAACAAAGGCCATGAAATCTAAAAAGAAATGCTAAAACCCATTAGGCGGAGAACACACTTGAAAAATGACATCAACATAATGTCTCATCTAATCAATCTTAACAGGCTTGATTAGGCAAGTTTTAAAACAGTTTTGAGAGTTTTCATCTATTGGAGAATAACCAGAAATAGCCTGGCAGTGGCTCTAAAATTATCTTAATCATTAAGTGTCTGTTAATTTATTCCATCTAGGAAGTTTTAGTCTTTTTTGTTATTGTTCTGCAGCAAAAAACTCAGAATAAAAATTGTTTAACTTCTGTTCCTTATTGGTGAATGTCTTAGTTTCATCCTGAATATATTGTTTTAATCAGCAATTCTATTTAACTGTGATGCAAGAGGAATATTATTTGCAAGTGTTATTATTGGGTGTCAACTTACTGTCATGACTTAAAATAGAAGTGGTGTGTGTGTGTGTGTGTGTGTGTATATATATAAAAAAAAAAAAGTCTACATTTGTATTTTGATTAAAAACATCAGGTCCAGATCTCGAATATAACATGAACTTTTTTTTCAGTTGAATCTGGAACTTATTATTGATTTTTCAATTGTATGGGTCAGCAACCAGAGGTTATGTCATTAATCCATTTACCTTGTCACCAGTTTGTATCCAGCATTTGCACTCCAGTGGTGTATGAGCTGAAAACATTTAAAATGCTTGATGACCAAGATTTCAACTTGTACGTACATTTCAGGAGTCTCACTCACAGCTTGAGATTATACTAAAAACTATGCATGAGTTCCTTTTACTAATCCAACACACCACTTTGTTCATTATGGTTGAAAGACAAGGAGGCTTCTCTCTTCTTTTGATGGTCAGGTGCTGCTTTTGTTGTGTTGCATTTAAAACCGCAGCTTCTTTCCTGAATCATTTTTCTAAGTCCACAGTTGAGGGTTAAAAAAAAAAACTTGCTCAACTCTGGAAGAAAGCACTAACATCCCAATAGTTTCCAGATCACTGCATAGCTGTGCTACAGTGGCTCCTGGGTCTTTTCTGAACAATTATTTTTTCTGCTGAGTGTGACAGTTTGTGTTAGACCAGGACCATAGCAATAACACTACCCTTTTCAATAACTTCTGCTTCATACCAGTGTTGTAAATTATTACCGTAGCTGTTGTTTTCAGATGGTTCCAAGATATATTTCTAATACTTTTATATTTATCAAGTCCTCCATGGCATCTTTTCCAGATTTCCATTGGGAATTTTCCATCAACCTTAAGTTGATCCAGTAGATATTTTTTTCCTTTGGCTTGAAGAAGTTATACTACCAGCTGCTGTCATTCATGACCATTTATGTCAAAGGAAGAAGCTTTGTTAAGTTTAAAAGCACCTATAAAATATCCACATTCCTGAATAATTATTTCAGGTGTTTTTGTTAAACTCAGTGGAATTCTTGCCTTTTTTTCCACTTAAAATTACACAGCGGAAAAATAAATTATCTAGCATTTTGTTTTGTTTTGTTTTTTTAGTCAAATCTTGCATGGTTGTTGAACTATTCACAGAAACCATCCATTAAAAAGCAAATGTTCTTGAAATTTTAAAGATTTTATATATTTATATTTTCCCCAGCAATGACCTTAAAATTACACCCCTAAGGGATCAATGAAGTTACTTCTTTGTCTTCCATTTAAACTGTCCTACTTTTTGCTTCTTTTTTTTCTTCCTTTCTGCAGGGTTAGGGTAAGGCTGTATGAGCTATCCTTTATATTTCTGTACAGGTGTGATGGATGGTGAAATGTCTGTGGTTGAATTACAGTGTTTCCCTTGTGGTGTGTTTTTGTCTTTTTTTTTTTTTTATTGTGTTTTTCCTCGTCTCTTCTGTTGTCTTTCTGTCCTCTCCGGTCAGGTAAAACAAAAAAATTATATTATCAAGAGGATCTATTATAAATGAAGCTTTTTTTCACAAAGCAAATTTGCTCAGCACAACACAGCTGCCATACTACCATTATGCTTGCTTTTATGCTAGACAAGTATTAAAACAAATGAAACCATAGCAGATGATAAATGCATCAAAAGTGGTCCAATAACATCAGCAAGTATTTAGTCAAATTTGACATACTAAAATAGTTATATCTATGAAAACATGTTTTTGAGGAAATGATTTTATTGGGTTAGTGATACTTTTTTTTTGTTAAAATAATGCTCAGTAAAACTATTTAGTCCAAATGCTCAGAAGGTAATTTAATAGTGTAAAGACTTTTGGATTACTTTCATATTGTGCTGTATGCCTCCTAAATAGTTTATCCTTCTTACTATCCGAGCATTGTAAACAGCTCAATGTTATGTTTGGCTTTATATTTGCATTTTCCATTACAGACCATGCAGGTTACCTAATTTATCATTTATCACGCTCACATGGATGATGTTTTCCCATGAAGAATTTTAAGTGAGGAATGCTCCACTGAAAAGTTGAATTCCTAACATCTTTATATGGTAAAAGATCTTTAACACCTTTATCCGTTGGCGCCTGGAGACGGTTATTTCCCCAGTTGCATGGAATTTGATGATTTATTCAGGAATTGTAAAAATTGGGAAGAATTAATCATCATTGATTAGGGACCTTGTGATTTGAATCTGTCTATTCTCCAGATTAGTAGCCATTGATCTGTGACTGCAATTTCACGCTTCTGATCAACCAATCGACCCGGCCACAATGCGAGGCCCCTGTCCTGCTTTTTCCTGACCTTGTTGTTCATCAAAGGGAACCCTACAGTGACACTCTCTTCTTTGAATGCTGAGCCTTGTTTGAAACTTCAAGTGTGTATTTGGGAAGTTTTACAGTCTTTTGGAAATTCAAACGGCAAAATGGCCACCGTTTTTATAAACAAAATTTGGCTCTTGTGCTGATTTTATTTGGTCCACAAAGAATTTGGTGGATCACTGAGTGACCTGTGTAGCGTTATAGCGTCATAAATTAATATTAATATGAAATATTAACATTAATAATATTTACCTCGGAGCACCACC
>JBAMIG010000001.1:10921271-10944304 GCA_037177335.1 Kiunga ballochi | reverse complement strand
TTTGGTTTGTTGTTTTTTTTTTTTTTTTTTTTTTTTTTTTTGTTTTTTTTTTTTTTTTTTTTTTTTTTTCTTCCTCTTTTCCTCCCTTTGCTATGTGAACCACAGTTTAATCGGGAAAATTGGATTTAGTCTTTCCTTGGTTCTTCTGTTATCCACTCCTTATTTGTTGTTTGGGGTAGAAACAATTATAATAATAATAATAATAGGCCACTTTTTCTATTTATGATGCAGTATGTATGCATGTCCATTACCATAGGTGTAATTATGAGTGGAAAGATAGATGGATAGATAGATATTTATAATGTGTGTTTATGTATAATGAAAACCTGCCTAATGTACATATTTATTTAAATAATATGATGTTGAACTGAAATGATCCTATATTCAATCAAACAAAATACACGACTAACAAAAAATATTAAATGATAGACAAACCAGAGACAAGATAAACAATTCTAAAGTGTAGAAAGTTGAATGACATGTTGTCAGTATATTTAAGGCTGAAAGGAAAATACTGTGAAGTCTGACTGAAAGAATAAAGGATGAACTGTTGTTGAAAAAGCTGCACTTGCCATGTAAATGACAACAGCAACATGTTGAACCACCATCATCTGTCTTTCATGTCCTCCGGTGTGATGTTTTTATTTAAAGAAACAGAGGTAGCATCACCTACAGCAATAAACTACCAGAGCAACTGAAATACAATAACTAGTTTGACATTATTATATTGTTAAGCTCTATTACTGTTTGCTGAAATTTACAACATAAAGTACGAGGCTACTTGGTTACCTTATACACCAACCTGAACCTGGCTTAAAATGTGTTTTTATGTAAAGCAAGCCAGAGAAAGAAAATGGTAATTGTAAAGCACATTTCATGCACAAGACTAAAGTGAAAGTGCTTTACATAAAAACAGTTTGAGTGTTATAGTGGGGGTTCAAGAAGCATTAAAATCAAAACTTTTTAAAGTAATTAAAAAAAATAAAATGAAGTAATACAAGGCACAATGTGAGCAATTAACATTTTAATAAAAGGCACATATTAAAAAAAAGTATTGAATTTATAGTAGCTGAGACTTTCAATAGACTGGCCGTTTTCTGAAAGTTTACTCCACATATGAGGATCATAATTGAACATTATTCTCTCTATATCCCTGGCTCTGGTTTAATATGAGTCAAACCAAATATCTGCAGCGCCAAAAAAAGTTTCAGCTGCATGCCGTTGGAGTCTATCCCGCCCTCGTAAGGCTGTACTGTCAGACCGTGTGGGGGCAATTACAATACTGCGGCTGAGGCTAATTTGTATATATGAGTATGAATTTATTTTGTTATGGTTCTGATGTATATCGTAGCTTGCTACATATCTAATTTATGCTCACAATAACTCATGGATCCCATCATTTGTTTGATAATGCGTAGCCGGGAACCGATCCAGTACAGTTAGCACATATAATTCTTAGAAGGTTCCAGGTGTGTAGTGGACACAAAATGATATTTAACCAAATTTAATTTAATAACTTGGCCAAATAAATTTATTTTATATATATAAAATAGTATATGACTTACCGTCACTACCGGTATTCCACTTGAGACAGCACTTGCCCATATTAGTGCACACTACAGAAAAAGTGTGCACTACACACTACATTCCAGTGCACAATAGTATTCAGACACAGTCTATGCTCTTTTTGTTATTTTTCAGTTGTGGGTTGATGTTGTTATGGCCTAAGGGAAGACACCTGCAAGCAGACACATATTTTTAATCTGTATAATATCTGAGTTCATGCATCCAGAAGCATTCTTAAAATATCCTTTTGGCAGAGCATCAGGAAAGCAAGTGGATATTTTCACATTGCAAATGATCTCAACTAGCTTTTTAGGATTGATTGGAGAAAAGTGTCTTGTGGTGTTCATGTCCACTCTGAGTGGACCCAGTGATAACATATGTCCTACTCCTGGTATAAAATCCCAGGCTGTCTGCTTGATTTTTTTAATTTAGTCAATAATGGAAAGAACAATCTCACATATGATTAGCAAAGTTTCTTTAATTGATTATACAAGAAAATGTGGGTAAAAAATGTTCTTTTGTTTCTGAGCTTAAGGTTTCAAGTGATGGTCAAAAACCCTTATTAGAATATTATATCAGTTAAGTTTTTTGGACATTTTCAATATAAGTTGTTATACATGAATTATCATGCATTTGAACAATATGTATTTTGGATCAATTTAATAATTAAGTATTTGCAGTACCAGGTTGTTGCACGTCCTGGAGCAATAAAATGCTAGCCTTAATAAAATACTTGTTGCTTTTGGCAAGACCAGAGATGCCTTTAGATATAGCTCGGATCTATTGGCATGTGAGGAGAAAAGGTGTTTTAATACCTAGTTAGGAGGCAGGCATTAATCAAACAGTGAAAACAGTAACAGTATTTCACTTTTTGAACAAAAAAAAACTATGGCAAGACTGGGCCTTAATAAATATCATACCGTTTAATATTTTGTCTTCTTGACGTCAGAAAATTTAGACAAAGAAGTTTTGGGAAGACAAGTTAGGGAATATGTGTGTAGGTCTACATTAACTTTGACCCATCCTCAGATCTTTTAAATAGCCATTTGCTTCTGTCGTAGCATTTCATGTTAAACTAACCTTAATATATCAGTAATTGTATCCTTAATAGAAAGATGAGCTTGATTCCCACGGTAATCTCTTACGGTGGCTTGTACAACCCTGATATACAGGATGATGAACCTTTTTGATCTTGACCTCATCACACTTAATAAAGCCCAAGTACAATTAAACTGAAGCTTTTTTTTGCTTTCTGTTCCTTTTATTCGCACTTAACTGGGAAAAAGGAACATGTTGCAGAAAGACTGGAAATTAAAAGACCTCAATTTGTTGAATGATTTTAGAGACAGAATTAAAACACTTAAGACAGACTCCTTAGCCTGTAATAGTTTTATATGATAACTTATACCTTATTTTACTGTAAATTGTATTTGTATTTGTAATTTTTAGTTGCCTCCCGGCCAGGACTCCTTTGGAGGAGGATTTTTAATCTCAATGTGACTTTCCTGGTTAAATATAGAAATGAATAAAGTTGGAAGTGCCGTATCACCGTTGATCTCAATATTGCCTTTGTAAAATTCCTCGTTTTTTAAGTTTCCTCATAAAACTTCTAATTCTTTTTCCTGTCACTTGCTATTACACTGTCGCAAACCAATAGTTCAGGAAAAATTCTCAAAAACTCAAAATACATATAGAGAACAATGTCCACGGAGGTATAACAAAATGTATTAGAACAACTGATACCCACACTAACATTTAAGATGTTTCCTCTTTTTTTATCTAACCATCACAAGTCATAAAATATGTTTTTATTATTTTTATGTTTGGAGTATATGACACTGAGAAGAAAATGAATTACAAAACTATCCACTGAACCTTCCACACTTCCCATGTCTTACAGAGACCCACTGGATTGATAATGGGAGACCTGCAAGCAGACAGAATCCCCATGTAAAATATTGCCAAAGGTTGCCTCACAAAGTCTACCAAGTACATTCCCTCACCAGAGGTTTGTTTCATGTTTGTTTTATGATTCATAGTATCTAACGGACTCTGATTCTGCCCATCTTGTTGCTTTCAATAAGAAGTTGCACCACCCTCAGGCACCATCAACGCTGACTCTGTAGTGTCCCTAAAGGTCTAGCCAGACATATAAACATTCAGACAAAAGATTTAGTACAAAACAGTCACATTTCACTCTGACATATTTCCTTTTATTTATTATTACATGCATTTTTTATACACAAAGTATTTTATTTGCACTTTTTCTCAGCATGATGTAGCACCTGAAAAGAGTTCATAAAAGCTGACCTTTTTATTATAGATTTATCCATCTGCATAACAAGTTAGCAGGGATAAATAGCTTTATTTATGTGAGTTCTAAATTGGTAGGGTGGCTCATTGTCTCAAGACTAAGCTAATGTTAGTAATTATGTGGTTATAAATCTTAGAAACCCTGCTGTTATTCAAATAACTGCTTTTTACTTTGTATTGAATCTGTGTGGTTAAATAATATCAATTCCTATTAATGTAATGTTATCAGGTAATGCTCTGTGCAAATTGGTATTTTTTACCAGCTTCAGAAATTTCTCTTTCCATTCCCAAAGTTGTTTAGCATGAGATGTCTGTTTGTCTTTTTCCCTATAAATGACAGTGAGAGTTTGGTTGTATCAACAGACTGTATAGGCCCCTATAGGCATGCACTACTTACCATTAATCTAGTGGCACCTGAATGTGTGTGTCAAGAGTCAATTGCACCTCCATAGCATTTTAAAAGGCAATCTAAGCAGGTTGGGATCATTAACATATTCTATTTTCAGCACCAGTCTGAACAGCTGTAATCACAACAGCAGACAGGCACAAAAAATAGGTATGGGTTTACAATCTGACTGGTTACAATATTAAGTAATCAAATATCTGCAATTTAAAAAAAAAAAATTCTGTCTAAATTAGCTGTTGAGCTATGTGTTTTCATCGCCTCAAACAAGAGAATAGCTTGTTTCTGATTACTATATAAATATTTACAACATTTTCAATACAGTCACTTTTTAACTGAAGCAACCAGTTTTGTCATCGGTACATTTATTTCTACATATCTCAAGGTTCGGTCCTATATATCATGTTCTCAATATCTCAGTTTTCCAATTCAGTTTTTACTGTGATGGTCATGGATACCATTTTATAGCTTGCTTTAATCGCATCAATACAACATAAAACCATGAAACTTTTAGGCTTTTAAACGTGATAACTTAAAAATAGAGCAAAAGTAAACATAACACTTTGTTCATAACAGATTAATGAAATAAATTCTATTTTTTGAAAAAAATCATTATTAGAATAAAAAACATTTTATATGGAGAGCTGATTTATTCAGAATTAAATAAATAAAGACTAATAAATAAATAAATACAACATTTTAAAATAAATATGTCCATAAAATTTAGAAATAAGACATTATTGTATAATTAAGACTCATTATTCTTAATTAGCTTGTTATTTATTTCAATATATAATACTTTTATATTTATTTTCTCAAGATTTCATAAAAGCATTTTTTTTTTTCAAAATGCCCTTTTCCACAATGGTATATTTATTTCACAATATTTTATTTAGAAGACTGACTTGATCTGTTAATCCAAGCTGATGGGTTGGACTGGTGGCTTGTTTATTTTAGAGCCATTTAATGAGAAATTGTAAATAATGACGGCGTTCCTATAGCTTTCTATAGAACAAATGCTGCACAAGTCACATGGTTTATGAAGCTGCTGGTACAAAGCACAACAAGAAATTAAGTCTACTTAGTATGTTATTTGGTTAGTTTTAGTTATGGGCTGTCTGGTGGAGCAGTTGGTTAGCTTCACAGTGGGAAGGTTGCTGGTTTGAGCCTCAACTGGGGGAGTTTTGAATGGTGACATTTCTGTGAAAAGTTTGCATGTTCCTCTCGTGTTGGGATGGGTTCTCTCCGGGTACTCAGACTGTCTCCTACCATCCAAAGACATGCATGTTAGGTTATTTTTAAATTGTCCATCCCTGTTGTAGCCCTGCGATGGACTGGAGATATGTCATTGGTGTACCCTGCTTCTTGCTGCTGGGATAAGCTCCAGCTACCCGCAACCTTGAATTGAACAAGCTGTTTAGAGAATGGATGCAGAAAGTTTGTTTCTTAGCTGTGTAACTAACAAGGTCATTTTATTGTTTTAATACACTGTAAAGTGCTTTGAGTTACAGTATAAAAGGTGCTTTAAAAAGGTTGATTGATTGATTAATTGATACATAATGTGGCCAGCTAACAGAAGCCATGCTTCAGTTTCTGCAGATGCAAGTAATCGGTAATCTACACATGGGAATATTAAAATGAATGAATGAAAAATTCTATTCATGTTCTCTCCATCTCTGTGAGGCTGGAGAATAAAATTATGTTCTATAAATAAATGTTTTATTCTTTCCTGTTTGGTTGAAAGTTGAGTTTTTGAAGACCTAATAAACCACTTTAGTTTTATAAACCAGAAAATATGATGGACTTTAGTATGTCTGGTGTCAGATGGAAAATGAGTTAAATGGCAGAGCGGTTATTTGTTTTATATAAATATGAAATATATTGAAAAAAGGTAATATATTACCTTTTTTCAAAATATTTAAACATTAAAACATTAAAAAAAAATAATGACAACACAGATTATATTTCAACAATTAGTACATTTGCAAGCAAGAAGGCAAGCGACAAGCTTCACAAACAATTGTAAAAAAAAATTTAAAGGAACAAAATAAATGGATAAATAAATTACCAATAATCAATTTTGATTTTGAAAGTTTTTATAAGGCAAGTAATTTATAAGCATTAGATCGCAATAATCGTTCATCAAGAAGGTCAGTCAAACATTATGATTAATTTATTTGAACACACATTGTGTGACCTATGTACCTTTGCAATTATTTTTTCACCTTTGTTCTTTAAAAGGCAGCACCATTGCAGATGCATTTTATTTCACAGCTAAGTGGCTACCCAAGCAAACTGGGTTTCTCTCCACCGAATAAAGTGCTAAAAATTCTAATTTTGCCAAACTGACAAGGACAACATCTGGGTTTATATTTATCAGGTTTACTAGAATGACTAAATTGTTGCTTCACAAAGATCCCACATTTTATTTATCTATGTATTTTTAGCTGCTCTCGTTTCTGCTGTTCTGGGACATCAGGGGTTCCTTTACATTGCATACTGTCCCTTTAAGAGTCTCTAAATAAGTGTAAGAAAATCAAAATGGCACCTCAATATAATAAATAATTTGACTTGATTGAATCTGTGAGTATAGCAATTGACAGTGGTGAGATTTCTTTAACAGTGTGTTTTGCTGATTTTCACTAAGGATGCCAAAATCTCTGGAGGGCATGGCATTTACCTTGTGGCAGAATCAGGCACACCAGTGCTTGTCACTCATGTTGATAAGTTACTATCTCTGAAACAGCAGGTACCCTGAGGGTTCTAGCATCTGCAAAGCTTAAGTCATTCATTTCAGTTGTCAGTAATTTATCTCTGTTCATTTCCTGATAATCTACATTAAAACAACATTGTATTATGCATAGTTTACACAATCTATTGTTATTGCTTTGACATCAATGAAACTGGTATATGTTTACATATACTCGAAGCAAATCTATGGTTAAAACATTTTCTTTATTTTTTAATCTCTAAATGAATTAAATATTTTTCACACAGTTTTATAAAATGTTGGTAAAGTATGTTACTGGTTTAAAAATGTAATTTATTAAATAACTGTGTGAAAGTGTTGGCCGAAACAGGTAAAATGTAATTCTGAAGCATTGTAGCAGGACAATACAATATTTTTGATAAATATTCTTTAGAAATAGTTTCTAAATTTGTACAGAGCAGAAAATACAACGGTCTCAGCACTTAACTATTTAACTCCCAGCTCCCATTTCAACATATTTTAATGAATATATTTTTATTTTTGTTGTTTATATTTGTGGAAGGAAATTTTTAGAGATCTCAATTTGGTTTTGGCATGCAAGACCCAAGCTAACTCATCTTATTACTAACAAGAAGGAAGGAGTCTCTTTCAAAAGGAAAGAAAAAAATTTCAGCAGAGTCAGTATCAGGGAAGTGTTTGAGAAATGTTTATCAAGAGAAATTCGGAAGTTTAACTGGGAGATCATTGTTCCTCCGACATTTTCATATAGCTTCTCTTGACTTTGTCGTCCTCCTACAGTCCAAGACATGCATGTTAAATTACTTGCCCTGTTTATATTCTCCTTAGGTGTGAGTGGTATTAATCACTGGAATGACTAGTGAGGATGAAAATCCTAACTTTGACAGTTTGGATTTAATAATGGTTTACCCCTCAATTGTTTCCCACAAAATAATAAAAAATATTGTTCCTAATTGATTTGAGTTAAAGCTGCACAGACATGGTGTTCAGCACTGTCTCTTTACATCATGCTGGCTGGTTTGAACCTCAGCTGGAACATTTCGGTATCACGTTTGCTTTTTCTCTTTATGTATATGCTCTCTTCAGGTCTTCCTCTCAGTCTAAAAAAGGCTTGTATGGTTGTTCTGAACAGACCATGAGGTGTTGTGGTATGTTGTCTTAACTGTGTCATTGTTGTTTGCTCTGTGCTGGTGGGAAAGGTTTCAGTCTGACCTGTGACCCTGGTTTAAGTCAGTGTAACAATGGATATTAGAACTGAAATAAACATTTGCACTGAATGTCAGATAATGGTGGTCTAGCTAGCAGCCTTTTTTTATACTGTGGTAATTCAATTCAATTGAATTCAGCTTTTCTTATAAAGCACCACTTCACAACATTGTCATTTCAGGGCACTTTACCGACACATCATTTCGAGTCAATTTATAATAAATAGCTTACGTAAGGAAAACCAACCGATTGCAATGTTGTCTTTGATCCCATCCCCATCCTAAACAGGCTACCGTGGTAAAGACAACTCCCTTTAAACAGGAAGAGAGATAATATTGCCTGCATTACTACAGCTTGGCCATTTGGATTTCTTCTAAATTTTACTTGATAAATGTGAAAATATAGGTTATTACGACATGCTATGACTATACAGCAGTGTGCCTTAATTTCCACAATTAAATGCTCTTCATACTGAAGGAATATTTGATGAAATCATTTCATTATGAGATGAATGATGACTTTGTTTTCTTGGATGCTGAATGTTTTTTATGACCTTCATTTAGAACTGTATAATCAAATTTGATGTAGCAGAAGCAGAGACCTGCTTTATTTCCTCACACTCTTCTTACTTATAAAAACTTTGCACTAAACTGCTGTCAGTTTGCTCAAAAATATATACGTATGTTATGCTCATCTGGCTTCAAGCAGTGATGATACCAGTAAACTGGTGCAATTGATGATGACTCAAGTCGACATCACATAAAACAATTTATCAGATTTCATGCAGCTCCTCCCGAAGCTACGGCAGAATTTGAAACATCTTTTTTTTTTTCACCCCTGAATATCTGCAAACAGTTTGAAGTGTAAATTTGTTGTAGTTTTCAGACACCAGTCAGCTTCACACAAAGGTGAAGATGATCTCAATTTTCTCACCAAATCTTTTTTTTTAATAATATCTTTAAGCCAGACCCTGTAATTTGATGTATGCTGTAAAACAATGTGGAGAAAATATCATTTTACCCTGTTTCTCACCAGTAGCAAGTAAAGTAAAATTACCTAAGACAATGGAGAACTTTATGTGACAGATGTTCAAATACTTTACAGAAATGAGCTAACTTTTATAATAACAAAGCAGTGTTTATCCTCTGCTTTGTGTTTTCTGGGATGAGCTGTTTCTCTGGGTTTTGGTGGGGTTTAAAGTCAGAACGTATTACAGACCAGGTAGAAACCACTCATGCTGTTAGATTTGTGTTGGATCATTGCCCAGCTAAAACACACAAAATTGTTGCTTCAGTTGCAATTTTCTGTTAGTAACACATTTTGTTCTGAATGCAATATGTTGTACTTGTTATGTAAAGGGCTGCGCGGTGGCGCAGTTGATTAGCACAGTGGTCTCAAAGCAAGAAGGTTACTGGTCGAGCCTCGCTGTGGGTGGGGCTCCAACTGGGAACCTTTCTGTGTGGAGTTTGCATGTTCTCCCTGTGTTAGCATGGGTTCTCCCCGTGTTAGTGTGGGTTCTCCCCGTGTTAGTGTGGTTTCTCCTGCTTCCTCCCACAGTCCAGAGACATGCACCTTGGGGATAGGCTGATTGGAGACTCTAAATTGCCCATAGGAGTGAGTGTGTATGGTTGTTTGTATCTCTGTGTTTGCCCTGTGATGGACTGGTGACTGATTTTACTTATTCTCGCAATCAGTCTGCCTGCAAAGAGCAAACTTGACTCTGAGATAACTTACCTAACTTACCTGCAGCTTTGCCTGCAGATATCTTGGTATCAGAAGATAACGCAGAATAAAGGGAGTGTGGGAAAAAGAATCACATGAAGGTTTTGCAGGAAGGGAGTAATTGTTTTGCAGGTGAACGCACCCGGATGACGCAGGAGGAAGAAAGGCTGAGCCTGAAAGGAGGAGCATCACCCACCTTCCAAAAAAAAAAAAAAAATGCGTTCAGACCTATTTTATTTATTAATTTTTCACGAGGTATCTTTATCTAATTCTGATTTGATCTACATCATAGTATGATTTTAAAAAATGATATCTAGATTTGATCATAACTCCAAAAACCAAACATAAAAGAATGACAGAATTGTCCACGTCCACGTTTAATCAGTCAGATAAGCAGATACCACAGAATATTTTTGTTATTGCAACTTTTACAGAAACGTTGTTGCTTATTAGAGAACTCTACTTTTCAAACATGTCTCGTGTTTTCATGCTGTCCATGAGGTGAGAACTGATTTAGTGTGAAATTTATGGAATGTCTGCTTTTTATAAGCCCAAATGTCTCTCAGACCTAAAAAATGCACATCATACATACCGACTAATCAGATTTATTCCATGTGAAATCAACAAGTCCTGATAAATATTGAACTACACCGCTGCACACAGGCTAAACCATAAGTAACTCAATTTGATGTCAGGATGATCCCTTTTCATTATCAGCAGCACGTTCTTACAACTCAACACCTCTTTATCATAAGTTTCAAACACTAATTAACAGGCCTTAGGACACCATTAATTAGCTCAAAACAATTTTCAGCCCTTGAAAACCAACACCTTGAACTGTGTTTAATTATGAGTGAATCCAAAAAATAAAAAAAAAAGAGGAAGAAAGAAAAATGCTTATTGCCAAAATGGGGATTAATAAGGTTCAGAAGCTTTTCAGACATTTTGGGAGAACTTTCTAACTAAATAGAATTTGCTGTTGTGACTTTTCCCATGTTTTGTAAACCTATTAAGAACCAGCGTGCTGTGATTAACATTAGACACCATGCAGTCCATCAGTTTTGTCTTCACATCGGAAGTTATCAGCCAATGAAAACATGTTTCATGTGCTGTACACTCATTTTGTTTGAGATAAAAATATTTACAGATATTTTATGATAAAACTTATCTAAATTCCATCTTTGTGTTTATAATGGGAATATTTTGCAAGCTACAGGATCTATTACACAACTTTTTTAATGATTTTACCTAGGTTTGGCTTTAGAGCTTTGTGTTTGAGCTGAATCGACAAGCTTGTTTAGTCTTGATTTAACCATCCAAATGAGGAGGGATGGACTGATGCACCATCAATTCATAAAGTTGTTATTGAGATAAATATCTGAATTAACAAAATGTTTGGATTGAAACACGGGTTAACATGAACATATTCAAGTGATACTGAATAGGAAGGTATGTTAAATCTGAGATTACAGGGTATACAGATATTACCAAGGATTACTTTGCGAAATGTGTATCAGGTTGACTAGGATGACTGATTGATTTATGGTTGATCAAATTCTGAGTGACATAATACTCTCAAAGTGTAACTTATAGGTCTAGCTGAATCCCACAGTAGCATGAGAAACCCTTCTCTTGCTTTGTACACATTCGTTTAAACCAACATATTCACATAGAAATTGGAGGTGCTTGTCCAGAAAAACAGAGTTTTGCCTCTTCACAGATAATTGCACATATTTGTCTTAAACATCCATGAATTATAAATATGTGATCAATTATTCATCTCCTTGCTCCCTGTGCTAATGTGAACAAAGTGACCTTTTTCTTCATTTTCCTACAGTGTAGTTCAGCTATGACACTGCATTCTACTTAGTTTAAATCACACGTTGACTGAAATCATTAAAGTACGACCTAATTATAAGTACTGGTGAAACTAAGACTCTTGTGCAATTTTGTTACACATGCATACTGGTGGTTTTTATGCACATAATTGTATTTTTTTTGCTTGTTTTTTGCCGGTTTAAAAAAAATAGCATTGTTGTACGGTTGGAATTTTTTTAATCTTGTGATATTTGATCCATTTGATTACATCCGTGACTTTAACTCTTTATCTATTTATCCCTCCATTTAGTCAGAAAATAAAGTAATGACTTCGTAAGCTTTTCGTCTTGTTGGCAGCTCACGGGTAGATTCTCTATGTATAGATGGGGATCGATTGGTCAGCCTATCTTTAGATCTGGGTATCTGTTACCTTTTTTTTTGCAAAGGATTCATGTTTAAAATAATGCACTAGAGCATTAATGGCTCCTGAAAAGGTGAAATCATATTTCTGATGATTAACACTGTTCTATTAAACATCAGGCCTGGATGATGAAGGCTCAGTTTTCCCAGTTGTGCACCGAGTATGAGCCATGATGAACCATGTGCTGACTCCTTGTGGGGAGCTATTGATCCACCACTCACCTTCTGGCCATCTTCTCCTGGCATCATTAGCAAGGACTTATTAGGGCTATTACAATGCTGTGAGAAAGAAAACAGCGTAGAGTGAATAGAATACATTTTGTACTGAACTTTTATGCTTGACTAGTAACGCCTAAAGGAAATAAACCGAAGACAAGAGATACAACAAATTGTGTACCATTCATGTTACTAAGCACTTAAAATAAAAAGAATATATCAGATGACAAATGTACATTTGGTCATTTGTACATCATAATTATAGAGATAAGTTTAACTTCCAAGTTAAAAGTGATTTGTTTTAAATGACTACGAAAGAGGCATTATTGGGTTTTGGTCAGTATTTATTCTTGTTTTTTTCCTCTAATCAGAATAAATAAAAACCCATTTAAAAAACTCTTATTTTTAATACAAAACAAAGCTTAACCAAGCTTTCCAAATAATACCTTCCAATAGGTTTCTGTTCCCCTTCTTTAAAATGATCATTAAATGTTCCATTTTCAATGACCGTATCTTCAACAGACCATGAAACAATCTTATTCTTTCGTTATTTATTATAGGCTTTGTTGATAAATGGTCTTGTACTAGCAAGTAGTTCTACACATCTGTGCACTCAAAGTGCTTTGCCACTATTCAGCGATTCACCCATGCGCTCTCTCACACACACACACTCACACATTGACACACCAGTGACGCAGCACCAGGAAAACTGGGGGCTTCATTGTCTTGCATAAGGACACTTCGACATGTGGACTGCAAGAGCCGGGATTTGAACCACTAACCTGCTGGTTAGGAGATCCGCTCTGCTACATGCACCACAGCTGTGGTATTTTTCGATTATGCAAATGGCCGAGGCCATCTTCATCAAAGGTGCCACAGTTTTGTTCAGACCTTACACTGATTGTGAGTTTGTATTCTCATTGTCTTGATCATATTATAATTATTATTTTAATTATCAAACTTATTTTTGATACAGCCCTTTCTGAGATATACTGTATCACTGAATAGAAACTTTACTCAGAACCCAGTTTTACACCAATAGATACTGGTGTCCTACACTTTAGTAGAAAGCAGAAGACTACATTTAAATAAATTTGATGCATCACATGAAAATTAATAGTAAAAATAACACAAAAAGTTAAGTAATTTTACAGAATTTGTTAAAGGGTTGAATAAAGACTTCCTATTTTTATCATTGCATTTATTTGCCCAGTTAGGCTTTAAAGGATATATTTTATTTAGTTAGCTGTGAATTCAAACCAAAAACATTTTCCAGTGATTGTTTATTAGAGCTAAATTTGTCACATAAATGATGCGAGGTATAGCTGAAAGCATTATCTTTTGTTTTATTTGAATTTCTGCATGTTTGCTAATTGCACTACTGGCACACCTTCACCCCTCAAAGTTGAACTGGAATTAGATTTGAAAAGTATGGATGTGAATTTTAATTTAATAACTCGCTAAAACTCAAGCATTTCACCAGTCATGTGATACAGTTCATGCACTAAGCTTATTATGTTGCATGCAGTTGTATAATTGCAAACATAAATATAGTAAGTGAGGTCTAGAAGTACCTTGTGGATTTAGTACATATTTTATTAATATGCGTTCTCACAGTCACCATTAAACTACCAAAAAATATGCCAGTTTTTAAGTATGTTTATCCTAAATGTATACTTGATACCCAGGTCATTTACAAACCACGGGGGATCATAGGTGTTGGTCTTTGTTAAAAAATTAATTGGAGTAAATTAACATAAACATTCAGATGTGCACAAGGGGCATTAGTTTAGAAGTGTAAAGCAAGTAACTCACCTGATCTACAACATGTTTAAATTCCAGCATGTTTTTACTGCTTGGTGCCATCGAGTCCTATAGACGCGTTTGTGGAATCAATTATTATTCTACTCTATGAATAAAGTTTGTGTTATCATGACGCACGTTTAAAAGCTGTTGATTTCTGCAGGCAAAACCGTAATTATAGATTACATTTTGAGTGTAACCTTTTTAAATAGTATTCTCACTGAAATAATAAACAGTTCAAGCTTGATTTTACACAAAAGAGGATTTTTTTTAAATGTATGCACACTTTCAGATTAATATGCATGGTTGTATTCTTGTACAGACCATTGTTAACTTGCAGCTCTGTAAGGCAAATCCTCCTTTGTAATGAGAGAATTTAAATTTCCCAGTTGACTCAACTCGGGTTGCAGAATCATGACTTTCCCCTACAAATTTGTAATGTGGTAACATGTGTAAAATATCCTCAACATGGTTTACAAACTCAATTTGCAGTGTTCATTAAATTGTTCAATATTCGATCATTTTCACTGACAACTGTTACCTTGCAGGCTCTGCAGGGGTTGAGTAAAGGGCATATTTGTAAGGCTGATAAAGAAAATGACATTTACTTTAAATACTAAACAAAACTGGATTATTTGCAGTTTAAAATGAATGTCTGCTCAAAGTTTTGTTTGGCAAATGAAAGTAAAAAGCATATAACATATAGAAGGAAGAAACTTCAGATTTCTCATTTCCCGTTGGCTCAATACATGCAGGTGATTGGTAAAGGATTTGATTAACCCCTTGTAATGTGTTATTCTTTTGTCAATCTGCTTACAAACCAAAGTAGCTTACTCATAACACCAAGAATCTGGTACATCACAATTGCCCCATGCCTCTAGCCCCCCCCAAAAAATCTAAAAGTTAGTTTGTTTTTACCTTTCTGTACATCCCAAAGCAAATTTTCTTTGGAAATTAATTGCTGATATCTTTATGCTTACCTATTTCTACAGTCTGGTTCAAAGCTGCTTTCCAGATTGTCCCAGTATAGCTCCCACCCAGAGTTATGGCTCATTGCGCTTTTATACGCATAATAAAGTTGATTTTAACAAGCCATCTCCTGCTCCCAAAACCACAAAAACACACTGCAGGAGTGTTTATGTGGAATCTTATGGGATGCAGTCTACTTTTACACTCCTAAGAGAAAACATCTAACGTTATGACAAGATATGCTTGATGTTTGATTCTCTTCAGTGTAACAGCAAAACTTTACCTTATTTTTAAAAGAAATTTGCCTCTTTGTTGAGAGGAGTTAAAATCCACACGGTGATAAGTATAAGAAATTGTATTTGTGGCTGCTGAAGTTAAATTAGATCAAACTAATTTCCGAATTGTAGGACACATCTGCCATAATGAAACCATTACATTTTATTTGTGGAAGCATGAAAACCTTATTTAGATATTTCTCTTAAGTCTTAGCTGCAGTGGACAACATTCAAAGTCCTTTGATCAAATACAAATCCCTGCAGAAGATGTCCATGGGAAGAGTGATTTGTTTCCCCATCTTACTGACTTGCATTTGGTCCTTCAAAAACCTAATTCCGTGTACCCATGAGGCTGTGTGGTTAAACTGTTGATTGACTGAATGTTAGTTTGAACTGGGAGGCAAATCGATTTAATGTCTTTCATCACAAAAGCCACATTTATCAGCAAGGATAAATAAGAGGTGAATGGATAAAAGGCACAAGAAGTAAAGCAGCAGCACTGAACTGTCTTCACTGTCCGTTTCATTCTACCACATAGTAGATCTTTGACCACCACTGACATGGACATAGCAAGCAAAGCTAAAAAAACAAAACAAATACAGCACACCATCACATGCAAATATCCCACATCTGAGATTACTGCATGTCGTGTTTTTGGAGCTCCAAGGTAGATTAGAACTATTTTGCTCCACTCTGACAATGCTAGCTGGCCTCCTGCCAGACCGATTGCTAGTTTGAACTGTTTTAGGAGTTAAACCAGAAAGCTTTGGAAATATGTCCATTCACGCTTTTTGCATTGTTAGTTATATATACTTTTGTCTTGGAAAAGCATATCTTTTTTCTTTTTACATTCCATCCATTTTCTGCCGCTTATCCGAGGTCAGGTTGCGGGGGCAGCAGCTCAGACTTCCCTCTCCCCAGCCACATTCACCAGCTCATCTGGGGGGACCCTGAGGGGTTCCCAGGCCAGCCGCGAGATGTAATCAGTCCAGCGTGTCCTGGGTCTCCTTCCACAGGGACGTGCCCGGAACACCTCACCAGAGAGGCGTCCAGGAGGCATCCTAACCAGATGCCCGACCCACCTCATCTGGCTCCTCTTGATGTGGAGGAGCAGCAGCTCTCTGAGTCTCTCCCGGATGGCCGAGCTTTTCACCCCATCTCTGAGGGAGACGCCGGTCACCCTGCAGAGAAAACTCATTTTGGCCGCCTGTACCCGGGATCTCATTCAGCTCCTGACCGTAGAGAAGGGTAGGGACATAGAGTGACCTGTAAATCGAGAGCTTCCCCTTCTGCCTGAGCTCCATCTTCACCACGACAGACCGGTGCAGCATCCGCATTACTGCAGACGCAGTACCGATCCGTCAATCTCACGGTCCATCCCCCTCCCCACTCATGAACAAGACCCCGAGATACTTAAAACTCCTCCACCTGTGGAAGGATCTTATCCCCCACTCTTAGAGGGCACTCCACATTTTTCCGGTTGAGAACCATCCATCCATCCATTACCTACCGCTTAGTCCCTTACGGGGTCGGGGGGGGGGAGGGGGGGGGGGTGTTGAGAACCATGTTCTCAGATTTAGAGGTGCTGATTTTCATTTTTACTTTTTAGATTATTTTTGGCAATGGTTTAACTGGTTTCTTATTGCATTATTAACTGTGTCGTCAATCCTTATGCTTCAAAGATGGCTGTCTCAGTGACGATGGTGTTTTCAAACTGGCAATTGTTCTCACAGTATAACCTAAAGTTATATCTTGTGAGTTTTTTTGTTTGATTTGGTTTTTCTTGGAATGAATGACATAAAAATATGAAAAAAAAACCACTTAGAAAAAATGAATGAATCAATCAGATATGTGCTGCAGCAAAAAAAAAGCTCAGGGAAATCTAGGAGTGGGGGATTATCACGACCAGATTTAGAACTTTTGACAGTGACTAAAATGGACTGTTAAGGGAATGGATCCCCTAAAAACTCATGGTTACTGCTAAAAGTTTCTATATAGAAACTGCAAGAACGATCCCACATATTTCTGAGGGTGACTCCAGTTGACAACAGAACACAGTATGCTTTCATAAAAAACAATTTGCTTTTAACTTATTTTTCAATGTGTTTAGAAGCCATAGATGAACTCTTCCATATCATTAGTTGACCTTTTGGTAAACTGAATCTGCAAACTGATGGTCTGTCTTCTGCTTAAGGGTAAGGTAGCCTATATATAGTGCTTGAAAATTATAAAAAGAAGAAAAATGCAATCAATTAAAAAACCAGACTAAAAAATAAATAATTAAAAACAAGTTAGAAATAATACTTTGAGAAACCAGCATAAATATTTTAAAAGAAAAATGAGAAGTTTGGTTTTGAGTGTTTAAACCATGTGTGCCTGAGTAAACGCTTGTTGGAACATTAGCACTGTATACACAGTAACATGATGGAAGCTTCAAGCAAATCCCAATATCAAACAGCAAGTTATGAAATATTTACTGTAAAAAAATAGCGTGGTTTATTCTTGGATTGGTCTCTGGATATTTTATTGTATAGTCCTCTGAAGTGATGCAAACTATGTGGGTGAACTGTCAAGCCTCCAGTTAAAAAGATGTCGACACCTGCGATTTAAATGAGCCCACCACTTAGTTCCATTAAACGACACGGAAACAAGGGTTCTGCGGGTCTGTGGACTAACCGCGGATTCGGTGACATTAAAAGCAAATAACCAGTGTGTGTGATCAACCTGTCCTTCTACTCCGCCCACACCTCTGCTCCCCGCGCCTTCAACACGTGGAGCATCACTAACGCGCAATGGTGTGCATAGCTGAGGATGCATAAAGGCAGAGGACAGTGCGCGCCCCTGGATGCGAGCTGCTGAAGTCGCAGCCACTCCACTCCATGTTTTGCCCTGCCCTTGTGCGCTCTGCCCGCTGTGCAGCGCGCCTCTCCGTTGCATTTCTTTTCCTCACACTGTCATAAACACACGGGGCAGCTGTGTATGAGGGGAGAAGTTGAAGGCACGCTGAGCACTAGGTAGCTTCTTTATAAGGATTCGTTCAATCTCGGAGCTGTCGGACTCATCTTTTCTCTTTTTTGGGGGTACGATGACATGTACGCATCTGTAGCCAAGAGTGAGGAGTGATCTTTTTCTTTCTTTCTTTTTTCTTTTTCTTTTTTTAAAATTATTTTCATGTCTCCTCATCTAACATCGCGCTAAGCAAAGAGAATATTGAAGCAAGTCCGGTGGATTTCTTTCCTTTCTGATGGAGCTTCTATTTCTCTGTGAAACATCATCCAGGATTTCACTGATGTATGCGATGTGGAGACTGCAAGTCGCCTTATGTACTCTGTCGGTTCTGTCCCTGTCTTCTGCTGGTGAGAGCAAAGCGCGGAGCTGTAGCGAGGTTAGACAGGCTTATAGCGCAAAGGGATTCAGCCTCCTCAATGTACCTCTTCAGGAAATATCAGGTAGGCGAAATAAACACAAATTCGCCAACCCCATTCACAAGCGTTACGTCTCCTTTCTCCCTTTAAATTAAACCAATAGATAAAAAAAAAACTGGGATCTTTCTGAAATCTTCACCCATTGCACTGGTGCATCATTTAAGCAGCAACCCCGCTCTGTATTGTTAGATTAATTCACTCCATCATATCCTCATGAAAAGTCAATTTCTTTGCAACGTCCCGTTTTGTGAGATTAAGTTTCTAAATTATGTCTCTGAACTAAATCTGTGCGGTTTGTTGTAGCCGTGCTGCAAAGTGCCAAAAATCCAGTGCAGATCTTTGGATATAGAGACAGAGCTGTAGCTGCAAATATAACACTGAGTTGTGTTGTTTAGATCAACTTGATTGCTTTAGTGTGTAGTTATCAATTATTAAAAGCTAAAGGTAATTTTTCTTCTATTAAAATGGCACAAAAACTTGGCAGGACATCCAGAATACATCTGAAGGGATCAGCCTTCTCTAAAGCATCATTAGTAGCCTACTTCTGTAGACAACATGTGAGGGAATCATATACACAAGGGGTTTGAGTGTGTGTGTGGTTGTGTGTCATATGTTTAAGATAGTTTAGAGTTTTTTAAGGCCAATTGGATATCAGCAATAACAGTGAGACTAAATTTTCAGAAAACCTGCTAGCCTATCCACCTTAGTAGTTTCCACTTTTTTACTTGTTTGACGGTTTTCAATCATTAAAGTGAGAGATTTCTTTCCTAGAGGAAGATATTTCGCCCAGAGCTGACACAGGAATTGTTTGTAATCATTTGTGACACTTTAATATGCTGCAGTCACCCTCTTTGCAATGATAGTGAGACAAAGCCACTCAGTTGCATCCAGTAAAAGTCTGACTTTATAACAGCGGCACAAGAAAATGCATTTTAGAGCTGGTTGCATACCTGTTGCTCATATTCAACAGAAGATCATGTAGCTTGTTGTGCTGGATTTGACAAAATAGTGAATGGTGTTTACCAGTAGGGGGCTGTATGCACTTAACATGAATTATTCCTTTTGCAGGAGATTTTATTCCATTTAGACACCCCTCAAGGCTGCTTCTGCAGAAATATAGGGTTTTATTATCTCTTGTGTGGTGGTAATCACATTTATGGTTGAATCAAGAAAAGAGATTAGTCAGTAAACATAGCCTGCTTCATGAGAGAGAAGCTAAAAAGCCTGAAGTTAATGCCTCCATTGCTTCTTACAGAGGGAATGAGATACTGTATAACTAATTGACAGTGTCAGGCAGTGTCACCATACAGCTGCCTTATTGGGTTTTAGCATTGGCCATGATGAGAATATAGCTTTGTAAGCAACTGGTGTGCTGTATGTCTGCACCAGACATACAGCATACATCTGTGTATTCTAGAGAGTCCTTAATATATGAATACTGGGTTAGTATAACTCCTAAGTTAATATGGATGAGTATTTAATTCATAAAAAATGGAAAATATTGAGTCTGTACTGTTTTGGCTCCACAAATTGTATTCTGCTATTGTATTCTTCTGAAATTCAGAAGAAGTCAGCGGATGACTAAAAAAAAAACAAACAAAAACAAAAAAAATCAGACAATGATTAAAATAATTGTGCAGATTATTAACTTCTAAATAATTTTATTATAGAGTGTTGCTTTAATTAGATTGAGTTAAATTCAACAGAATTGTATTTTTATGTATTTTTATTTTGGATTATAGGTGGATGCAAAGCAAGAACCTTTTTTACTTTGCAAGGGTAGGGCTGAAAAACATTATCATTGAACTCTGCTTTGCACAGACATCAGATGTTAAATAGCGTTACGTGTTTTCAAGCTTCGCAATCCTACATGTGATTGCAACATCAGTTCTCACAGCTGGATGCAATGGTGGGATTTTCCCCCTTTTTGATTTTTTGGCATGTCTTTGTATTGGCCCTTTTTCTTTGTCATCTTAGATTATGTTCATGTGCTCTGGCGCACAACCTGAACTTTAGTGCAGCTGTTTTGATTTACTGTAGTTTGACAGCTCTTAAAAGAGAGAAATTTCATGAAGTGTTCCCAGTATTTGACCAAAAAATATTTTTTGGCTTCCAGTCCTGTACTGGATGAGGGCCATTTATCGCAAGAAGAATTCAGACCATGTTAAATTGTTTTTATAAGTGATTTTGAAAGTTTTAGCCACGGTTGAACTTGGTTTTTCATAGTTTTTTTGACAAGGTTTTATCTTCCAAAACATTATTTTTCTGCCTGGAATTTCTGCACATGAAGTCAGGTGGCTGCATTAGTGATTAACATTTTTACTATCAATCATTTCTTAAAGATCATCAGCCCATAAACAATGTTTAATTTAGTTTAAACTAGATGGCCAGATAACCTTTAAAGAACAAAACAGAAGTTAGATGTGCCCGAGGACATGAAATGGTGGCAAACACTATTTTACACCTAATTAAATATACTTTTGCACGCATGTGGAAAGCTGCATGCGCACTGTTAATGCTCATCTCTCAGTCATTTACTATGTCAAGCCACCGCTGTGCCTCTAGATACAAAACACAGGTTTACTACAGCAAACATGGTGGATACTTCAGGTTGTAAACTCAAATTAGCAGAAGCAAATTATTTGACTTTTCTGTTGACCAACTGCGTGTAATTAGTTAACAGGTAAAAAGCAGACATAAATTTGTATTTAAAAAAAATGAAAGAGTATGTTAATCCATACTTGGACACCAAATGTTTTGTATCTATTTTCAATCTAAATAATCAATCATGCCAAATGCATTATTTTTTCATCCAAATAAATCAGTTGGCAAACTGTAAGAGCAGAAACCTTAAATTGATGTTTTTTTATGGTTTACATGGAGCTGATCTGTAATTTACTATTTTGCCTCTGCTATATTTACATCTTGCTTTATTTGTTTTATCAGTGACAGAGCAGCAAGTCTTAAAACACTCTTCACAACTACTAATGTTAAGGCAGTGTAAAGCAGAAGCATTATGTCTCCTCCTTGCAGGCAGTCTGCAGTGAGCGTGTGATTTTGCCCTAAAACATCAGCAGCAGTGACACTTCTCAGACCTCCTGCTGTGCTCAACAAGTCATCATTGCACATAGTTTTTTTCTTGTATTGAAATGATAGTTTAGTGCAGATACAAACATTAGATAAATTAACAGACTTGGCTGGCTTTTACAGAGGTCATCCACTTCATTGATCGTAGAGAAAGCCTAACATTGAGCTGAAGGGCTTGTTTAGCACTTTAAAGAGGTTTATTTAGCCAAGTGAAAAAAAATCTTATCAACAATTTAGTTTATATTTAGAAAGGTTTCTGAGGAAAGAGGCAAATAGTTTGTTTAATGGCAGAGGGAGGAATGGAGTGATGACAAACTGGAGAATCTGAAAGATGTGCAAATCATCCTGGTAGACATGTAATTCCTTGTTTCCTCCTCTACATTGTGGATGCTCCATCATTAAACACCAGCTACCCAATTGCTTCTGTGCAAGATGCAACTTATAGTGTCAAGCGTACAATGCCGCTTGATTGTCAGCCTCTTTGTTAATAAACACAGCTGCTCTTCAGTGCTTTAGTCAGACCTTGCCATAGTGCTCCTTTTCTGAGGCTTTGCTGTTAATATTAACATCTACTCTACACTGAGCAGCTGGGATTCTCATGGGTGGACTCTGCTCTTTGCTTCAGCTTTCAAATAAAATAGCTCAATATGCTGTGGTTCCTATTAGTGCATTGCCCAAGTCTTAAGTTTCCTTTCTCAAGAATAACAACCACCTTAGGGGTTCGTCCAAATAAAAAGATTTGATTTCTGTGAACATAACAGTTATCAGCTGTTAGACAATCCTGCTTATTTTCCCACATGTAAGTTCTTTATTTTCAACTATTATTGCGATCAAGATATTTGCTTTTTGAACTTAAATTAAAGTTGAAACAACTTCACTGCTTTAGTGTGAAGCATGTCTATTTTATGCATTTATGCAGATTTTTTTACATATAAATCTCTGTGTTAATGTTGTAAATATCTGCATATTAATTTAAATATAGTCTTGGACAGTCTTTTCATCACATTTCACACTGAAACCATCCAAGAGTTCATCAGCTGACTCTGCAGTCATTGTTGGAAACATAGAAATGGCCTTGATAA
>JBAMIG010000001.1:10899806-10910887 GCA_037177335.1 Kiunga ballochi | reverse complement strand
TATTAGGAACTGCTCTTCAATCTTTACAGTTAAACTATCAAATTTAGGAATAACAAACAGCTGTAAATGTATGTTTACTTTTAATAAGTTTAATATTGCTGTAATACACACAATTATTTATGTAGATATTTTTAAATAAAAATAAACTAACCAGTTGTGAATTGCACTGTGTATGTTACAAAACTGGGTCAAGGTCAAGGGGAAGGCACTCAAATAAACTCCACATGACATAAAATGTTGCCATTTAATACAGACCAATGTCAAAACAAGGAGGTCAAAAATGTGTAAACAAAATCATAAAATAAAAAGAGCAATGCTAGAATTATATATAAGATTATATGTAAAAACAAGAAAGGTGAAACTGTGGTCACAAAAAGGTCAGATGACCTGGCAGGTAAGGAAGCAGTAGGCTATAGAGATGGGCTAAGACGACGAGATGCAATTGAAAATCGTTAATGGTGGGAGATATGAGATGCAGAAAGTGAAAAAGGCTTGACACAAGACAAGTTAGTGTGTAAAATAGAAAAGTACTAAACATAAAGAAAGTCACAAATTAACGAGTGAAGCCGAATGTGACATTAAATTACAGAAATGACTTACAAAGTCATGCACAACACAATGTCCCATGGGTGTGATTTGTAAATCCATGTTATGTTCTTATTTCTTAATACAGCATTCACTGCAGACTCTGTTGTAAATTTAGCTTAGAGAATTGGTCACAAACATTACCCATGACAGAGCCATGTAGCTGTTCAATATACTGCAAGCTTGCTTTAATAGGCTGCATGCATGACTGAAGCTACTTGCCATGAGCTCCTCTCATTGCTTGACTTGTAGCTTGATGCTTTACCTTTGACATTTACTGTAGAAGTCTCCAGCATATATTGGTTCCAGATATTATTGTGTACACCCAAAGAACTGCAGAAATGCTCCTTCAAGTGTTAAATGCACAGTGAATGAAATTATTGTTTGAGATGTAGAGCCACAAGAAACATCAGGTGTTTGATAAGGAAATGATTTAATCTGATAAAAGATCAATATGAGTATGTTATCTTAGTAACATAATAGAATAGGTGAATAAAATGATGCAGTCTGAAATTGCATATGATTAAACATTTTCTATAAAGTCCCTTCTAGGAAAAGAACAAATTTCCTTCAAAGTGGTACATATTTTGTATTTACTTCAAATATTGAATTTGTGGCTAATTTACTTCACATAAAAACGCAACTGTCTATGGAAAAATACAGGTAACTTCCTTGTTTTCCATAAAAAAATGTCTTGTGTTTGTTGCACTAATTAGGTTTTCAATACACATAAAGAAAGTCTTTTTTTGTTTGTTTTTATGCATAAATGTCAGCAGTGCATCACTCTTGTTTGAAATGATTCCTCAGCTTCAGCACCATTTTTTATTGTTTGCAATATATCTTCTTTATTTTTCAAATTCAATACTAGTTTTTCATTTTATCAAAGCTTTTTTTTAGCACAAAATGTGGGCTCTGCAGCGCTGTCAATGTTGAAAATAAAGTAAAAAAAAATGTTTATGTACTTGTCACAAGTGGAAATGAATTTTTGGAGAAAGGTGGAGGGTAAAACCAAGTAGAATTAAATGGAAGAATTACATTTTTCTTTTTTTTTTATAAGTTTTCAATTTTTTTAGCCCAGAGAAAACATCAAAATAACCAAAATAAATAGGTAGATACAAACAACTACTAACTAAATCATATTGAAAATACAGTTGTCTGTTTCATAACTGGTCACCATGCTGTGATTGATAGAAAATCAAGAGAAAACTAAAAATAAGAAAACAGGTTTAACGCTTCTGTGTGCTGTTTATCAGGCTTTAAAGGCACCAGCGTTGACATGATGTTGGAAGGAGCACCATGAAATTGTGAACTTAGAGAAACGTTAGATTCCTTTCAGTGCATTAAGTGTGACCTATTCTCCCTCATGTCCCTCTTTGAGTCATGTCTTTATCTATACATTACTCTCAAACAATTTTCCAACTCTTGAAAGTTATTTCAAACATCTTTTAGCAATCTCCAAATGTAGTAACATATGGCTAGAGCAATTGTGGGAATTATCTGTGTCATCTTGTTTGGACATATTCAATTTGGGTCTTAAGCCCCAGTGGAAATAGTTGAAAGCGGGTGATTTGGATGATGGAGAGGAGATCCAGATGGCAGAGCAGCGGTAAGATCAATCGAGCTTGATTCATTTTTCCCACTTCAACATGCAGACAGATGTGATTTAACACACTAAATTAGGTTTACATCCAGCGTGTGCCTTTCTGTTGACAGGAAATTACACCTTTAAAAAGAAACACAAACTTGATCTTTAGGTGCAATTACTTCATGTTTTATTCTTTTGTAGCTATTAATTAATATCCACAGTTCTAATTTTATTAGGCGACAAGTTGGTTACTTCAACTATTTTGCAAAAAAAAAAAAAAAAAGGAAAAAAAAAGTTTTTTTTAGGTTGTTTTTTATTTATTTTTGTTGTGATAGTAAAGTGTTAAATATTTGGGCAATTTCTTTCTTTGCCTCTTTATCATAGATGAGATATGATTGGAAATATATTGCTTATTCTATCAAACTAATATATAAAATCAAATGCAATGAGTCTACAATGTAATATGATAACTAAATACAATTGTATTAATTTTATTTCATGTTTTGTCCATTCGTTTTATTTCACCAGTCACATTTTGGTGGTTTCAACTCTTTTTGAAATGAAGTTCATATTCCTTGCCTTTGATCTGATAACAAATTAGCTTTGGTAATGTCCCTTTTCAAAATCCTAATTTTTTATTTTTTTGTTAATTCATTACTTCAACATAAGATTTTATGAATAGCACTGGAAATAACTCCCTAGTTATCTCTGTGTGAGGAGTGTTTCAGCTATGAGTTCATTTTTAAAGGCTGGCAATCAGAGATTTATTTTTCTCATCTGTGTTAAATTATTTGAGCAGAATATATTGCAAAGGCTGATAAAGTACATGATGTACACTAGTTTATCATAGAAATTGAGAAGTACCACGAGAATCATCTAACAGTTGGTAGCCTACTTTTGGTTTGCATTTTAAATATGGTTTAGAGGAAATTATACTCCATTACATCCAGATTGCCTTTGATTGCAGGAATCTGTCATTATGTTGATTTAACACATCATCAAGGATACTAAGCTCTCCCTTGTGTTATACATCTTTTCTCACAGGGATTCTTTTTTTCATATAACATTACTGTGTATTCACACAGGCCACCATCCGTCAACAACCTTTAATTCTATTTGTGGGTATGATTGAGCTTCTTTTTGCCCTCTAATCTAGGTCATGTCAGCTGAATAAAAGGGCCCATAAATGTTGTGCAGTGCAAACAAAGAAAGGACAGTCACGGCCCAGATGTGAGAGACAGCCTAAGCTGTACCTGAGTCAATAGATCTCAAAGATAGAGGTGTCAACCTTTTTACAGGGACACGCAGCTGAGGGAGCCTTTTAGCAATTACTGTCTAGTGTGCTGAACCTGGCATTTAGTTGAAAAAAATGACCAGAAGTGTCAGTGGGGATCATTTACAGAATATCCTAGCTTTATTGGGGAACTTATCCATAGCCTGCTCTGGATGGAATTGGGAATACTGATATAGAGATTTACTGTATACACTTTTTTTTTTACAACAGTATTGTAAACATAAAAAATACTTTAAAAAACAGTGTTTTAGAGTAATACAAATTTACATTAACACAAAGGACTGCACTGACACTTATGTTTCTGAGCATAAATCTAGGTATTGGGCTTTTTGCATGTTCAAACAACATAAAAAGTTTTGGCTGCTTGCATTTTTTGTACATGTTTTCCCCTCAAAAGTGGCACAGTGTCAAGGAAATGAGTGTACTCTTGTGGCCATCAGTCACTGTGTTGCAGTGGTAGGTCTCCAATAGCACTCTATCTTCTCTCTCACATCCATCAGGATATTCACTTTCCAGTGACTGACATCCTAATGACACCTCTTTTTGTTTATCCAGTCAGCATCCCACCGAGATTAAGAGTAGCTATGCTTGCCAGCTTGTAACAGCTGCAATAAGATACTTAGAATTACATATTTATTACATATAACATGAGAAGCAACATATTTTCTACATTTTTTTTGCCATTCACATTAACAGCCTTGTCAGCCATTGCAGTTTCCACAGTCATGCACAGAGAAAACTGCGGTCAAGTCTATTTCAACATCTGCTTGGTCCTAGTGGCCCCTAGGTGTGCTTGTATTATGATTATTATGGAAATTGAATGTAAGTTATTTTTCAATACTCTTTCTACTAGGTGCCTCCCACTTTATAGAATCCATTGGCTTCCTGGGTTTCTCATCTTGAACAATACTTTTGCCCTTTGTGTGGGCTTGATAACACATTTATTCTTTGTTTGTAAAATGGTCTAGAAATAAAAGTTATGGATTGAATTAAATTCCCCATAAAGACCAACAAAATAAAATAAATTATAGATTGAATTATAAACTTGGCTTAATTAAACCAAATTGGTGAATTTTACTTGAGTACCTGCTGGTTTCATGTATGTCTCTCTATTTGAAGGCATTAAGTCTCTGTGCACATTGATGGTTTGTGATGGTAGAGATATAAAAGCCATGGAGAGACAGTATTCCAGAGACCGATGTGACTGAGACTGGAGCAGGAACCTGGTGGTAGATCAATGATAGTAAATGTGATTCATTCAAGACGGCTTTGGTGTGGTGTGAAACCCCTCTAATGTGTAGCAGTGGATGATATCCTGGAAACAGATAAAAAAATAAGTGTGATTTCAGTCTAGATCTAGGTTACTTCTATTGTATACTGTATAAATTTGGCTCTTGTAGAACCTTTCTAGTAAATTATTTCGGGGAAAAAATAATAAATTAGAACAGTTCTCTCTTTCTCGGAGTACAATAGATGTTGCCACTGTGCAGCAGTGAATACCATTCACTGCATAGCTACATTAAGCTTGGAAGAATAAAATATTTTTCTCTCTTGACTTTAAGATCTGTTGGCTTGTCTGGCAAGAAGTTCTGGCAAGAGTGTCCTCCCTTTATAAATGTTGGCAAGGGTGATAAAGAGATGTAGCAGATGGTACCGCCCATATGTAGTTTGCCCTTTGGTCAGGTAGACTAATGAATCCTTTCGGGATTCAATCTGGCATTAGACCCTCTATGGGCATGCAACCCACTCTTTTCCCACAGCTGCTCTGAATTATTGTGGAACTTTTATATTTACCTGTAGCTTTCATTTATACTCATGGAAAAGAAAAAAAAAGTTATCTTTGACATTTTAAATAAACCAAAAGATAATGAATGAGACTATTAGAAGAAAGCATTGTATATACAAATTTCTTATGATAGACTGTATTTGAGTTGAGCTATGGTGATATTATTGCACTTAATCTTATCCCTGAATATGTTTTAATCGTGTTACTTCATAAAAAAACATGTAATTCTTGTTCAATATATAATTTGACTGCAGATAAATGTGTTGCACTCCTGCAGCAGCATAGTAGAGCTTAACATTTACAGCCATTGCTGAAAAGCTCTTTGCAACACATGCTTTGAAAAGAAGAGAAAATGGATAAATGCACTGCCTCTGCTTAAATTCATAGTCTGAATGTAAATATATAATGTGGTATAGATGGATAATAGGACATAAATGATCAATATGATTCTGGTTCTGAACTCAAAATTGTTGTTCATTTTAAAAAAAAAATCCTGTTTAGAAAAACAATTGTCAAATATTTTAAGTATAATTTCAGTCAAGAAATGAAAGCAAGCAAATTTAAGCTCTGAAGGAAAGGAAAATTTGAAAATGTAAAACATTTGAGTTGTGCTCTTATCAGCTATAGTTTTCTCAGTTTTATAAAACTCTGTAAAGGTCTTTGACATAAGCATTAGATTGCAGCGTTGGGTATAGAGTTCAATACACCACAGGATTAAGCAACGATTGTTATTTCTAATAATACTTTGATACAAAAACCTAAAGGTCCCATATTATATTAAGTTCACTTTGGAAAGGCTTTCTAGCAGTCATAAAGATACCACAGCCTGAATATGAGGCCTAAAAATAAGATATTTCTGTCACATCTTTAGGTTGCACTACTTTTTAGTGACTCAAAATAGGGTTGCATGGTGGGCCAGTTGGGGCGGCTTTGGCGCATGTAGTAGAGCGGGTCATTTCCAAGTCCTGGCTCTGGCGTCCACATGTCAAAGTGTCCTTGAGCAAGACACTGAACCCCCAGTTGCTCCCGGTGCTGCATCACCGATGTGTGAATGTGCAAGTGTTTGTGTGAGCGAATGGGTGATTGTGTTGAATAGTGTCAAAACTCTTTGAGTACACTGAAGTGTAGAAAAGCGCTATATAAGTACAAGACCATTTACCATTTAGCGGCGCAGTCTCACAGCAAGATCATTGGTTTGAGCCTCAGCTTGGGCAGTGGCCTTTCTGTGCAGACTTTGTATGTTCTCCCCATGTTAGCGTAGATTCTCTCCTATTACTACGGCTTCCTTCCACCTTTCCACATGCATATTAGATTGATTGGTCATTCTGACTTGTGCAAAGGAGTGAATGTATGTGTAACTGGTTGTTCAACTCTCTGTGTTGGTCCTGTACTGGCGGATTGTCCAGGTTGTACTCCGCCTCTTGCGCAGTGATTGCTGTGATAGGGTCCAGCTACCCATGACCCTGAATTGGAAGAAGCGGTATGAAAAATGGATGGATGAAATGATGTGTTCAAACAGAAGAGTCTGAGATATTTCCCTAATTGAACTCATAAGGGGAACTAATAAATTCACCCTGTATTGGATACTGTCATTTATAAACATAAAACAGGCAGCAGAAAAATCCTCTAAAAAGATTCGGACACAGAAACAGCCTGTTTCAGTGAAGCTTGCTCGAGCCACTTTGGGAATGGCTGAAAATAAGGACTGAGCCTGAATTTGATTTAATACACTTAAAAACCCTTACAAAACTGTAAAAAACATCAATTATATGGGACCTTTAGGTTTTGCAACATTGAGATGGGGGGAGCATTGACCTTAAGCAGTAACTGTAACTATCTTATAGTTTTTAGAATATTGGTGCAAAGTGAGCACATTTCAGTGCAAACACATTGGGTACACAAAGTAAAAACACATCTAATGAATAGGGCTAAATATGCATTATTACTGTAAGCAGCAGTGGGAAGTGTTTAAGCAACATTACCTTACTACATTTTGGCAAATTATATAGCCTAACATCATAGACTTATTTAACCATATATGACATGTTCATGACTGTCCATCTGAGATGTGCTTGTGTAAGCAGGACCAGTCCACAATATTGATATAGTTCTTCCTCTTTGCATAATACAGTTTATGATTAATTTTCTAGTTCAAGTAGATGAAAATGTTTTGGTTGGTTTTTCAACTTACCTCTAAGCCCATGTGACTACATTGATCATTGCAGCACAAACTTTGCTCAGGCTGCCAGAAGGTTTGAGGGTCAAAGTCCAGCAGTGGTTCCCAATCTTGGCCTGTTGTTCATGAGCATATTTTTCAAAACTATACACATGTGCAGATTTTGACAACTCAAAATGGAATCTGGTGATTCTGAGTCACACCCAAAGCTGGCGGCCACGTCTTTGGTAGATGTTCTTTTCATTAATGTGACTATCATTCACTTGATCTACCAACACTGGATTCTTACACAACATTGCTACTTATTTATTATTTATATTTTACAGTGTTTCTTTGTTTGTCAACTAACTTTTTATGAGTATTACCAAGTGCAGTTGCTTACCTTTATAAGGCATTGATTATGAATTTTATTCTACAAATGCCAACAATGAGGCAAAAATCCTCAGAAGTGGAATGGGAAACATGATTGCAAACATTCTTTGTTTCAGGATCTACTGTCTACAACCCTGTTTTATTGGTTACTAGCTGTCTGAACCAGCTTGCCCCTTCCACATATATGTGCACACAACTTCCCTTAACAGAGAGACAGAGTTACAATGGCTGTAAATAACTAATAATTTTGTAGAAAAGAGAAAATTGAAAGACTCACCATCCAACCTCCTGCCTAGCTAACTATAATTTCAATTCAATTCAACTTTATTTGTATTGCACCACTTCATGACGATTTCCTCTCGGGACGCTTCACATACATTAATTTGAGCAAATTCTTAAAAGAAAGAAAATCTATTTAAAGGAAAACAAAACATTGCATCAAATCTTGACTTTGATCCAATCTCCCATCCTGGGTATGCAAGAGGCAACAGTGGGGCACCCATCTGCCTAGACCAGAGATGGGCAATTCCCGTCCTCGAGGGCCGCAGTCCAGCAGGTGTTAGGAATTTCCCTCCTGCAACACACCTGACACACATCAGACTTAATTTGCAGACTTGTGCAGAGCTTTACATCAAACGCTTCACAAGTCTGCTAATTACCTGTTGATGTGGATCATGTGTGTTGCAGCAAGGAAATTCCTATCACTTTTGGGACTGCAGCCCTCAAGGACCGGAGTTGCCCATACCTGGCTAGACTGACTGGGGTGGAGAGGTGGGGGGAAGAGATTAACAAACATTGCAGTTTTTATCCAGGAAGACCTGCAGAAAAAAGAAAACTTGGTTAAAAATGTCAATACATGGAAAATAAGTAGCAGAGAAAGTAAAAGAAAGTGCTGAATGCATTATGGGACATCCCCATTAATGCATAACTAATGGGTGGCAAGACTATCCCTAACTATAAGATTAGTTAAAAAAGGAAGGTCTTAAGGATGATTTTAAAGGTAGGGTGAGTGTCTTCCTCCTGTACCCACTCTGGGATCTGGTTCCATAAGAGAGGACCCTGATAGCTGAAGGCTCTCCCTCCCATTGTTTTCTTATAGACTCTGGGAATCGCAAGTTGACCTGTTTTTAATATGTGAAGAGCTTTGCATCACTTCAGGTAGGAGAATAATTAAAGTTTGACTTGATTTTAAATAATAAAGAGGTATTTTTTTATCACAATTTAGTCACACAAACCCAAATATTATAATGCCGTTATTCAGTGCCATCTGTTTAAGTGCATATTGATGGCAAACAACCTGTTATCTTACCGAAGTGACAGTATTTGGAAATAGATACGAAAATATCAGTGAAATTGTCACAATAAAACGAAAGGGAAAACATTTTGTAATTGTTATAAAGGTGACTACAGTGTCTCCAAAATCACAACCACCATGGCATAATAAAAAAAAATGTTAATGTAAATAAAATAAAAAATAAAAAAGTTGTAATTGTTGTGTGAAATAATATGCAGTATGTAAATCCATGTGTGTTCTTCCTCTCAATGCTTTCAGGGCGCATCTGACATCAGATCCACTGTATGTGTACTGAGGAATGTGCTACAACTGCTGAGCATTAACATGGTGCCCAGCAAAGTGTGAGGGAGTTTTGTCAATTTTGATGGAACCGTGTTGGAAAAGATAAGAAATGCGACATCCTTCTTGCCTACGCATTAAGATACAAGTGCTGCCTGTGCCTCCTGCAGCACCCACAATATAAAACCGCAAACATGAGTGAATATTCTTTTAATATCAAGGGATTTGAGGCCAAAGGGAAACTAAGCTTAATTCAATGCAAGTGTAGGATGAAGTGTACCGTATGATGTTCACGCTTTAATCTCTGCTTGATCATACCTTAAGGACTATCCACGTCTTCACAGTGGCCTATATATAGTCAACTCCATTAGTAAGCAGAGTATGTGGTTTCTTAAACATGAGTACTAAATACGGTAGTTAAGTATGGAAAAAATGGCAATTGCAATCTGCTCAAAGAGCTTTTATTTCTTTTAAATCAGATGTGTTTGTGTTGCTGATTGCTAGTGTCAAACAGGTACCTTCCTGGATATTTTCTTCACCAGGCTTCATCAGCCTGAATGTGAGCATTTCTGAAACTAGTAAGTGATTTCCTGTAATTACAAAGCTGCATTTCAATCATGCCCTGGAACTCATAAACATTGTGATCCGGAGGAAACATCTGTGCATCATGTGATTACATTTATAACCAAAATACATTTCTTAGGCCTAGTTCTTACTTTCTCTGATGAAGAAGCATTTAAGCTAATGTCTAAGAAGCCTTGGAGAATATTAGCATTATTATCTTGCTGTCTGTGATTACATGCATTTAAATATCTGATCAGTGCTTTCTTAAAGCTAAACAGCAAATATGTCTAACATCTGTACTCTAGTCAGCTGTAAGGACTGTGTGATGTATTGGACCTGGTTAAACATGTGACAGCAGTTATCTGTAGACTTTCACTATATTTACATAACAATTTGATCATAAATCATATTGATCTGTGAGTAAATGATGTACTATGTGTATATACCTAAATGTGGTGATCTACAAATCTGTGATTATGTCAGGGGTACAATGAATTATGAATGTGGGTGGATGTGCCAGACTGCAAGCTTAATACATATCTATGTTGTTTCAGGTGGAAATTCTTAGGCTGTACTGATGCCAGTTATTTATTTTTTCAATTACAGTATTACCCCTGTCAGTTTTTTTGTAAGGCTTATGATGAAACTATGCATTTTCACATTGATCAAACTATACATTACACTCACATTTCAATTGCTGTCTGCTATGTTGTTGAAGTTTTTGCTTGGCAGACATAAAACCCAACCAACTAAGTGTGTGTCAAGACTTGCACAGTTTTAATAAATGTGGAGCATTGAACGATTTGGTTGCAGCGTCATTTAGCAAAAATTCAATGCGTTTTCATTTTGATCAATTGAGCATTCCCTTTGGCTCTTTTTCCCTTTAAATTTTTCATATTATCCATTCAATAAATTTGCCACTAATTGTTATTAACATATCCATCCATCCAGGACAGTAGTCTAAGCAGATCTCTTTTTTCTTCTGCCACCTTCTTCAGTTCTTTAATTCTCGTTACCCATAAAATATTGTCTCCCTGGTAATTCTTGGGTGTGTGCTAAGGCTTTTCTTTCTGAAGAACATGGCCTTAACACCTCTCCTCTGAGACTTCAGGAAGGTATCCTGACAGAAAACTATTTTAAATATAT
>JBAMIG010000001.1:10851219-10872670 GCA_037177335.1 Kiunga ballochi | reverse complement strand
GTAACAATAAGTTTGAGCGCCGTGAATTACTCTTCCGTCTCGCAGGAACTACGTCACTACCGCATCACTTACCTTCCACCTGCTATGTGCGCCATTATTTGTACCTTAAAGAAATGCTTAGTTTCTTTTTTTTAAAACAAAAATTATTGCTTTGATGACATGTAATAGGATTTTCACATTTAGAATTAAAATGGATTTATCAGCACTTAAATATCAATGGGAGTGAGTCTTTTTTTTTTTCTGTCCCACTTTTATATGTATTCATTCATGGATTTCCAGTATGCATGTAAGAAAAAAAATATTTGGCTGCTGAGGATGCTAAACTTCCCAAAATGTATTAGAAAGCGCTGCTCTCTGTCAGTCTTGTACAAATGCCAAGCTAACACCTCCCACTATATATATCACATAAAAGCACCACAGTTCCTGAAAGGAAAACAAAATTAATGTCTTAACTCAGATAATCTTAGAAAGGAAATCAGACTGTTTAACACTTTATCTACGCCTAAGCATTTGTGCTTTGCCAAAAAAATTATATTGTTTTTATCGATGAAATTAGCATAGACACTTGTTTACAGTTTAGCACCTTTTTTAAAAAAAAAGAGAAAATTATTATTAGTTTCTTAGCTCCACTGTGTACCACAAAACAGTGTTTATTACTGACAAGATACATTTTCAGGCTTGTTTTTTTTTTTTTTACATCCAACCCAAGCTTTTGAAATTATTAGAACATCTCATTTACATTTTTACCTGCTTTGCGATTGTTTTGGTGCTTTTGGTTGTTTTTTGTTATCTCCAAGGTTTTGTGTAGAGACGGTTTAGGAGACACAAAAAGAGTATTTTGTGGAGAAGGCAATGAGAAATGGGTCTGCATGCATGAGATGTAATGCACAAGAAAAATGAAACTCACCAAAGGTTAAACAGGCCAAAGAAATGTCATCAAAATGCCACTTAAACATGATTTGGCCTTTTGGAATCTTTCATCGCGTCAAACTTTATGCCAGTGGTGTGGCTTGAATATGAGTGAAGATTCAGCCTGGTCCTCTGAAAAGGTCGATCAAGATCCCATTTAAAATTAACCTGGACTCACAGGTAAAACAGAAGAATGGATTTGTATGCATGACAGACTTTATTCATTTTAAAAAGCAACACACATTTTATACCATAAATATATTTGAGAATATTTTATATCATCCTCTAAATAGGTTTTCCTAGTTGAGTTGCTAATTTGCTAATTAATGACTAATAATCAGAAATTTGATCTGAATAAGCTGAATACTGCAGTTAGGCAGCTGACTGAGTGGCACTCAAATGACTCCTTAATTAAATGCTCACATGTCAGCTTATGCTGCCCACTCTCCGTCACCAGCTGGGTGCTTTCATCTTTTGCATTTAATTTTATGATCTGATTAAGGCCTCGTGTTGTAAACACACAAGACTTGATGTAGCTGTTGATTTTTAGGTAAGAGTTTAACAAATGCAACACTTAGATAGTTTATATAACTATAAACCATATATAGCATTATAGCAATTTCTAATCATTATAGTAGGTTATACCCAACTGCTGTAAACCATTCACAAACTGATTACAGTATCTTTTTTTTAGTTGCAAATTAGTGTTTTGAGTTTTTTTCTGCAAACAACATCTGACTTGCTAACATGCTATGAAAAGCTTTAGCTCATACTTCACCACAATAGATGTTTAGATTTGATCAAGTAGTGAAAAGTTAATAACCGAGTTCTCAACATTTAGAGCAGGATAACAAAAAATGAGCTACTCTGAAGCTTGAATAGCAAAAAAAACAGGTCAAGAAATAGTCATTTTTAAAGTTGTAATATCATTTACCACATGGTTCCGGATGTTTCTTAAAGTAAAATAATAAAAGTAATTTTGCAGGGTTGAGTTTAGTTATAGTTTCCTAAATTTTCCAAACGACGCAGGTTTCCTTCAGCTCTGTGTGGAGGAGCATAGCAGTTTGTCCTGTGCAATGTGCCACCCAAGCAGCAAGCATTTGAGCTGCTTTTTGGAAGGCTGAAAATGAACTTTCTACCAGGATATGATATATTTTTTAATCGTATCAGCTGCACTGAGTAGGAGCAGGATGTTTGTGGCAGTAACCCTGTTTATGGTCGAGCTGGTGTGCACTACAATACATACAGATGCACTTGGAGAGAAAAGTGAGGAAGCAGCCCAAAAACAAGGCTTACTCAAAAGCAAATGTGTAATTCAAACCTTGAGTTATAGAAATTTGTGCCTATCTTAACCACCACTTGAACATAATCTTACTTATAATAATAGTACTTGTGTAAATTGCAACATTTGTGTGGATTAAACCCTTGCTGGGGTATGCATGGCTTCAGTTGTCCCCACATAATGGATATTTGTCTGGTGAAAAATGTTTTACGATTTACCTGGTTGATATTTTTATTGTAATTGTCACAGAGCCACAATTCATCCATTGCGTATCATTACAGGTTTAACATAATATTTAGAGTTATAGCTGTTACCTTAAAGATTCCATGTCTTAAAGATTATACTGCACTACTGACAGCATATTCACATATCCTTCATGGTTGGTAAGGTTATTGTATATAGAGATAATTAAATTAGTTTGAGGATTTGCATGAAAATAGATGTCAAGCTAATTCAACAGCAGCATCTCAAGTAGTGTAGCTGTTATTGTGGATATTAAACATCCACACAGCACTGCATTAGAAAAAGTTATTTTGTCTTTTGTGGTTTGTAGAAACAAATAAACCACTGTTCAACCCCATTCATGAAGGATTCCCCCTCAGAAAGAGTGCAAATTCCAACCCCGAAGGCAACATGTGTTTCAACATTTTCACTGACACTTTGATGGACATATTAATAAACTTATCTACAGTGGAAATTACACCCTCACCTCAAAACAAGTTCTGAGCCCATTTTCTGCCAGACAAAATCAGTCATCCTGTTATTAGCTTCCAACTCGCGACTGTGCTGCCACTAGCTTCACCTCCACTAATGTTCTTCATTTCAGCAGAGCTTGTGCTAATTAGTTTATGCCTGGCAGTCGTACCTAGCCTACGGGCACCTTGGCCATATCTCACTTTTATTTCCCCTCACATTCTAGACACAATAGTCACTGAAAGTGAGGGATTTCACCCCTCCATTCTTGAGCCTCAGGCTGATGGACCTTATTCACAACAAATAATAGGATCAATCAGCAGTAGGTGCAGGTTAGCTCCAGTCACTGCATTAGGAGGCAAACAGGTCAATGTTCATAAGACTGTTTCTCCTAACTTGGATAAAACTGGTTTCAATAGATTTGTTTTCTGTAAGAACTTTAAATGTTTTTAAATAGTAACATATTATTTTTAATGTTCAATCATGAAAGTTCATACTGTCTTCTTTTGTGAAAATGGTTTTAACCTTATTTTTTTTGCTGTTTTTATTTTTCTCTACATCTGTTATGCTTTTACTGTTTCATGTAAAGCACTTTGAATTGTCCTGAACATGAAAGGTGCTATACAATAAACTTGCCTTGCCTTCTTTTTGTAAGACATAAATCGTGTTTACCTGCTTTACATGTTTCAACTACTTCCTGTAGTTTTTGTCAAGCGACACATGATGTACCTGTGAAGAGGCTTGATTGCTTTAGGAGTATTTTGAATTTCTTTCTGTAGTCTTAATTCATTTTCATGTATGATCTTTTATTGAATTCAAGACAAAACATCTGTAGGTTAAGGAGGAAATGTAGATTATCGACCAATAAAAACTTCTTTCTTTTAACAGTAAACTTACTGCCTGAATTTAAACTTTTATATAGACATGTCTGATAATATGATATGTTGCTGCCTTTAAAATCTTCAGTATTTGAACTATAATGCAGTTAGCCATTACTGTTAATTCTCACATCATCCATTTCCATTAAGACAAAAACTGCTGCTTCTGTGGCAGATTTCAGCTGAGTTATATGCATGATGGGGCTCAATGTATACTTACATTGACAACTGAGAGGTACGATTATTTATTTATATATTTATTACCATTTTTGACAAAATAATCTGTTAATGTACAAACATGGTGTGCTCTGAGCATCTCAGAGCAACTCATGAATTCAGGTGACTTTATTAGCCTGAAAAATGAGGGACAGTGTAAGATATGACAGTACCTCAGCTTTCATCAACTAAATCACTTTCCACAGCGCACAACAGCGCACAAAGGTAATTAATTTCCTCAAGGACAATTATATTAGTTCTTTGAAATAATGACAAGAACTCCTTAAAGTTCAATCTAGGGAGATACTATAGGTGGCCTTAAGGGAAAAATAAAATCTTTACTGATGGAATAAGTATAGGACCATGCATGGTTACAATGTTTATTCAGCACCTATGGGTGAATTTACACAAGTAACAGTAACATGTTTTTTCCAAGGAACACAATGTAAAATAATATTTTTCGTCTGGTTTTATTTTTACAAAGTGTCATGCATTTATTTTTCCCTGTTTTTTATTGTTGGTTACTGTACTTAAACTGCCATTTTTTTATTTCAAATGTTGCAATGCTAATTTGAAAATGTTTGTTTTTTTTCAATAAAAAGGAGACAAAATATTGACATTTGCTTTTCATATAAATTTTGAAAATGTTCCTATTTACTTAAGTTCAACTTTTTTTTTGCCATTTCCCATATTCATATTTGCTTTTATATATTTTTTTCCTATTGAAACTATTAGCAGTGACATCCAAAGTGAGAAGTTGCTGTTGCAGGTCCTTTATTCCTTTAGCAGTTGAACTGGAAACCAGCACTTTGTTTCCACAACACCACAGACATTCAATAAAGCCAAAAGGCATTTATTTAGGTGGATACTTATTTTTACTTATTTACATCATTCCTCTACATCACTATTAACATCAAGGATGTGGCTGGATTCATGTGGAGCCCGTCCATCTATGTGCATGTGTTCGATTCCAGCTTCTTCCTACAGTAAAAAGACATGAATGTTTGGCTGGTTAGGGTCTCTAAATTATTGCTAGGAGTAAGTAGGGATTGATCTATGTTGGTTCAATAATGGGCTACAAATAGGTCCAGTGCCCATGTGACCCCACTTTTGAATAATCTGTTGACAATGAGATAAACAGTTAACACAAAAAACTGTATAAAAAAAACTAAACACTCAAGCATGACTGCTCCCGTTAAACTTTGTTTTCTTGACATAATGAGACAGAATAGCCTGTTATGGGAAAGCACTGCAGTCATTGTTTTCTGACTACACTGATACAGTTACCTTGAAATAATGATGTTACAAAATGTGATAACAGCTTTAAGTTTCATATGTAAGTATATTTTTTTTCATTTAAAGTCATCAAACATTTGCAGCTTTGCATTGTTGCCATTTTCTTTAGAGAAAGAATTGTTTTAGGTCAGGAAGGACAAGTGATTGGCAGATGTACTCCATCACTACTAGATTAATTAGTTTAACTCCTTTTAAGGAACAAAGCTATCCCCTATATGTTATGTTAATCATTTCACAATTGAAAGTAATGCAGAGATGGGTTCCCCCAAGAGAAAACGGGTGTCCTTGTCTCAGAATCGCAATGTGTAAATAAATGACACCTCACGCTGAATTCTAATTTTAACTGGAATCCAATTCTGAGAAGGCATTTAAATCCTTGCTAGCTTTTTGTATTATTATTTATAAAAGTGTACAATTGGAGTGTGAAATACTTAAAGGTAATTCTTAGGACAAGCAATGTGCATGTTTATGTTGTATTTTCATTTGAGCAACACAAATAGACTGATAAGAATGCCTGTCAATAGACAGTCAATCTGACAGTCAGTGCTCGTTTCTTTATCTTTGATTATGGAGAGAGTTGTTGCCTCGAGTTAAGATCTGTTTACAAATGGGAGAAGAACGAAGAAAAAAAAAAGATTATTGACAGGTGGACAGAGACTGTCACTAAGTGCTGTTTTGGTCTGCTGTGTTGAAAAGAGCGCTGAGCTGTAAATTAAGATGTTGGTTGCAAACTGTGGGCAATGGCTAAAAAAAAGAGAGGAAAAAGAGATTATGGATGCAAAAAGCCTAAAAGAACTTCCTTCAAATGTTTGCTGGTCTCACCTTTATGTGACGAAGGAAAAGGTCAGCTATTTGGGATAAATTTTAGTGGAGACAAAAGCCAGAATGCTGAAAAAGCCAGTTGAAGTGATTTTGGCACCTGGACAGAACCTGAACCTGCTGCAGAGATTCAGTCTGTTAGTTGCCTTGGGAGTGTCTGGAACTCAGCAGCAGAAAATTTTCACTGGGGAGAGGGAAGTCTGTGATGGATGGATGGACGCATAGATGGATAGATGAATGCGCAGATTAATTGATGGATGAATTTGGAAGGTGCCGACAATCACATTACGTGGAGCTTGCTGTTTCAATAATGTTGCATGAAGTTGCTGTAAAAAACTTAAAGGAGATATATCAGGATTTTAAATTCTTCCTTTTAAAATGTAAATCATTCATTTGTTGTCTGTAAAAAGTAGAACTGGAATACTTTGGTCTGAATTCCTGGTTATTCTCGCTCCACACACACACACCTTATAACCCTGTTCCAAGGTGCGTCTTCAGAACAACTCGTTTTGGTGTGCTCTCTCTTTAAATGTGAACGAGGCCTGTCATGCCCCGCCACAGGAAACATAACCCTGTTCTGCCATGTTTTTAGCTTGATAGCAGCGATACGCTAATCTGCAGGCAGAGAAACATTTTGTTGGTAAGTTTACTATAAATGTTAACGTATCAGATTTACAAATTTGGTTACCCGGAAGTCCACAACCTTATTTTGCAGACCCACAGCAAATACTGTGAAGTAATAGATAAAAAAAGGTAACTGAGAATTTGGCCACAAAGAAAGAGATCTATTTGCAGAGTCAGGAGGGAATACATTGAAATTTTTTGCGTTCCTAAATATTTAGAAGTGCACAAAAAAAATAATTTAGGGGCTGAAAAAGTGGATTTTGCATATGTTTCCTATGTGTATGTGTAATTTATGTATTTATGTATTACAAATATATACATTTTAATTCAGGTAATGGGTAACTCTATTATCACAATGTTATCAAAGTTTGTACATAGTGTTTAAACAATCCATGCATACTTTATTATTATTGTAATATTTGTTAAATGTTAGGTATTACAGGTAAAAGTTCATCCTTTCAACTCGTTCCAGTCCTGCCAAACAATCCAAGTGATGAATCCAAGAGCTAATTATGTCTCTGTTAAAAAGCATTTCCTGCTGAAAGAAATGTGGATTTCTCATTTCAATCTCTGATCAAAATGACACATTCAAATAGATAATTTTATCATGCATCTTGTTAATACCTTGCAAACTTTGACCAGTAATTCTGGGGTTTTGCTGGAGACTTGTTTTATCATGTCTCATTGCTTAATATTTTGTTAGCAAATCCATGTAAATGTAAAATATGACAAAGCCAAAATATGACTGACTGATGAAATATTATTATATAATTATGCTTCATTTTTAATGCATAAAGAAAACCATTTTCCAAGTTTATGGGATTTACTGTTTCGGCTCATAGTAAAGTTTAAAAAGTAGAAACTGAGGTAATCACATCAGTCTACTTTGTAAGTTAGCATTAGGTAAAGGGGAATGTCTGCCTGCATAATGAAAGATCTGTTCGTAGGATGTCCTCCTTCTTACTCTCTGTCTCCTTTCATTATTATGAATAAGCCATGTCTTTTGGCATCAGTCCTCTCTTATAATTTACCCCCATCATTTATTTAAAAGGATACTCCTTCATTGTTCACACCATCATTCAGCAAGCCTTAAACTATCAGTACCCTGTCTGAGCTACACCTAAGGCTACCACAAATCACTTTTATTTGATTTAGTGGCTCTCTTTTTCCGCTGACTGCTGCTCCTAATACTGACACTGAAATCCTGCAATTGTCACAAGCAAATTTCACATTTATACAACTATTGTGAAAATTTTCACAGCAAAATGAGCTGTCGTTATAATAAAAGGAAAAAAAAACACCCGGTGAGGTGACCTAAAAAAAGTGATTTCTACACTTTAGACAGATAAATATAAACATCTGCTTTAATCTGGCTTTTAGAAAAAAATGTGGGCTCAAGTGGAGCCTTGAAAAGCATAAAAACAGCAAATCTTGAATTAACGATTGTCTCTTGTTTTTTTTTTATTTATTTTCTTTCAAAGTGAAAAAGAAACCTAAAAGAAGCACTGTTTTGTACTTATGATCATTTCCTTCTAATAAACTACTTGAGTGTTTCCCAATCTGTCCATCGACTTTACTTTTACTGAAATCGACCATATCATAAAATAAAACTAGAAATGCTTAAAAATTCCACAAGAAAATTACATATAAACTTAACAATATCTTCAAAGCACTTTAAAGCTTTGTAAATTAAAATCACCTTTGCTCGTATTTTTTTCCGTTTTTCTCTTTAAAATGAATTTTATTTAGCTTACTTTGATGGTTATAAGTTAATCTGAAACCAGACTAATTTGCATGTGTCACTGATGTCGAAAGATTAAAACTAATTGTTTAGAATTATATTTATTTCAATCCATAAGATATAATGGTCATGTAAATGTATGTTACAGCAGATCTTTATACCCTAAAACAGCATTTCTCAAGCCTGGTCCATCACTGCTTGTTTGAGCAGTAACCCTAGTTTACCACACCTGACTCAAATAAATAGCTTATTAGTAGACTTTCAGAGAATTTGGCGGGCAGTTTAATGAAAATGAATCAGGTGTGCTGGAGTTGGAAGGCATTAAAACATGCAGGGCAGTGGTCCCTGAGGACACTGCTAAAGAGTATACCCTTCTCCATTGTAAGATAAGACCTTTAGCAAATCAACGTCAGATAAAACCAATACAAAAAGAGCAGTCACATTCTCCATTATCTTGTCTTTGTTAATTTAATACAATCTAGGTCAAAATTTAGCATGTACTCTGAGTACTCTCACTGCTTTCAGACAAATGAAGAGAATGAGAAGCAGCCATCTGTTTCTTCATTTACTGATCATTAGAAACTATAAAACTATTTAAAAAAAAACCTATAAAAGCAGACGTTTACTGGTCTGCAGCATTCCTTAGTATTGTTGAAGAGAGCCAGGGAGGAAAGACTCCATCGATGTTCTTAGAGAGAATTGTTGCTTTCCACCAGTCTGGGAAGGCATTTCCAATTTATGTTGAATCTACCATTTTCTGGTGTGAATGATTGTAAAAATGTAAAAAAAAAAAATTCAAAACAGTTGCTAGATCAGATGAGTGGACTGCAAGTGTACCTATAAGGTCAGACCAATTTTCAAATATAATTGCAGGAAAAACAAACTAATAAATAAAAACAAGGGCTACATCAGATTTTGCAGAGCTCCGTTGCCATATTAAGTGTTGAAGTTGTGGACAGTATAATTAGAAAAGACAGAAGCGGTATGGCCTTCCTTTAAGTCATATTAAAGTATCTTCTCTCTAAAGAGAAGCTGGTAGCACAGCTTAGCTTTGTAAGAATTGAGCAAATAACAAGACTTCTGGAACAACTTCTTTTGGACCGATCAGAGTAAAGTGAATATGTTTGAGGATATTGTACAGTACCATAGCTGGCAAAGAATGAAAGCATTTTGGCGTGAACGCTCACCAACTGTCAAGCAGGGTGGTGGGAGGGTGACGAGTTCCAGACATCGAGTCGGGCATGAACTCCGATGTTTACCAAAGTGTTTTTGACTGAAATGTGAGACCATCTGTTTGACACTTTAAAGCTTGGCTGAAATCAGGTCATCCATCAGTACAAATAATGCAAGAACGGTAGCAAATGTACAAAAAAACAGTGGGGTGCTGAAAAAGAAAAGAATCAATGGTTTGTGATGGTCATGGCCAAACCTCAATCTGATTAAAAATGATGTGGTGTGCAAAGACAAAGTCTGGAAAGTTTATTAATTCAAGCAAGACATGAACAAAAAAACGAGTTGGGGTTAACTGCTGGCTGTGATAATGTGAAAGAGGAAACTACTTAAAGCTGCTGCTGCTAAAAGTGATTTTAAGAGCAACTAAATCATTAAATGGACTTGCACACTGCTTTAGTCTTTTTTGAATAAATACTGTCATTGAGAAATAGACCATGCATTTCTGCTAATGTGTGGTTGCAGATTTATCTAATCATAAGACTTAGGAAAAAGCTTTTTTTTAATGTACTGATGACTAGCCATGATTGTTTGATAAATGGCGTTATCATTTCTCAAGGCCAAAATTATTCTTTTAATCATAGCCGGTGCGAAAAAAATGAGCTCCATCCACTAAAAAATTAAATACACAGATTGTTTAAACAAAAGTATGTATAAATAAAATGTGCTTGCAATCTTTGTCTTAAGAAATACTTACAGAAAAATTATGATATAAAAGCTAGTTATAACCGGTATGACTCAGCCACATGCATATTACTGATCCAACTAAAACTGCTGATTTAAGAAGGTTGCCAATCCCGTATCTTGTTGTTTATTAACAACACTGTGTAAGTAAGTGAATATGTGGCTTGTGTAAAAATAAATCTCATGTTCAGTTATTTATTGCATGTACTGAACTATGTCAAAGCAAGAAACAGAAGTGAACAGAGGCAAAAGACATTGCTTGTGGCAGCGGCGTCACCGTGGAATTGCCAATCATTACCTGCCTTCAGGGAGCCTTTTAAACATACGGTAGCAGTTATTTCTATTACAGCTCATCTGCATCTATGGAAACAATACAGTATTCCAAAGTAATATAGTTTTATTGATACATTTCAGTGATTTTTCCTTACACTTAGACATGTTTCTTTCTCTTTTGATGACTTTGTAAGGCTGAGTGGAATTTGAAAATAAGGCATGGGACATCAAGCAATAATGGCAGCAATTGTTAATTATAAAATTAGTCATTTCTGTGTGTTACCTCTTCATGATCACACCTTGATTTGACTTCCTTGCCCTGTTTAACAATGTTTAAAATCTATCCAACTGTCTGCGGATTTGTTAGTGCATTTTATTTAGGAAATGTTTCAATCTAAGTACCTAATGTTAAACAAGATCCAAACAATGACATAGTGATTATAACATTTTTTTGGCTGATATATTTGTTTATTTTATTTGGAAAATATCCTCTAAAATTCTACTTATTTTGAAAAATCAGTTTCTCCCTGCCTTTTGGAGGAGGTGATGTGTGGGATGAGACTTCTCCATAATTGTTCATACACTGGAAATCTGCCACCAAAAAGTCTTGGAAGTTTCTTCTGGGAATTTTGAAAAATAAAATAGAATTTACTAGCATTCCATGTTTTTGGTTTAATGATACAATACAAATTATTTTCCACATTAAGCACTAATATGCTGGAGGAACTGCCATGCATTTTGACTTTCCTATTCACAGAGTCATACAGCTTATTTAGATACGATCTTTTAAGCAGATGCTGAATTGCAGCACATTTCATGGTTTGGCCAGGGTACTGTCCACCAGTGTGTCATAAAGTGGATTTTTGATTATTATTTCCACTCATTTAATTCCTTATCTTAGATGCCTCTAAATTACTTGTGCCCCCAGCTAAATTTATATGGGTAGCAGTTATCCTATAGTGATGGAAAGTTTCCTTCTGAGTAAAGCATTCTCCTAAAAACAATATGATTTAAGAAGAAATATCTTAAAGTCTTGAACAAATCTTAGGTTTACTCAATACAGCGTCCATCCATCAGCATGGAGAACATACAATGCCCTCTGTAAAATTTGACAAAGCAAGGAAATCTTGCAATGTTGAAATAATGGTGGTCCAGCTCAGCTCCTTCTGTATAAAATACAAAAAATGTGAATACCTTTATTGAATACATTTATTTATACATTTTAGATAATGCACTCGGTAAGATAAGATAACATGTTTTAACGGTACAGATAAAACATGGCTTTGGCTTTTTAAATTCCAATAATAAAGACAACACCAAACTCCCATTCCCGCCTTCATGCTTCTATCAAAGCGCAACACAGCCAGAGTCATTTCTTTTATTTCTTTGAGGGTAGAAAACAGGCCTCTTCTCAATTCAGTCTGTCAGCTCTCTGCATAAAAAAAAAATCTACTCTCAACCTTTCTCGCCGAGATTTCAGCAGAGATTCACTTAGCTGTCAGAAAACAATTGCTCTTTGTAAAAGGCAGTGCCTGGTGCAACTTTAATTTTAAAGATGTTTTAAATGAGCTGCCACAGTGTGATTGATGTTCTGTGAGAGGTTGGCCTCCCGCTCTACTATATCTTACAACGGCGGGCTTTAATTGCAAGCTCCCTTTATTGATGCTGTCAGCTTTAGTGTCATATGCATCATGTATGTGGTGAGAAAAGAGTTTGCCACCTGGTCATCAGCTCTGTGCAGTATTATTGCATGCAATATCAGTGAAAATGCATTGTCATCAATGTGGAACGATATTACCTAGGAATCAAGGCCTTTGGTATTCATTTATTCACTCATTCGTAGTATAAAGTGAATTTGATTATGATTGATAAGCAATCATCCAAGAACCGACTCACTATTTAATCAATATCTACCCTTTGTATGTTGACAAAAGCAGGTAGATGAAATAATTGATTTCCAAGTCCCTGCGCATCTTAAGAAAAAAATTGTGTACCCTGCAAATTCACTTTGACAGTTTTATTTTTGCCAATATAGGAACTCCCAGAATATGATAAAAGCCATTTTAGAGTGGTGCTTCGGTGGCCTAAGCTTGAAGTCCTGACATGCCCTGTGAGACCAATTTACTTTTACAGGATGTAAACAACATTTCATGAATTCAGTCGCGCGTTTGGGACCACCATTCAACACCATTCACTTTTGCATGACCACCCCACTACTTGTTTACTCATAGGACTGTAGTTGCACTCAGAAATACCTGTTCAGATAGTCAGATGTTCTTATTTGTAGATCTCAATTTATGTGTACAAACGGAATATAATACATAACAGTTTGTTGTTTTGTGTTTTATCCTGTAAGTGACCGTGACTGATTAGAAAAAAATATTATTATTATCATTATTATTTTTATTATTTTTATTTTTATTAATAGACTAATTTATACTATGTATAGTCAAAATGATTGTGATGAGAGAAAGGAAAAAAAGAAGACAAAGTGGAGACAAAAACACAACAGAAAGGGAACACTGTAATCTAACATCAAACTCCGTACCATCGCTACACCTGTACAGACATCATAAAGGATATCTCATGGGGCCTTAGCAGGAGGACAAAAATCAGTGAATGTTGGGAGCATCAGAAATGGACGAGTAAAATATATACGAAAGTAAATCAAAAAAAAAAATACAACTTTGTCTTTTAACTCAAATCTCAAAACACACCAACATAAGGAAAAATGGTGTTTGTGCATAAACCTAAAGACTGTGTCATCATGTGGAGCGTGCTCATGCTAAGAGGACCCCCTTTACCCCAAGGGTAAAAGCAGGCCAGGATGACCCAAAGACCTGGAAGAAGCCCCCCCAAATTGCCACCCAGCAGAGACCAGTCCGCACCCCTGCACCCTAGATGCACACCAACCCTCTATACATACATACACACACACACACTAACACAAACGCACACAAATCCGTCCCCCCACACACCCTGGCTCGAGATGCACACTCATACACACATCCACATAACTACACGCTCCCTCCACATCTTTAGTATAAACTGGAGGCTCTGTCTAACAAAGCAAACAGAGATCATGATGGAATGGTGCATCTATTAAAGTCTGGGCTGTTTTACTACTTTGGAGTTGAACACCTATAATAATTTGATAACACCATTCAGAAAAAAGTAGCACTCGGATGTGTACAAAGACAAGTTACAGGTGTACAAAGACAAGTTACAGCCTCAGCCCTACATCTTTGTAGAGGAGAGAAATAGCAGCAGGATAATGAGCCCAAACAAACCTCAAAGCTCTGAGCAAACTATTTGAAGACCAAAGAATGCTGACTATCATGGACACTTTTCCATTGCTTTCTGAACTCAGCTGTATTGAACAATTAGGAAGGCAATAATAATAAAACGGGAATTCTAAGATCCAAGTTTCGCAGAGATTCATATTTTCAGTTTTAAGATGGGTTATAATTTATAGTTAGATATTTTGTGTTGTATTTGAAACAACTGAAAACTACCCATCCATCCATTTTCTACCGCTTATTTCCAACACTCTGGACAGGTCACCAGTACAACTAAAAACAAGAATAATTTTATTGAGTGATGTAATGGAGACCAGTATGGAAGATAATAGTCTTTTTCAATTTTTGTTTTCAATCATCTTCCTTAGCAAGGCATTAATCATTTTTCTTGATTTGACTTGATTCATTTAGGCAACTATTTTTACCTATTTGCGTCTTTCATCAATGCCTTAATGGTCCTTTTAATTATAAATATGGGTGTTTTCCACTGACTAATACTTTCTTCCTCACCCAGTCTCATTAGGATATGTTAATTCATATCATAATTAGGGCTCGGCTGTCACATCTCTTTTTAATAAACGATTTAGTATGATCAACATCAAAGGGGACATGAATAATACCAGATGTTTCTGAATATATTTAATGAATTGGGTAAGGATATTAAGCAGGATATTAATGTATAGAAAAACATACGCATTACCGCGTTACAGAGATTGAAGTCTTTATTACTGTAGCATTTTAACATCTTGGAATAAATAAGTTGTGGCATTTTCACTTAGAGAAGCTGACGTTGCTTTCATTTGAGAGTACACCTCAAAGATCTCATTTATAAAGCTTGCTTACGCAAAAAAAAGGCTTGAAAATTGCATTTAGTACTTAGTCAAGTTGGGAATTTATAAAAATTAACTTGACTGAGAGAATTAGAGAGAGAGAACAGAGAGTCTGAGATAATGAATATAAACAACATTAAACCCAAGTTTGTTATATTTTACAATAGACTTTGTATATTTTTAATTAAAAACATAGAAGCATATATATTTATATTATATACCTTGTGATCCCAGTGAGAACAATTTTGTCAATGTGAACTGGAAAAGTGTGTATTCAATTAATGTACAAGTTATTTGTGACTTAATGGTTTTAAGAAATGTGGTTGCACGGTGCCCTGGATCCATTCATTCATCATGTCGCACAGCCGTGTGAAGAACAAACTGCAGGCAGCCACTCACATGATGGCTGGCTCTTTGACACATATGGACGTAGGTAAAGACACATTTGTAGTAGTTCTTTGGTTGTGATCTGTTATCACACTGGCATAACTTGCAGGTGACAGGGCTTACCCCCTGAGGCTCTGACTCTTCATGCAGTTTGCCAACCCCAGAGTGCAGAAAAGGTGGCCTTTTATGAGGACCACACTCGTACATGCGTTATAATGGAGCTAGCCATTAGCCTCTTCGCCCTCACCTTGACCATCGTTTTTATTTCAGGCACAGACCTCTTCATCACCCTGACACCACCTACCACGGCAACAACATGCTGCCACTCAGCGGCCTTCCTTTTGACCCACAAACAGAATCTCTTTTTGTATCCCAACCTCATTAAAAAGTATCTACTCAACTCAGTTAAAAGTTATGTTTATGCACCCTCTCAGTTGTCATATTTTAACTTAAAACACCACAGACACTCGTTGATTTATATGCCAAAATATTAATGAGCTGCTTTCCATTGACCTTGTATGGTAGAAAGTGGGTGTGTAGGGGCGGGGATGTAAACCAAATTCACCACGCAACCTTTTAGGGAAGGGTGTGATTTATAAAGAGAATTTGCATTCAACTGTGTGTCAGCAAAGCTTTTTAAATCAAACTTTTACTTTAGCACAGCAACTTTGGATTTTTAGTGTCTATTAGTACAGATTCCACGCAAAGTTTTATAAATGACGCCACAGCCGCCCTGTCTCAAAAATGCCAGACATTATTCAACAGTTCCCATGTTGACTAAATACTAAAAGTTTTTTCTATCATTTCTATCAGAGATTTCCTTTATTGAGAGGCACAATACCGGCAGCAGAGGAAAATCACACGAGGAAACAACATTTAGATATGCAATAACCAATCATACTCTTAAAATGAGTTAGGCTCCAGTCTTTTCCTGTTGAACAAAATTACTGCAGATGTCTTCTTTTGTGTGATCAAATAAAAACAGAGACTCACTGTTTTGGAGTATCCTAATAATTATCCTAATAAATGAAAGTCGGAACCAAGCCATCCATAGCAGTTGTTTGTCTAATGCCTAATCCCGCAGGCAGTGCAGCCTATCAGTCAGGGCAGAAAACAATATTATTTTAATTGGGCGCAGATGTACTTATGCACACACCACATAACTTGTAGTGTCAGTAATGTCTGCAGTGGTAATAAATATGAGAGAGAACTAAATTAAAGTGCACAGATATTACCAGGATCTGTTTATGTAAAAACATAAAAACATGTTTAAATATGTTTAATATTTCTCAGTATGCATTAGTCTTTATTGAAACATTTAATTGATGAAGTGAAATGGTGTAAAGTGAAAAACAATGAAGGCAGAAATAACAACGGGAATTTTAGAAACAGACAACAGAAAATATATTGTAAGCACACATCTGCATACCATATATGCAACATGCCGTACTTTTTAGGCAAGGCAAGTTAGTTTTTCTGGCACAATTCCACAACAGCACAATCATCAATCCATCATCATCATCTGAAAATAAGAAGCTTAACTAAAAATTATAACATGAAAGAAAGACAAGCGACATAATATTAGATAAAAGAAGCATATGCAGATTCACAACTAAAGTAAACTTAAAATAACTTTAAATAAAAACTACAGAAATACACCTGTGAACAGGTGTGTCTTTAACATGGATATAACTTGTAAAGTTTCAGTTGTAGTGTTTCAGGTCAGGCAGGAGCCAGGAAAGCGCAGATGGCAGTCTCAAAGAAATTAAGATTTATTTTTATCACAAAAAAAAATTATATTTGAGTCCCAATTGGAGGCAGAAAAGGTGGCGGCAAAACATTCTTGGTGGTGGTGGTGGTGGGGGGACACTGACGCATAAAATCTGTGGATTCAGAACAAACGATCTGGCAACTTGTGGGTAGCAGACCAGTTCTTAAGGTTGACTGGGTGCAACAGCAGCAGGTGAGCAGCATCTTCCATTACCCACAACAGAGTTGGGTTTCCCCATTAGCAACCACACACCATGGCCAGTAGGATCCCTGAATCATAGGGAGAAAATAAAACACCTTAACCAAAATAGAAACCAATCCTAACATGAGGCTTTTGGGAGGCTTGTTCAACACATGTGGGACATAAAATCTGAATGGTCTCATTCTGACTCTGGAAACTAAAAAAAAAAAAGCATCCAGATGACCTGAGGATGGGATTGGTTCCTTCTGGATCAAGAGATCTCTGATGTATTTTGGTCCTAAATCATCCAGTTCTGTGTAGACCAGCAATAGGACTTTGACGTCTATCCTTAAAGGACAGACGGCCTGTATAAAGTCTGCAAAACTGGACTAGATGTCCTATTTCTTGGTCCTAGAATGTACAAAACATATAACACATTTTCCGTGTTGTATATGTGCTCGCCCTTGTTGTGTGCTGTATAATGTAAGTAGAAATCAAAGGCAAGGAAAGGTGTTGGTGTCTCAGCATCAAAGGAAGACTTTTTGTAGATTTCCATTTTACTGTAGTAAGACATTCGCTATCAGATGCGACAGCCACCTTACTGCACTCCACCTACACATAAAAGCTAACATAAAAAAGCGCAGTGGGAAACAAAGCTTCTTCTGTATGCATGCTTGTGATTAACCATTGCTTTTAATATTTTATAAGATGTCTTCACAACCACTAAAATAACTTGTGTAGTTACAGTGACACAAAACATTGCATGAAATACGACACCATTTGCTCTTACCTGAAATATTGAAACCTTACCACATCAGTGAGGGAATCTGCATCACAGAGACTGAAGAGATCAGCAGTGTGGTTAAATGCTAGTCCAGCATAATTTACTGGTCAGTTCTGAAGGTGACCATGAGTTTGCAGTTTCATTTGTGTGACTTTTTAGGTGGACATGAAATATTCATACTATGGCTACATTAGATCATATATGATTGATCAACAAACTTTCATCTCATCCAATCATCTAATAGAACAAGTCCTCCAAAACCCTTAATTAGAATGAAGTTTTAGTTCACAGAGAAGCTTTTTTTAAGCTCCACTTGTTGGACAACTTTGTATGACCTTTGCTGTTAAATTTCAAAAACTGTTCTGACATTTGCACTGAATTCAAACAGAGTGATTGGTCTACACACTGCTGCTGTGAACTTTACTCTACTGTGTGCAAAACTAGGCACATGAGGACCAAACTGTGTTGGAGGGGTTTTAACAGAGGTTACATACAAAGGAAAGGTCCCTGAAAGACAACATACCTCTAATGAGTTTTTCAACCTGCAAATACAGTACAAATGATAAGGTTTGATGAGACATTGCAACCAAATTGTTGAGAAGACAAAGTTGCACATGCAAATGCTTATGCATAATCAACAAATGAGCAAATGAACTCAAACTCGTAGTATATATATATATATATATATATATATATATTCTCAGTTTATATTATTATGAAAATGTGTCCGTAAACCCTTTTCATATAGACATCCTTGCAAATCACATACCAAAAAAGTTGATTGAATCATACAATGTTTTGTTCTTACACATATAAAGTTGGTATCATTGAATTAGCTGAATTACAACATTAGTTTTAGTAGTGAGTCCAATAACACTGGCTTGATGTTTTTAAGCACAAATCAGTCAGGCCTATTTTTGTCCCTATTACAACAACCCTTCGTGACTCAGTGACACATCAGTGGGAAATCAGCTTTGGCACTCTGTTCCTCCTTTTCTTTTCATGCAATACATGATGTGCAGCAAAAGTTTATTAAAAGGTTTATTTTAAAGGCTTACAAAATAGCATAGGATTAATCCTAATTCAACCGATACCATATTGCAGGTATTTACAACCTTTTGTTACTTTTAGTTTTTATAGCAGCCTCTGTCTGATAGAGCATTGAACAAGTGCACTGGCATTGTTTGGGTATAAGAATTGGGGTAGACAGCTTTAATGATAAAAAATATGGACTTTAAAGGGCAGATTGCCGATAGCTTCCAGTTTAAATCACTTAACTTTTAATGATTCAAAAATTAGAATTAGATCAGGCCAAAACTTAACATTGTTAAGTTGCAGTCAAAGTACTTTCTTATGAGTTCATAAAACTGTTCTCATTAGCAATTCAAAATAAAATTGTTTTTGAAAAAAAGTTAACTTAATGTCAGATAGTTTGACAAGTTCTGTTGACAATCAAACATAAAGATGCCTTTGTGGTAAAACCCTCAGATTGTATGTGTTTAAGGGTTGACAGGACGTTTTCTGACTTAAGGGGGAGTTAAAAATACACTTACATGAGACAATTTATTGCAAGATATGCCAACAGTGTTTCTTGTCATTATACTGACAGCTTGATATCTCTGACTCCATTCAAAATAAAAACATAAAACATATAAAATGTAACAATATTTGCTTTGTACAAAATATACCCTCAGGCCATTCAAGGCTCTTGGACCATTAATTGAAATTTGCTCTTAATTAACCATAGTCAGAATGAAAGAGTACTGCTCGAGGCAATAAAAAATGAGCGACTGAGTTTTCAAAGAGCGTGAAGTAAAATTAATGGGTGAGTTCATGTTTTCTTTTGTGGAAAGAGTGTTATTATCAGAGGTATGGAAAGGTCACCTTTATTATCCACAATAATTATTTACAGTAATTAGAGCGGATATCAAAAAAGCTGTTTGCACTCTTTTGAGAAAACATTGATTCTATACACCTTGATTAATTCTAATCATATGAAAAGATTGGTCATTATAGAATTTGCATTTAATATAGAAATTGCAAAAGTACATATTTAGTTTTTACCTTAGCATAGACTGATTTACTTTAAAACTTTTATAGTAGTATTTTAGTATGTGTTTGCAGATGAACAATAATTTCAGGGCAATTAGAAAGTAAGGGTGTATTTGTGTAATACATATATGATAGGGCTTTTGTGTAGTAAAAGTGAACCTCTGGAAATGATATGTTAGATGACTATGACATTATGAAAATCAATAAGACAGAAAGGTAATTTATTAACTTTATTACACCTGTGTTATTCAAATTTCTAAAGGATTTATTAGAAATAAAACACAATACTTTGTTGTGGTTTTTTCTTTCGAGGTGACTGAATTTTTCTGACCTGAGAAATAGTTGTAATAACATTTTGCTTGCATGTCTGAAGGTGCGTTAAGCTCTGAAATGAAAGTTCTCTCAAAGTATTTTTTACTAGTGTTGCCCCAGCTACATCCCTTTCCCACATTCTGGGATCCAGCCTTTATTGCTCCTAAGATTTGTAAAGTAAATGATCCCTAAATGTATAGCAGCTAGGATACACACACATGCATTGATGGATTCACTGGGCAGGCCGGGCAGCCGAATGTTGTCCGAAGGTCAATAACTCTCAATGATAATTCCCTGGCAAAATATATAGTTTGGCCAGCGGAGAGCAATACACCACTCACGATTTGGCAAGCTGTATAGCTGCAATTTAAAATTCAGTCTGTTTTCCAGAAAACAGGCCTTGAAATTAAGCAAAAACCTTGACAGTTATGCAAGGAAAAGGATTGTGGTTGTTTTATTGTGCTTAGTGTATGCAGCATGTACAGGAAGTATTGATTTAGATTATTTTAACTTTTCAATTATTTGTAATCAGCTAGAAATTAAATATCCTTTTAAAAACACTGTTGTATTTTTTCACATGTATAAACAAATACATTGTTTTTGTCAAATTATTTCTAACATTTTATGTTGTGTGGTTAAAGAATGGGGCATAATGTAAAATTTTATATGGTTTGATCTTACCGGTACAGACTACTAAATGAAGGAGGCTGTTTTAAAAGCCATTCAAGTGGCATTAAGAGCAGGTGCTGCACCTCACACCCAGCAGGACCAGTCAACCAACTCTGGTTGTTTTATTAGACTTCAGCTCCTCTGTTCTTGATACTCAAATCAGGCAGCTGTTAATTGTGATCTTCAACAAAGAGATCCATTTTGTCAATGTATTATTTCTGCATATGTACTGGAAGTCTGTATTTTGTTATTTTGAAAGACTGATTGGGAACTGCCACAGCTTCACAGTTCGATTGTGGTTTGGATCATGTTCATGTCGCAAATTCTCAAATTCGCAAAAAACTTTTCTTTTTGGTGTAATGTTTTTTTTATAACGACAAGAAACACTGTTGGCATATCTTGCATATCTGCCTCCTATTTAGAAGGTCGGAGTTATTTTGTTACAATCGGCAGCTATGAATCTGAGCGAGTGGACATGACTTGTGGAGTACCTCAGGGGTCAGTGCTAGGACCTCTTCTGTT
>JBAMIG010000001.1:10789734-10807186 GCA_037177335.1 Kiunga ballochi | reverse complement strand
TCATGAATATAGATTGTTAACAGAAAATGATTCTGATGTTAACCCATGTTAAATGTTTTCTTACTATTAAATCTGTTGGAGATTTGCATTAATGGGAAAATAAGTTAGGGAAATACTGTCTTTTTTCTTTTTATATGGATGGGGTGGTTTTGGTTTTTTTGGCCGTTATATCCAATGTGACAATCATCTTGCTGGTCTGTTCTAAGAATTCCACATTTATTCATCTGTTATCATCTTAGTGGATAACGAGGAGTCTTTTTTCTACCCTTTAGGCTAAATAGCTTCTCCTGATTGCTCCACACTTTCCTGCAAATGTCACTGCACTGAGATGTAAGTCTTGTCAATATCCCAGCCATCCCACTTAACCTGCTCAAACATGGGATGGTGGAGTTTTAATTACATTTTGAGAAACAAGATAGTCTAATGAAAATGTTTAACACTTTTATTTTGTAGACAACTTTCAGACTAACACAATAAATAGTATCATCCCTTTGTATGAACATATCAGTATCAAACCATCTTAATAAAAAAAAAGAAAAAGCGTCACTTAAGGTGAGTAATCTGATTTAAAATATTGATTCACAGAGTTCCATGGTCATGGTCCCAGTTTGTATCTGTTTATGTTTGTATTTATTTATTTAATATTTAAGTTGCTAATTTTTTATGCATAAACATATGGATATGGATTTTTTCACTTTTTTGCTTTGTTTTTATATTAGCAATCAGGCTTCCATGCTTACTTAATGATTCTTCATTCAATTTGTATTATTTGACAATTTTTAAATTGCAACATTACATAGGTAAGCTAATAGAAACTGCGGTATGCGGAAATCAGAGTGTGTTGTAGTAATGCTAAAGACTAAGAGAATTAAACAATGAAAACAAGGAATTGTTACTGTACATTACAAGACACAGATTAAAGAAGCAAATGTTATCAAAGATGGCAAAATGCTGGACTGTTTTCTTTGTGAATGAAAAAAAATCTAATAATAGTTGACAAAGTCCTTTTTTAGGCCAGCACTATGATGCTGCCATCAAATGGACTAAAATCATTTAGAAGTTTAGATTAAATTATTAACAGAGTATTTTTTCTGTGAATTGTTAATGGGAAATGAGTTGCTACTAGAACCTTGGAGGGGTAAAATATAAATTCACGTGGGCCACAAGACCTGATACAAATGCTGTAAACTGCAGTGCTGTTGCTGGACTGAAGGCCAGACTGTAAAATTCACAAGGTAAAACAAAACAGTGTCTGTCTTCACAATGATAAATGTTTGAATTAAAACAGAAGTTTGCAAACTAAATGTCATCCAGACTTTGGTTCTGACAGCTTTTGTCTAACTAAACATGAAAATTTAAGAATGATGAAAGAAAACAAACAGCTCTACAGAGTTGTGAAAGTCTGTTTTATAGAGCGATGATACGACATGACAGTCTGGATTCATGAATCTGTGATAGGGCATGTATGGAAAAGTGAAAGGACTGTATGACGAGAGCATTGTTCCAAAGGTCAAGCATGGAGGTGGTTCTGTGATGTTGTTTGGGTGTTGTATTGCTGAGGGACATGTTAAACCTGACCTTGTGTCTGCCCTCAAGGAATATTTTAAATACCAGGGGTCTCGTTTATAAAACTTTGCATGAACTCTCTACTAAAAATATACTTATACAAAAACAAAAAAAATATTGCCGCACCAAAGTTAAAGTCTGATTTAAGAACCCTGCTTTTACCCAGGTTCATGCAATGTCCCTTTATAAATCATACCACTGCCAAAAAGGTTATGCAGGTGAATTTGGTCATATCTCTAACCCTAGATACCGACTTTCTACCAAACACGGTAGCACCATGCACACACACAATGCAAAGTAGCTCATAATGTAACTTTTTACAGACTGAAGTTGGTACTTATTGGTTACATGGAGACACATAAGGACAACTTGTTGGCGAGTTATAGTTGTGGCGTAACAATCAAAAAGAAGACTGCTGAGTCACAGCATATTAATGGTGCCAGCATGATGAAGAAGCCTGTGCCTGAAATAAAATAAAACAAAACAGGGGGTGAAGATGCCAATGGGTCGCTCCACAATAATGCTTGTGAGTGTGAATCACATCAAAGCACCTCCTGCTGCACTCTGGGGGTTGGAAAACGACATGAGGAGTCAGCGCCTCAGTGGGTAGCCACTGTCACTGGATGAATGATGCAACCCAGGCCACCGTGCAACCACATTTATTCAAGTCACAAATAACTTGTAAATGAATTAAACGCATGTTGTTTTTGCAGTTCACATAAACAAACTTGTTCTCATTTAGATCATACGGTTCCAGCGGGTCAGTGGATCTAACACTGGACCCAGATCAGTACATGGATGAATGAGTACAGCTCTCAATTATCTTAATCGGTTTATCAGCCAGTCATCATCACGGGTCAGGAAATCTTTGCGGTCCTTAAACAGTCTCCTTTAATCTGTGGTTTAAAATTGTTATCTTATCAGCTGTGCCATCAGTTTTCCCTCTCCAAAATGTTAATATGCAAGGTCCAAAGTTGCACTATTGCACACTTTCTCCATCAGGTTTATTTTTATGAATCCAAAACTTTGCTTAGCAAAGTACTTGCACAATTTTCAGGCCTGCCCTGTGTGAGAGCAAGCTTTATAATTCAGGCCCCAGGTCATTTTGAGGAAGAATGTGATGCCTTCAGAGTGTAATTGCAGCTATCCTAAGTATGAGTCTGAGCTATTTATTTTAGGACCCCTTCTTTTATAGTTTCAATCCAGTTTCAGACAAAGGGCAGCATAAAATGCAGAACTACAAGTGCTTTAAAAAGCCCAGATAATTTGGAAGTAAACGTCACCAGCTGATTCTTTTTTTTTTTGCTTTAACTTTGACACAGATGTTTCTAACATAAGAACATCCCTTCAGTATTACAACATGACTTGTGATACCTTTATTTAAGATCAGTTTTCTTACCGAAGTAAAAAAAAAAAAAAGGTTGCCTGCTTTTATCAGCAGCTAAAGAATTTTTTTTCTTATTTAAAAGGTTCAGAAAATAAGGTTAGACCTGCTCCTGCAGCTGCAGTGATATATTTGGTATTTTCTTGATGGATTGGAGAACATCATCCACACAAGAATCTTTGCAATGTTTCTACACATCAGAGACTGACTTTGAAATAACACTGTGATGTGTCACAAGCTGAAAAGCTTGGTTCACATTCGAATCCTGTGTGCTCTGTTAAGTCTTCTTTGCCTTCATGGATGCTCAGTCACTGGTCTTTGTTCATTTACAAAACTATTCTTGGTGTCCTCAAAGGCAAGTGAGAAAACAGCAAACACATAAAATGTTCATAAAATTACAAATATCTCAGTGTTAAATTTGGGAATTAAAGTTACAATTACTTTGAGAAACCATTATTTTATTGCCACCATGATGGAAAATGAAAGGTTGTGGTTTTTCATTAACACTGGAAACCAAGCTAGTATTTTACTCTTCATCCACAGATTTATTGTTTGTGTTCTGTTCTGTCTGCTGTCAACTTCCAATATCACCAGTTCTTGTCTTTGCTTTCTTTTCACTTGAAGGCAGACAAACATGAAGATAAGCAGGGACCTCGGCTGAGAGCAAGGGGGAGAAAAGTCACTATTTTTTTATCTGGCAAACAGAAAACAAGCCTCAGATAGATGTCTATCTTCTTCATGTGCGTTAACAATAGACTAGTGTCGGGTACACATAATATAAAAACTACGGTTTAAATATTGCATTATGTTTACCTACAATGATAAATATATTAGAAATTGGACTCGCTCATCAAATCTATATTTGGAAAGCAAACAAAACAAACTTTCAATCAACAAAGCTCTCTCGACACAGCCGAGAGCTCTCAGACACCTTCTAGTTATCTCCCTTCATGGCAGAAACCCATTTATCCCATTGTTCAGGGTCAGCAGGCAGTCCAGAAAATGAAATCTCTACTTTAGAATCTTCCTTTTGTTTTCAATGCGAAATACTAGCTGCGGTAGCCAAACTGGTAGCTGCACTCCTCTTTATTTCATTTTACAATTTTGTCCCCCACAGATGTCGCTTACATATAAGTCCTATGAAAAGTAATAAAACCTGAGAATGGTCTATAGTGTGAGTGTGGATAAATCTGGGCAGTATGCTGCAGTCTCACTGACAGATGAGTTCTTGGCATCTGGTGTTTTATAGCAGGAGCCCACAAAAAACCATTGTTTTAATTGTTAAAAATTTGATTTTAATAACAAATATTTTTACAGAAATTTACTGCTTAATCTCGTAATGCAGCACTGACCCAGTTTAATACCTGCTAATAATAATAATAATTATAAAGCAGCAAAATGGTAGTCTTTTTATTCCTTTTTTTTAGTATTTGTTATTGTTGTATCAAAATGTGTGCACAAAGAGAGTATGTTTTCAAGCTGATTTTTTTTCCCCCCATCTCTGATCTGATGTGTCTTTTGTACTGTGACAGATGCCATGCTGCTGGTGGCAGACAGACTCGAGGGGCCATTCAACATTGAAGCAGTTATAGAGCCAATTGACATCAAGATCTCTGAGGCTATCATGACCATGCAGGACAACAGCATCCAAGTGTCAACAAAGGTACTCCACTCTGAAGTAGCCAGTAATTGTTTCATTCTTATTATTGTTATCATTAATTATTATTAATAATAATAATATGAAGAAGAGGAAGAAGGATCTTTTGTCCTGAAAACAAGGTATAAGTCTGGTTTTAAAATTAATTTGATTAGAAAGTTGTTTTTGTTTGTGTGAACCAGTGCAAATTGAAATGTAAAAACTTTAGTGTCAACTGTGTGAATAATGAGTATTATTATCATATTTAATGAAAGAAAATATATGTATTTATTTTTTATTCCTTTTCTGAGTTATCTTTTTTTTCCTTCAAAACTCTGTATCAAGTGCAATAGTGTAAATAACTACATGAGTTTGTATATAACTTAACTCACTACCCATTAAGTTCTACATATATATAAAAATGCCTCCATAAGTTCACAGTGGATTTTAAAGAGAAGTTACACTGAGTGCTCGGGAAGTTTGACAACTAAGCAAAACAAACAACTTTCTTTACAGACATAACGATATATGTGATATAGTGAAATATATATAGATAGACCTACAAAACTTGTGTATTAGTTTATGTCTTTAAACATCTTTAACTAAACTCACTACACATAGTCTGCATAGCAAGTCCAACTTCACAAAAGTAATACTTTATCAAAATGAAATGTTATTTCTCTGTGTGATGTGTAACAATGTCTTAAAATTGCTTTGGAAATATTTGATCTAAAGTATGTTTTGTAGAACATGTATTGATACAGACCCACACCACAATTTAGTGTTTGTCTTACTGTATATCCCCATTAGGTTTTCCAAAAAGGTTCATGAACATAGCTTTAAAACAGATTTATTTATCCTCTTGTTTTGGAAGCTGACCTCTTTATGTCTGTCAACATTAAAATCCTTGTCTTGAATTTAATTCAGTTTTAAATTTTTAATGTTTGTTTACCCAGAGAAACCTCTTAAGATTTTTAAAATCTATTTTAATGGTGTTTTGGGCACGATGGGTTGCAGTTCAGGTCATTAGTTATAGACAACAAACAGCAAATTTTATTGGGTTCGTTAAACACTGTGACAAGCTCATTATTGCAACACACAACTCTGAATCCTGAGATGTGCCAGAAGCAATGTTTCTATTCAAAGAATACCATTTAGCTTTATCATTTCTAAAATATTAACAGTGTATGTCAATATTTGGCAAAAGTGTTCTTTTGATCATTGTTTTTTTAACTGTCAGTATTCAGATATTTCTGACATTTATTCCAGTTTTATGGAGGAGTTGGACTGTTACCCAGCTCAGCATGCAAGAGACATAGTCAGTCTTTGGAATTCTAATACAAAATAGGTCAAATCATAGTCACAGTAGTACAATGAATAGATTTTCACTGTGTGTCCTATAAAAAAAAAAAGAATTTCCTTTCATGGTTTTTATTCTGATCTTTTCATTCATGCAATCCCAACTTCAAGCCGCTGCTACAGAGGTCAAAGTGAATTAGATGCCCAATCCCTTTTCCTTATCAAGAAGGAATCACAGTGCAACTTAACACATTGTCTGTGCCCTCGATGCCACAGTCTTGCGAGGATGCGCTTGGGTGACAGATTGGAGTGAGATTACAATTTTCTTCACATTCACATTTTTACCCATATGCAGTCTCTCCCCAGGTTTTTTGTAATATGTCAGGCCACATTGCAATGTTACTTCATTACTGTTGCACAGATGTATGAAATGCTGCAAATGTAATCATTGTAAAGAGTTAATAAATATAAGAAAAAAAGACACTTTTTGTCATGACAACCATGAGGCCCATTAGAGTGCTGCATCACATGCAGAGCCAGGAGAAAGCGGTCGGGTCAGCAAAGAATGCTAATGAGCTTCGCTCTTCATTTGTGCGAGGTGGGGAGGGGGTGTTGTTTAGGCCCTTAAAACCTGTACAGACTAAACATCCTAAAAATAGTCTGTTGTCAGATTAAAGCACACACTGTTCAGGTGGAATCAAATCCACAACTTTGCCTATTATGAAGGTTTAAGTTTTAATTGGGGTTTTAAAGCAGGTCCCCAAATGCTGTCTTTCAAAATTCAGTTTTCCAGAAGTGTGATGTTCTCTGATAAAACAGATGTTTTCTGGGTATGTCTGAGTAGTGTGAAAATAAATATTTCATTGTAATTCCCAAGCAAAAATTGTCCTGCTTGCACAACAAGAAAACTTGAGTCTGTCACTTTCTTCTGTTGTATACATGAATAAGTCACACACCGACTGAAATTGTTTTTGTTGTAGATGTTGTTGTTTGTTTTTTGATAAATACAAGGTTTTGACATCAAAATGCAACTGAAATTTTAGATTTCCATATTACCTTGTCTCACAATTTGATTTATATTAACTTCAGTATTCTCTAACATTAATTTCAAGTCAATATGAAGGGTCTATTTCTGTTTTTTCACCACCTATATGACACTTGTCCCTCTGAAAGGAGACTTTGGGCACAGACAGCATTAGATGGAGGCTTTATTGTTCTCTGGCCCAAATCACCGACCACAAATTGTGCTGGCAATACCAGTCTTTTTCAAAAGAACATGGTGATGTGAACATGCTAGAGTTTTTGCGTGATAAAAATAGGACTTATGTGCTTCTACAAAATGTCCCCAGCTCAGTGAGAGTTCATACAACTTGCTGAACCTACTTGTTTGGCACTGCAGGGTGAAAAAAATCTTCACCTTTCATTATAATGAAGACACTTTGTGTTAATGGTGACTGTCCCTTCTTTGTTGTTAACTGCAACTTTTGCTGTTTTGTTGAAGGTGTTTCTAGGTTGTGGTCAACCAAAGCCATCAGGAATAGGAAGGTCTGCGCGGGGTATCTCTGATGTGTTCAGTACTCGCTTCAGGCCCTTCACGCCCGAACAAAGACCAACAACAGCAGCTGGAACAAGCCTGGATAGACTGGTATGAACAAAAAACAGGATGTTAGCTCTTGTATCATTAATGGGGGTTTAAATATATATAACTGGAAAAAAAGAGTGAATCAGTGCAATTAATCATAGCATCTTAAATATGGGATGAAAAAGACCTAAAATATTTGCCAGAAATGATGAATTCACCCTAAACAGAACTAGTGTTTCACCGAGTCCAATAAGAGATGTAAACTTCATTTAAATGTTTTCTGCTATGGAAATCATATTATGGTCAAAATTTCTAATTATTTAATAAAATAAGCCAAATATGCTGGTGGAAAACTATCATTAACCCCTTTTCCACATAAAAACAGCACTGCTGATTTTCAGAACTGTACAGTTTTTGATATATCACTAGCAGAGGCAGATTTGACAGAGGAAAGCTGTGCTTAAGGTCATCTTACATAAGTCCAAGGGCCAGAAAAAATAAGAAGGCATGTTCAAGTAGTCCATATAGCCTCCAGGTACGGTGTGAATTCCACCAGTCAATGTTAGAATATTTCCATTTTTTACACTTATAACCAGCAGCTCACAAAAGCACAAGCATTTCAGTACAACCCACATGGACATGCTGCTTAACACATTTTCCTCAAAGTGTGTATAAACACAAGATGATACCAAATTGTTTTAACTGAGTACAAAATCTGTTTGTATGCAGACTTTTCATTTGTGTCAATGATTAAAAAAGATTCAACATACCCTCATAAAACTTCAAGATAATAGAAAATGACACCACCCAAGACATTACTTGAAGCTCCTAAAGGGTCTGCACAACCCCATGCTCCTAAAACGCATGGTGTGGTTGGCTGCCGATGCTTGTTTAGAATAGAGCAAAGTAAGACCAGGGCTTTAATTCCATAACTGTTTATCACTGTCACTTTGCCCTGTCTTTTATTAGGTATTTCTGCTTTTTTTATTTTTATTTCTTAACATATTTTGCACTGTTAATTTTTGAATGCATATTTAGATGGGTGTTTTATCTTTTTGGTTCTGTCTATGGTGTTTATACCATATACAGCTGCAAGTACAACTCTAATAAAATATAATATTTTTACCTTTTACCACATTTTATACTACTAGACAAATATACACTTTTAATTATGTATCCATTCATAGACAAATTAATGTTATACCTTTCTATTTGCAGATAGAAGATTACAATTAAACTAAAGTCCTGCATATTAGTAGCGTTACATAAATAAACAGCATGTTTCAATTTCTTTCTAATAAACTATTTAGTGGATGTATAACAATTTTCAACCATTAGTATCTTATATAAATTCTACTGAGCAAAATTTCAATGAGAAACCCTTGCAATGACTGAAAACATAGGCGAGCGATACAGAGTAAAACAATTCCTGTTTCATACCATGAATGAACTTTGCCATGAACGTCGATTAAGGGATGTTTCTTTTGGTAAGCCCTCGTCCAACTCGCAAATCCATTTAATAAGCACATTATTGTCCTTTTGACTAAACAGAACCAATGATAATCTTGTGGTACATAAGTTGTTCCAAAGGATTAAAATGAAAAAAATTCAGTAGAGAGGCGATTATATGCTGCAGAATGCATTATGACTCTTATACATAGACTGTGCTCTTAAGCAGAAAATGACTGTATCGTGTACACTACAATGGTTTTGTAAAACATTAAAAGGGTTTTAAGAAATATCTGGAATTATCCACATCTTTACAAAGCGACCATATTTGAGTAACCTTACCAAATCCTCTTATTTGTTTCATAACATGAATCATAAAGAGGGGAGAAATTCTAGCAGTTTCTCTATGTTTTAATTATTTATGATGACATGCACTCAGGCATACAGCTTGTTAAAGATTTACCTTTGATATTATTTTTGTATGTAGCATTTCCTGATGTAAATATTTGTCACTTGCTATGTGCAACACTAAAATACAGAGCATCTGTAGCAGAAATCTAAGTATTAAATTCCTTTTTATGTTTTGCTCAGCTCATTTGATTGCACTGATAAATGCTGCCATTAGACCACTTTAGGCTAATTCTCCACACCAGTCTCTGTATTGTGTGCAGGTCTCGATTAATGCATCAATGAGATTTGATAGAGGAGGATTTTTTAACAGATTTCACAAAATTTCATCTCAGTTCATTCTGAATCAAACAGTTTAGGACCCTGAGTTTCATAGGCTGCTGAATGGAATATTTCACCAGCATCATTTATCATTTAACTTTATGCCTCACTAATAGACCTTCTTTTGCTCCTTTTCTTTCTCACTATCTTATTTCTTCGATGTCCAATTAAATCTCTTTCTCTTCATTTCTCTGCTGCTCCCAGAGGGTAGTCTGGAGGACAATGCAACACAGTGTAAGCATCCCATTCTCTTGCTTTTACCAAATCTTCAGCGTTGTGGTGTTTTAATCAACGTGGACATTGCACTTCACCGCCTTTACATTATTCAGTTTTGCTGTCGATTTTTTTCAGTGAGTCTTTGCCTTTTTATAAATTATTGTATTACATTAAAATGTTTAGATTCCACTTGTGTCTCTCTAAATCAGTCTAGAGTCCTTTGTGGCTTCGTGGTTAGGACATGTCCTACTGTAGCAAAGTACAATTTCTGACACCTCTCTTCCAAATAAAATTTTTTTTTTTTTTCTCTTCTTCACATCATTTAGGAAAAAGCCGCTCAGGTTTAATGGAGAGCATGCATTTTTAGCCTGTACAGGAGATCAGTATAGACTTGAGTGTTAACTCTTTAATAGCATTGTAAAACTTCAAGGGGGGACAGTATATTGTCACAAGAATTATTTCTCTCCACTTTCACACAGCAGATGGTCTTTGAAGGGGAAAGGTTGCAAAATGGACACCATGAAATATATGAAAGCAACTTAGAGACCAGAAGTCTGAGGAGGGGCAATACAAGGACACCATAAAAATGCCTTCAACTCAATTAAATAATATGCAAATAAAAAAATTAATGAGAGTTAGGGGTTAGGGGATATATTATTAAGATATATTAGAAGCCATTTTAGTGACAAAATATTTAACATAACGCAGGGATGGGCAACTCCGGTCCTCGAGGTCTGTAGTCCTGCAAGTGTTAGGAATTTCCCTGCTCCAACACAGCTGACTCAAATCAGTCACTAATTAGCAGATTTTGATGTTAGGCTCTACACAAGTCTACTAATTAGGTCAGGTGTGTCTCTGCATGAGTTATAAAGTGCAACAGGGCTCTCACCTGATTGTTAAGAAAGAAGTTGATAGTTAATTTAAAGAGGACATGTTAGAAAATGAAGACAATTAACCTCTCTGATGAGGAGCAGACAAAGAAGTACATGTTTATGTAAAAATATAAATATATTTTATATATTACATAAAGATAACAACAGCAACCTACGGTCATTACAAAATGCATCAACACCAGTGGAAGGAAAAGAAGTAGAGAACTTCTATCCTTCAAAACACTAAAAAAATATCTGTCTAGATCATAATAAGCCTTTTTTATTATTTAATGGTTTGTGTTTAAGGTGTTACATGATGCATTAAAATGAAAAATTATATACAAAGGCTGCACATTCTCATCAAGGTGCACTTGCTCAACTGGATATACAATATTTTCAGAACCACTTACTGTGAAAAAAAATAAATAAATAAAATAAGATCAAATAATTTATCATGCTATAGCAATGAAGGCAGTTTCTAAATATAGTAAAGTTAATTTCATTTTTTAAATCAGCTCTTACCATAAATCTATTTTTTTTGTTGTTGTTCTATGTAAAAGAAGACATGATTCTGTGTAATACAATAGATGGTTTTATCCAAAAATGTTATAATACCAAAGAATTAAGCTCTTCTTGTCAATTTTTTTTGGGAATATTTCTGCATTTATTCATTTGACAAAAGCTATTCAAGAGCATTCATATCCTTATGCAGTAAAATCAAATGTCTGCATCTTAATAGTTGAATCTGTCTGTCTGTGAAACTTTTTAGTTGAAAGGAAAGTTTGTTTCCTTAGGCTGTCCAACTGTTTTTATTGAACTGCTTACACTATGGTTTGCATGCAAAAATACATTTCCCATGCATTGCAATCAATTGTTTTCTGTGTATACTGTAGTGTTGCCCTTCTGGTATATTTGTTAATTTGACAAAATATGAGCTAAAAATCATTACACTGAAACTTTACTGTTGTATCAAAACATTAACTTTTAATGTGTGGTCCAGAAATACAAATCAGGTATATGTTTTACCTGAGTGTTTTATTATAGTTAAATTCCAATTGGATAAAAATGGCACATGTCATGTATTTGTAAATTAACATTAGCATGTTTAAATATTCTTTTCAATTTGCTCATCCTCCTGTCAAAATAAGCCAGTTAGAGCTCCCTTCTGTGTGTAGCAGAGGTTTTATCATCACTACTCTGCCGTTAAACGTACCCATGTTTTTTGTCCATAAACTGTTATGAGTGCCAAAGCCTGTCTTTGGGACACAAGCAAATTTAAGCTGTGTGACACTAGAAAAATGCTATTTTAGTTGATAGCAAACAAGTAATGATATTGAGGCAGATATACTTACTGTATTCTCCTAATCTGTTTGCAAAAACACCAATAATTTGAAATATTCTTTTGACATTGTTGAGATCACCTATTTTCAAAGTATTTTGCAATCACAGAAATGAACTTTTGTCCTTATTTCTTGTTGATATAAATCATTGTTTGAATCCAAAAATGTAGCAAATGCACCTCCATGTGTTCCATATTTGCATCATCTGAGGAGCTTGAGAAGACATTTATTACATCAACAACAGCATTTTTATGCCTTGTTTAATTTTCCTACAATGAGGAAATGTTTGATGGAAGACGTCTGACATAAATAACTCTATTCTACATTGCTTGTGCTAATTTTGCTGAGAGGACATTGCTGCTCATTTTTTTTATTTCACAATTGCTGGCAGAAGAAGTGTGATGGATGTCCCAACGGGCTTTGGTCATTGATTTGTTTGACCACTTTCTAAATATTTTGAACCCCTTTAATGGGTTGTTTGTTGTTTAGCGTGGTTGAAATGAGGATGCAGATGGAAAGAAAGCAAATCAGTCATTAGCAGTGGCCAGGCCTTTCTCCATGCTCCATTTAACTTTGTTTTAGCAGAGGACCAGAGCCAGGAAATGATCTGGCAGAAAACATTTTTCTCATGGAGGAAAACAACAAAACAAAACAAAAAAAGACTGTTAAATAAATGATCATTGTCTTAAATCACCCACAGTAATTTGGTGTTGACAGGCACCACCTATAAATGGCCGACATAAGTAACAATTTTTAACTTTGGCCACATAGCAATAAAAGCACTAAAGGGAGTTAAAGAAAAACACATAAATATTAAGTGCTTTAAAGGAACTTTAAACTAAACATTCTTTTGGCCTCGGAAAGATCTTTGACGTCATGGCCAACATGTGCAAATGGACTGCTGATACAGAAACGCGCTGCATAAATTAAAACAGCAGCAGTAACAAAACAGACTGTAGATACAGAAGGTCTGCGCTCTTCGAGTGCATTTCCAGTTTTAATTTATGCAGCATGTTTCTGTATTTGCAGCCCGTTTGCACCTATCAGCCACTGTATCGTTCCCACATGAAACTTTTTTCTATATATAGTATAGAGAAATCCCTTTGCTTCTTACAATTTCAAGTGGAAGTGACCATGTTGATCAGCAGCAGCAAAGACAAATTGATGGCCATCACATAGAATAGATCCGGTAGCATTATTTATGGAATTCTGGCATGTAATGCAACTCTTCTCTAAGTAATATTTCCTCACTAATAACCCATGTAGATCAGGAGGGGGAAAAAAGGACCAACTGTTAAGTCCTGTTAGTCACACTGGCATGCTAATTCTGTATACTTGGCATGCTGAGCTGATCTTGTAGCAGCAGTAACAATCATATGCGGCTAGGCTTTCCACACTTTCTTCTAAATCATGCTCAAAAAGATCAGCATAAAAAATATTTTAAAGCTTAGCTATACAATAAAAAGAAAAAAGAAAGAAACATTTCCTGGGATTGTAGCTAATCCATTTAATAACAGACACTGTATGTACATCCGAGGTTTGAAAAGCAATGCCTTCACCTTGGTGCAGTTCTGTCTTTTTGTGCATCCAGTAGCGGTCATTGATTTCTTCATCTGAATTGTTATGGTTAGTTAAAAAGAAAAAATTGCACGTCAACTTCATCTAAATGTAGCAGTAGAACCAAGATAGGAAATAAAATCCAACTTTAAGAGTATTAGAAATCAGTATTTGTTTTTTTTTCTTGTTTGTTTATTTGTTTCTAAACAGAGAGATCAAAGTGTTCACAGCTGTTTCTGAGATAGATTAAAATTTCCTAAGCAAAGCACACAGCCTTACAGCAAGAAGGTCTCTGGTTCGAACCTGTGCAGTATGCATGTTCTCCCTTTGTTTGCGTGATTCTCTCCGGGTATCCCAGTTTCTTTCCACTATCTAAAGGACATACATGTTAGGTTGATTGGTCATTCAATTCAAAGTCATTCAAAATAGTCCTTAGTAGTGAATATGCATGAGACTGTTTGTTTGTCTCACTGTGTTGGCCCCGTGATGGACTGTTGACCTGTCCGAGCTGTAATGCCTCTTTCCCACTGATTGCTGGGTTGAGCTCAATCTACCTGCAACTCTTCATTGGAACAAGTGGTATAGATAGTATAGATATAGACAATGGATGTTGGATCTCAAGCAGAGTTTAGACTGCAGACGTTTTAAGGTGTTTTTGCTCTGTTGTGCATACTACCCATGATTCTTTTTTTAATGTACTTGTAGGATCACACCACATGTTTGTTTGGTGGTAGGGAGGTTCCAACAATACAAGACTCAGCTACATCCTAATTTTAATGATTTATATTATGCAGTGCCTATTATCTACTGTATAAAAATATCTTCCACAGGCATATTGTAAAATATGTCAAATGTGGCATTTCAGCTAGTCTGACCAGAAGTCACATGTTTTTTGTCTTTCAGATATCTTTGGGAATTGATATTAAACCAAACTATGTTCTATTAAAGTTCAAATAGATGCTCTTGGTCAAACTCATTACATGTTTTTTGTTGTATTCGTCCTGTTGTATTTCTATGATGCAGATTTTTTAAATATGAAAGAAGCTCTAAATATTTGGGACATGGTCTTGGACATGTCCAAGAGACTCACAAAACATGTACTTAAAGGAGTAACAATAGATTATTGGTGACAGCCAGCTGAATGCCGGTTTATTTGTGATGTGAAAATCAGGCTTGACATTTTGTAGTGTGAACCTGGCTTTGTGTGATCTACACTGAGACAGTTTACACTGTGTGGATTCCCACAGCAGCTCAAAAATAAGTTGGCATTTTCTGTGATTTTGAAGGCTTTACTGTCTTTTTTAAACAGCCGTACAACTGTAAGTCTTTATTCACCCATTGTTCCAACAAGAACAGCTTTTCTGGGTAAGTCAATTAAAATTTGGGAACCGGTTACTACCATCTCACTGGGTCTTTTACAGTCTTCATTTGTTGTCTTTCAGAAATGAGTTTGTTGAAATAGGATGGTAGAAACTAGATTTTCTCAGTATTAATCTCCACAGGGCAGTGAATAGCTCTATTCAGAGGTAATTCTGCCTGTCAAAAGAGATAAATCTATGACAGTGACTGATGTGTAATTACCCATGTTCATTCAATACAAACCTGTCTGTGAATGAATTTAAATTGATGTATAAGGGGAAACACAGTGGAACAAGATGGCTACCACCTGTCCTTGGTGTTTAATTACAGTTTATTTAAATATCATTAAATCTGCGTCTCCTCCCACCAAATAAAGTTTCGTACAGTTAAAATAGGATAAAGAATTTTATATGCATTTTGTTTTTATCCACTACTATTTTAGCTCAGTGGTCTATTTCTTATGCAAATCCTGACACAGTAGCCTAAAGATGCCTCTGCTCTTCACATTAAACCATCTGCTCTCCAGTTCCTTCATGTTAGTAGGGTTCACATTAAATGATTCATAACAGACTATGTATTAAGCAGAAAGATACTCTGCACAGATATGGTTGCTGGCAATTTTGATGCTCCAATTTCAAAGAATGAAACTTAGAAAGACGGCAAAGCAGTAGTCAATGTGCCTGTTTTTGCTAGAGGAAAAGGGGATATACAACTGTTGTTGTCAACAGCTGCTTGGGGAAATGTGTACAGCATTGTGTATGCTGCATGCTGCAGGGAGATATACTACTAAATGAAACCATTGTAGTGTATGGTGGTCTGTAATTTTAAGCTCCTCTGCCTGCTTTCTGTATAAGCTCTTGTATGCTCTCTGTCCTGTGATCTGTTACACCTAAGTGCAAGAGCACTGCTTGATTTTGATACTAAGAAAATCAATTTTCAGAAAGCTTTGACTGAGATGCCACAGGACCTTTCTGTCACATTTCCCATCTTATCTACTCAAGTGCAATGAATGACAATGATAGCTTCTGACTGGTAGACAGTAAATATGTGCAATTTGTTTCAAATTTCTGATTGAATTGTGTGAACAGGAAGCTGTGAAGTGTTTCTCCTACAATGTTAAACACAACGTGAGTCACATCTACAAAGAAAATGCTATTTGTGGATTGTTTACTGGTGACTTTGCCTTTTTCTAGCACTACGTCTAAGTTTCACACAGACATTTAACGATGATGCACCACCAAACAATTCCAAACAAGCCTAGAACTGTGATCACTATTACACTTCTCAAGTATTGTTTCCTTATTATAAAGTAAACTCTGGAGAAAAGCTACCATCATGCTCCATGTTAGCTTTGGCAACAACATTTTTATTTGGTTTTTAGAATAGTCTTTGCAAGATCATATTCACTTAGTGTCAATATGAGTAAGAAAAAAATGCTAAACCAAACTGCATTCAGATAAACACCACTCGGTTATATTGCTTGCTTCATGCTTCCAATTACTTGACTGTAGATGGTACCAAATAGACACAGCATTAGGTGAAATCTGCCTCAGCTCCAGCTTCTGTATTCATTGTCAGGCTGTTTAGCCCACTACTGTTTCCCTTGACGTTGCCTGGTTATCACAATGCCAAAAGGTAGAAGGTGCTTGCATTGATTTATTGTTGCCGAAGGTTGAGAGCTGAACTACATAGGTAAGCAAGCAAGCTGTAATGGACCACAATGTGTCCAAGAAAATCCTATTTAGTGCTTTATTCAAAGCAGGGAATCACAAAAAGCAGGTCTATTGTGTCTGAAACAAGCTAACCCAGTTGCTCTAAGCATAATGAGGAAGTGACCATTTGGGTTTCTTTACTTGGAGATTTGGCTGCGTTTGAAAAGCCTACCTTAGCTGCGCTTTATATCATTTAAATCCCCAGTGAAGAGAGGCTGGTTCAATCTGTTAAACCATTAACTGGTTAGCTGGTTCTATCTATGTGTCCTAGATACTGTGAGGCTTTAAATGATCCCACAGTCTATTCATGGATATTTATAAAGGTTACATAACAACATTTTCATAGCAACTGGTCAATAAAGCCACTTTTCACACAGTTCTTACAGCACCTGCTTCTATTTTAGTCATGCACCTGCTTTGGTTAATCAAAGTTTGCTTTACCATGCAAGTATAGAATTTTCCCTAACTGTGCTTGAGGTTTGGTTTGGTCTGCTTGGTGTGTCTTTTTATTTATTCTTTTTTTTTTGTGTGTGTGTTCTAATTTGGTACATTTTATAGATTTTATTTATATAGAAATGTAAAAACCCACAAAGATTGGACTCTTTTCTTTTGGTTTCAGCAACTAAGGTATTAATCAATTAATAATTAATACTATTAGAAAGTTTATAAAATGGCCTTCCTACTTCCTAAAAAAAAGCGTGGGACACTCATATACAGCTGTAGCTCAGGTGGAAGAGCAGTCGTTTTTCAA
>JBAMIG010000001.1:10768741-10781780 GCA_037177335.1 Kiunga ballochi | reverse complement strand
TAAATTAACATAATTATTTTTAATTTTTATTTTACAATAATTTATAATAATATTTAGTTCTAAGCTCTTTAAGGAAAATCAGAGGTAAGGTGGAGATAGCATTTAGCCTTCTCAACTACAGCTTCACTGAATAAAGTGCAGACTATGGTGGCCTGCAGCCAGAACCAAGATAAAGAAATGTTGCTGCTCAGTGGTATATTAGAAAAGATAACCTGATCTGTGCTGCTTCCTCTCATCACTCTCTTCACCAGGCTCAAACAGCGAAATCAGTGAGTTCCACATCCTGAACTAACCGCTAACCACAGTGGCTGCCGGTGTTTGCCTCACAAAGTTTGTGTTGGTCTGAAACTGTCAGTTTAAATCACTAATGTTATTTAACCTTTTATTTTTTTGTCTCATAAAAAATGAATAAATAATAACTTTAGTTTTTTTTTTAAAACTTTAGGTTTTTTTTTTAGGTGAAGAGTTTTGATTAAATGTGTGTGAGGTAAAAAAATATGTATAAAAATAATTATGTTGTAAGGTTTTTTTTTTTTTTTGTTAGTTTGATGACATTTTTTTTAACTTGTCTTGTCCAGCATTAAAGCAGGCAGAATAGGAATGGGAATAGGAGTGAAAATAACCCAAATGTGAAATGTGTTGTTTGTAATTCAAGATTGTAGGGGCATAGCCACACCATGCTGGAGGCAGGGACACCTAAGCAGCCCCGCCCACCAAGCACTATGTGGCCCGCCTCCCAGAATTTGTCTGCATGATGTCAGTGTTTTCTTCTTCTGTGTTTGTGAAATAAGTGTAATTAATACTGGAAGGTAACCAAACACCAGGTGCAGCAAATGATAGTGCAAAATCATGTCAAATAAAACAATTAATTTGATTTCATGGATACTTCAAAAGCCATTCCAGCCCACTCATGATCTATTTCTGCAGTTTTCACCTTTTGTTTTTTTTTATTGTTTTTCGTTTTTGGGTTTATAGCTGAGATTGCGTGTCAGCAGATTCATCTTCATGTCACATGAGCAAGCTCCATCTGTTCTCAAAATCTTTCAACCAACTGGGACATGTGAGATAAAAGTCATTTATCCATGTCAGTCACTGCTCACTGCTTAATTAATGGTACTAAAATAAACAGGAGCAAGTTCTGCATTTCTCTGAGTGTTTTAAACCCAGCTGGACTAAACTCAACTGTACACTATAAATGCTTCAACAAAAGTAGTATTAATTATTGATTTCAAAGGACAAGTTAAGGTTAAACATGAAGATACAAAGATACAAGTTGTTTTAACTTGTGCAATACGAAAAAGGATTTGATAGTCAAATTTGTTCAGAGGTTTGTTCTTTCGGGGGGTTTTTTTCTTTCATTGATAAAATATGTTTCTTTAAATTGTATAACACAGATATTTTGCAGTCGGTTTTCAGAGCCTTAAACTATTCAGGAGCAGAAATTGGATTGAGTCCAAAACAATTTACGGAAAGTATTGCAGCACTGTTGAAAGCAATAGAATATCACAGAAAAGGTTGTGGCCAATTTACTATAGGTTTTTCTGCCAAAATATATATTAACACACATACACACGCTTTCAGGAAGAATGCATCACCTTTCTAACAATAAGATTTCAGGTTGTGTTTTTTATTTGATTTTTCTTATTTATTTAAAGAAAGCAAGACACACAGACATGAAATATGGAATTGCGTAGCAGGCTTTCTGAAATAAATGGTCACAGCTTTTAACTTCCTCTAAGTTGCAGAGAGACACAATGATCCTAATGTATTTATGTAATCAATTATAACTTGTTTTATTTCAGCACACATTTAAAACATACACTAAATAGCTAATCAGTACTACTTAAAAACTGAAGATATTTCTAGTCACCACAGATCAGATAATCACAACATTATGGAACAGTTTTAGGATTCAATTTACATATATGTGATTGTCTCCTATGGTTCACTCTCTTGAGGTAAATAATTAATTTCTGCATTAGGTTAAGATTTGGATTTTAATACTATTTTAAGTCATCTGTCATTCTCATTTGAGCTTCAGAGAGCAAATAACAACCTGAATACAATCTATTAGAACTTATAACAACTTCACCTTTAATTGGATCAAACTTTACAAATTCAAAAGCAACTGAACAATCCCTAATCATCATACTTCCTCCACTTTACTACCTTTTAACAAAAAAACTACAATTATCCCATACATTGTAATTTTTATTTCATTTCTGCCTATAAAAATCTCTACAGTAACACTAGAACAGCTTTATGCCTAAGACAGTTAACAACTATATCAGGATGACAAAGAAAACACAATGTGTTTGTGTGCATAAGCAACACCCCCCCCCCCCCCACCCCCTCATCCACCCTCCCTCTTCTCCTTTTATTCCCTCCCTTCCATTTGCTGATCACCCGTTCAAACTTGCCGAGCCCAGATGGAATCAGTCGGGGGTAGCCATTTATGCCAAATATCAGATTTGAAACCTCAAGTCTGTCTGGTATGAATCAGAGATGAACAGAATATAGATGGAAGTCTGGAAAAAGAATTATGTGTGGTCCAACCGCATTTCTCTCCTGATGGAATAAATGACCAGAAGGACTTGGCAACAACACGAACTTGTTGCCACATGAATGCTCAAAGTCATGTGCTACAGTGTTATATAGAGATGGAAGTGTCCGTTTGTGTTTGTTTGATTTGCTATGAGTTTCTACAAAAAAAGAAAAAATCTGCAGTTGTTTTTCACTTTATTTGTTTTTGTTTGACTGCAATTAAATTAAAATTTTTTTCTTCTTCTTTTGTTAACTCATAGTAGTAAATAAAAAAATTACTCATATTCTGAAAATTAAAGTTGTTGCAATACAACTCAGAGGATTTTGACCTATTTCTCATGTTCACTCTTGGGCTTGAATTAAAAGTCTAATATCTGTCTTTCCTCTGTTTTGGCCAATGGCAGGTGATTGACATCAAAGAAAAATTGAGAAAGTCCAGGAGGTTTTGGTCCAAATTGCCAGATGACATCTGTGCTGAGGAAAAACTCACAGAGTCAGATGAGGAGCAGTGCTGGAACAGTCACACAAAGGGAAGGTGAGGACTTGATAACCACAGTAAAAGTCTTGCTGCTCCCCGTTATCACATTTTGCCTGCCACGGATTAAAATAACCACAGTCTGTTCCCAGATTAACACTTTTTTTGCAAGTACAATGGCTGGAGCTGATATGTTGAATGTCTGCAGTATATAAGCTCTGGGGTGTTGAAACTCAGAGGACTGTGGGGTTTTCAACACTGCTTGTCACAAGTGCAGCTTGTGGAGCAACACAGTAAATTGGTCAGAGAGTTGTTGTCTCTGACAGTGATTCGGAGATCTTGGCAGAGAATATGTATCACTCCATTGCTTTGGTTCTCTCCACGTAACCAGATGGTGCAATGAAATAAAAGCACTTGTGCCAAAAAATATTTTAAGTACCCCTCTAAATCTGATTGGTAAAGGGACCATTAAACATGAGTTAGGCTATGTCATGAAACCATCACATCTCTTGTTACTGAAACACAAACTACACACTTGTCTATTATCTTGTTGTCTTATTCAGTATTATGGTCATATCTGTTTGTTACACATCAGTGTGATAACCAAGATTTTGGCAGTGACACATTTCACAACTTTCTGCTCTTTTGGCAATTGTTTTTAGATAATTTTCACTGAGCTCTACAGAAACACATGATATGACACATATTTTATCCAAAACATTCCTCTCAAATTTGACCTGCACCTTGTGAATTTATGACCATTTTAACAGCAAACTGAAAGAAGTGATGGGCACAACAGCTTCATTTTGAAGTTTTCCCCAGCTGTGGTGCAGTGGGGATGCAGGATGGCTACAACTGGCCCATCGTTGGGGTCCTGGCCGCCAAGGTGCCTAACCAATTAATAAAATTATTTTTATCCGTTAAACCTTTCTTACCTTTTTTTGTAGCAACACTGTTGCTTTTTACCACAACTTTATGTGTTCATTAATACACTGTTCCCCTTGACTGAAGAAAACAACACAGAATCAGTCTGCTGTGAGCAGAAAAAAAGTCAAATGACTCATCAAACACCCCCTTATGGGTGGTTACACAGTGCCTGAAAATAAAACCTGGATCAACAAAGACAGAAAAGCAGTCATGATGTTCATGATCTCTGATCAGGTTGTTTCTGTTGAAACATCTTGAACAAAGTCTAGCTTTTTGATCCTTTCTCCTGGATCACCCTGCTTATATTGTATTTTCTAAGTGAAAGAAATCTGTTTAAAAAGAAGCTGATTTAGCTACATGGAAAAAAATGACAACTGTATAACTATTATAACTATTAACCACAACGTATGTAGAGATTGCAGACTCTACACGGTTAAATGAAAATAACATCCATACAGCAATGACAACATGTGGAGCATTTAAAACATACGTCCTAAATGTTGGAGCCATATTCAACATTTTCTCTGCCGATGGGTCACTCGAATTGATGTTGCGTTGTTTTAAATTGTCTACCGTAAGTTTTGAGTGCTGTTAACCACCATGCAAAACCTATTTTGTATCACTTTAGAGACTCATTTAAATGTCTTCTTTTCTTCAGATTTATTTTAACAATTTTACATCTATTGAGAAGCATGCCTTTGTTTTTAACTGATGTACATGCAAAATACATCAACATTTTAATAACTGGTCTTTTTAACGTACACATACAACAACAGCATGTCAGGCAGCTGACTCACAACAGAGGACACCCTGGACCTGGCCATAGTCCACGGGGGTGTCCACTGTTGGTGACCTGGCTGTGTCTAAACATTACTGCATATTTTTTTACATCCCCAGTTACAGTCTAGGAAGCCTTGGAGAGAACTGTGAGGAAATAATATATTACTTCTGAAGTGGCTGCAAATTTAGTGAGTTTTGAAATTAAATTACTGCAATTCAGAACACCATGGAAAAGCGAGAAGATAAAAAACATGAAAAGAACCTGCAGGAGAGTAGAACAAAGATGGAGAATAACACAAATAACAGTTCATTATTAAATCTTAGGAGAACAGCTCAAAATTAATAATGATACAATAATATTGGGCAAGAAAACACAACATCCCAAAACTTATTACAGATAACAAAAATTATCTTATATTTCTTTTTCACATTTTAACAAACATGAATAATAACAAGTACTTCATGCAGCCTTGTTTTATTCAAACAATTTATTAAAAAAATGTATTTATTTATTAATCTAATTTACTTATTCATGTATATTTTTAAAAAAATAAAAGTTCTGTAAATGCATTTTATTATTTTTGTTTTAATTTGCTGTTATTGTTTCTTAAGGATATTTTATAATGTTTAAATTCCAGTGTTCTTCTCATGGAAATCCTCCACACTGGGGATCCTGTCTTATCAGTCTGGGGTCTGGGTGGCATGGGGTCCAACTCCACAGCCTTACAGCTGCCCGGTGGACCCCGGCCTGCCTTAACCTGGGTGCTGGGTGGTTGCTGTAAGGGTGACCTCTATAGACATGAGGGTACTGGCTCCTGGTTGGGATGGATCTCATCAACATTAGTCCCAAACCATGTTTTTACTTTTGAAAAAAAATTTTTTTTCTCATTTTAGTTACTATTTAAATAGTTTTTGTGGAATGGGTGGAGGGTGGGTGGAGTGTTGGTCTTTTCTTGTGTACACCTACGTGTCAGTCAATGGTGGTTCAAGCTCATTGCTATGTTGTCTGTTTGGCTGGTTAGATTTAATTGATCTTATCATGTACGGCACTCTGTGTTGCCCATGGCATAAAATGTGCTTTATTTAAATTAATAAATGTGTAATACTTTATTCTTTACAGTTCTCATAAAAGATTTTAAATGACAGCATTGTTGTATTTGGTGACACTTTTATTTTTATCATTTATGTCTAGATATTTCCCTGAAGTAGTGAAGGAGGGTTTGACCAACCAGGTGAACAACCCAGAAGTAGATGTGGATATTACAAGACCTGACACGCTCATCCGGCAACAGATCATGGCTCTACGTGTCATGACCAACAAGTTAAAGAATGCCTACAATGGAAATGACATCTATTTCCAAGACTCCAGTAAGTTTACCAACCTCTCGGCTGTTTGGAAGCGCAAGTCGTGTGCAGAGAGGAAGGGGGCTTTGCTCTAATATGAGAAGCAACATTTCCACTGATACACAAACCTACAGAGACAAGATCTAGGTTTTCATCCCCGTTGGAACTTGTCACAACAGCATGTTCAGAGTAGCACTGAAGCGTGACTGACATTATTGGGAGAATAAATAGCTCTAGGTGTGGCGACACAAACAATGATAGACAGCCAAGCCTATGTTTAGGAAGATGTACATCTCAAATGCTGCCATGATAGAAGCAATCATTTTTGACTCCCTGGATTTTTTTGAGCTGACAAGAAAGGAGGAATATTGTGAACCACAAAGAAAATGAGGGGTTGCATCATCACTGTTCTAATTCTTTTTTTTTTCTATTATTTCTTGAGCTCCAACGTTCAGGATGAGCAACCTAAATAGTTAATAATATGCTGTTGTTTTCAGTAACAGTTTGGGTTATAAATAATATGGCATAATTTGTTGGTTACACACTAACTTGCAAACAATACTGCTCCCAAACGTACTTGGGATCATTTAATCAAAACCTTTTTATCATCCAATGCTGACCTATCCCCCATCATGCCTTCACTGAGGATCAGTAGTTAAAAGTTGATGGATAAAAGCTTTATCCCACTTTGTAGTTTGGATATTCAAACCGATTCATCACTCTTTGCACCCGCACATATATTTAACAATTAAATATTGCAGTAAATGCTTGACAAGTTCTACATGTTAACGCTGGTGTTTTGGAGGGGATCAAAACAAAAGCAGGCAATATGCGGTGATCATGACATTTGTAGCAGCAGCGGTAGTGGCAGCAAACAAGAAGCAGAGCAAAGGAGGAAGTGTGCAGCTTAAATAGAACACCCAGATTAGATGGGTACATTTGATATGTAGCATGAACTGTTGAAGCAGATCACATAGGATGCAGCAAGCAGCTTGAATTGTCTATCAGAACTAGCTCGCAGGCAGTGTTTCATTTAATAAACTGCTCAGAAAAGCTAAGCTGGTTATGAGGGTTAAGTAAATGAATGCTTGTTTTGTTTGGGGTTCTGTGGCCATTGTTGATATGCAAATTTTCACAGGTAAAAAAAAGTGTTTTGACAGCACCTCAAAACAATTAGAGAATCCAAACCGAAGGGTGTTATAAGTTAATTAATTTTGTTATTTCAAGCATGTTTAACTGACACCTAGCCAAAGTTCTGCAGAAAGGTACGAGTGTATGGACTCAGTCATTAAACAAGTGTCTGTATTATGACACTATTGTAGTCGGCAAAGGTTTGAAGATTTCTGACACATTTCAAAGAATTTTATAATTATTGTATGAGAACTTCAGGGAGGTTTTCATTGTTGTGGGATCATATTTCAGCTACAAATGTCATTATGTATTTCGAAGTTGAAGGATTAGACAAACAAGGTGTTTTTTCCCTGCCTCTTCCCTGAGAAAACAGGATTTGTTGCTATATTTGCAGCAAACAAATAACTAAACAAAACTTTAGAAACATCAATTACCAATCCGTTTCGGTATAGTTCCTTTGTTAAAGTGATTTTTAAACTAAATAGTAACAGAAAAGGTTTCTATATGAACATGCCAGCTGCTGATAACAACTCATCTTTTTGTTGTTGATGTTTTTCATCAGGTGACCTTTTGACCTAAATGTGTATCGTGTATACAGTTTTATCTTCTTTCTTTCATGATCAAGATGTATGTGACATATTTTACCAAGGTGTGTGTTGGGGCAACTTTGTGTTTCTATGTTTAATTGCTATGAATCAGAATACAGTAATGAGGAAACTACTTTTATAAAAAAGGGAAAAAGAACACAAGAGTCACAAACAATTGTGATTTGATAATGTTGCTGCAGATAATTTGTCTTTGGAAATTAGTTCTCAGAAAGCTACTGATGTGAAGATTCTGTGAGAATAAGAACAAGATTTTGTCCACCTGAGACAGGTAAAGTTCCTATAAATAAGGTCAAATATGGCAATGAGATGGGCACGCATAAAGATATTTTATCTTGATTTATAAAACTCCTGCAAGGACATTGTTCACGTGCCTAAATGGTTTTATTTGTAAGTGCACTGCTGGAAAGGTCTGCAATGTTTAGCCTTAAATGGAGGACTATTTTTGTGATTAACACTGTGCATGTAAAATGTTGTTTGCATAACTAGTGATAAAACAAGCCATAATGCAAAGAAAATGAGCAGTTCAACTGAATTTAAAGCAGGGGCACCGATTGAGAAGTGAAATAAATTTGTGTTATGTTGTAAGATTTGTTGTAGGATTACAAAGAGCAATAACACTGCTACGTGGGGGAATATGACATAGGTTATCGTTGTGAGGGTTTAGAAAAAAAGCAATAAAAAAATATCCTTGAAGAAGATATGTAAAAAGGATTAACTGAAAAACATAATAGTGAGGTCCTTTAATGTCTGTCAAGCATGACTACAACTCATTTCGTCTTCACAATTTCCTGTACAAAAAAAAAGGATTATAGGTCAAATGAGATTAAATACCTTCAGTGTTTTTTTTTTATTTTCCACTTATTTTTCTTCTAGAAATACTAATTTATATGCTACTTGATTTATATTCTGTTTGTTTGTTCATTCATACACATTCATTATAATATCTGGCCCCAGCAGTCTAACTGTGGACATTAGTGAAAGCCGTTCCTCTGGTCTGGTATGTTGAATTACAAGAGAGCAAAGACCCCATGTCAAGTGAAAAACAGCAGGAGGCAAACATAAGAGTATACTGTAAGGGGCGATCTCAGTAAGTTAACTATGGCAGATCAAGTCACGGACTTGTACAAAACTAAATGCGTTAAACCAAGAGACATTCTGTGCTCCTGAGCCATGGTGAGTCAGCGTCAGTGGAAAAGCGGATACCTTAATGACAGTTCTGTGACCATTTACATAACCAATGTGTTCTTTGTGTATTAAAAAAACACAGCTTGCTTATCTATTGCTGTTGAGAATGATTGTAGGTTATCACTTTACACTTTGAGCAAAACTACTGATCAAGCGGATTCTAATACTGTTTGCATGTGTAGTTTAATCTTTGCAATTTTGTCGCTGCAGGTGATGAGGGGAGCAGCTCCGGCAGTGGCAGCGGCTGCAATGACGGCTGCACTACAGAGTTAGTGTATGTCGAAACAGAAGCTCCTGTGATCAGAGCTGACAGAAGCGATGAACATGCTGCAGCTGCAGCCGCTGGCAAGTCTCTTTCCTGCGGACCCTCCACACTGCTGGTGATGGCATCCCTCACCATCCCTCTTTGGGCAATGCAGCCTGAGTGGAGATAATACAGTGTGACTTGATCTTTGACTTTCATGCTGTTGTGTAACAGTATGTTTTACAACAAGTTGTACTGCTGTTCCCTCACTGGACATGTAGAACTTCCTGGAAACATGTTGAGAATGGCCGACTGTGTGGTTTTGTAGGATTGGAAGTGAGTGCAGTGCTGCATCATGCTTGTCCCCCAAAGAATGCTTGGTGCCATCAGTGAACCAGCCTTCACGTCTGAAGAAAAAAAAAGGAAAAAAAAGCAAAATGTGGTGTTTTCTCATTATTCTGTGAGCTTTGAAAAACATGCTTCTCCTTTTGGGAATGAAAGTGTCTGTCACTGATTTTTCAGATGATGGGGAACCAAATTTTCTTTTCCTTTTATATGATGAAGAAAAATAAAACACCTGTTTTATCCTATTAGGTTTCTCTCCCTTCTCTCCCTCAAACTAAGAAAAAGTTTTACTGAGTGCATGCAAGGAAATGATGTTAACAGGTTTTTTTTTAAGCAGGCTACACAGTTTGGAATTGGTTGGCACAGGATTGTTCAGTGCTGGCTGTTTACCTGGTTTCCTGTGTGGTTTTTTTTCATATCAGTGTGGCTTCAGTAAGCAGCAGTTCTTACAGCCACTTTATTGTTGCACATATAATTATCTCTAAGAAAGTGCTCATGTACGGCACTAAGAGAACTACTTTGCACAGATTGTTTTTGTCAGCTTCATGTGTTTATAAAGCTATCGAAAACATCTACTTCATAGAGAAAAAAATCTATATTTTCAGAGCATTTAACCGATTGTATTGTGCTTAAAAGCAGTTACAGTATGTAGTCCACTGGAAGCTACTGTAATATAATTTTACTGGTTTAAGTAATAGGTACTTTTTTAAATAAAGGCTTTATTGTCTTTTATTTCATTATTGCTTAAAAGTAATATTTCAGAAACAATCCTAAGCCATTATGTTACAAATGCCTGCTATCAATGTTCAGTTAACTGATTTACTCTCTTATGTTGAAATAGTCAAAGATGCACTTAGCCGGTATTTTTTTACTCTCAGAAGTCTGAGGGGAGAAATATAAAAAATATGCTAATGAAAATGTAATTTACAGATTTTCCTGGTCACTACACTCACAATCTATTACAACTCATGTTGTATCTTTTTTGTTTACTTCTTAATACATGAAACATCCCCTTATCCTAGTCCTACATGTTACTCACTTAAATAGTGATTTCATTGCTAAATCGGTTCTTGTTGAACTACTTCAAGCAGAACTTCAAGTAAACGGGTTGTGTCAGTGATTATGTACAATTGCTCCTACAAAAGTGTGTGGTTTCCAACGTTAGAGAGCTCTAACTACCCCTTGAATAACGGTTACTATTCATAACTTTGCAACTTTTCCCTGCAGGCTTCGACCTTTAACTGGCTTTGGAGGCGACGGGTGCAAATCAATAATTTGCACTTTAGCACCACAACACAACAGCTGTGACCCCCTAGTCACAGTGAAAAGATGGCTTCAGAAATGTTGCAGGCATACTGTTGAAATTAACAACAGAACAAATTTTCAAAAATGCTTCATGAAAGAGAGCTTTGAGCCACTCACCGTCACGCTGTGTGTGCCTGCAGGATCCAAACCAACCAACTCTTAAGCTCCAGAAATGTTTCGACAGTATAAATGTCTCTTATCACAACAGGGACCTTCCCCAAATGCGTTGCTGTAACAAATTAACAGCTGCTCTGAGCTTTTCAAAGAGCTGGTTTTGTTTCCCACTGCATGCAAAGGCAAGCATGGGATGGAATAGTTTCCCCTCTTACTGTCACCTACAAGCAGCAGAGGCTGAAAGCAAAAAAAAAAAAAAAAAAAAGAGTTATTCCCAGAATCACGGTTGTCTTCACACAGAACACCAGAAGGGAAATCTGTCCTCAGTGCGCTTATATGACTCACAACTGAGACACTGAGCACCACGGGACACTCCTGCTGCACGACAGTTGACCTCTGTCACCTCAATGTTCACAGAAATTGCTTTAGGAGAAAGTGACTGAGCAGCAGCCCCCCAAAACAACCAACCAGCACGTCAAGACAAAATCACTGATGCATAAACAGTAATTGTAGAATGCAACGGGCAGAAGCCTGTGGAAATATTATACTAAAGTGATTAACATAAGTTCCTCCTAAATGTCAAATTATTCTGTGTTTACATTGTACAAGAAAAACGTACACAATAACCTGAATTAGAAGCAAGAAAACAGGTAAATCATCACCATCTTTGAATAATTTTGACTCAAAGCTGCTGAAACTATGCACATCCATTTAGCTGCAGCTTGTGTCATTGCATGGTTACCCTGACCCAAACATAATCCATTTTAATATCAGTATCTTCTCAATGGGACCATATTTTTACAAAGTTAGGCTCACTCTGAACAATGGAAAGCTTTTTTTCTTTAAACTGAACTACATTTTTTAACGAGTATCGCTCCCTGACGGCTACTATATTGGATACAGGTTCAATTCACTTTTGTTTTTGCTTAACTTTTAAGATCTCGAGGCAATGTCCCTCTTTTGTATGATAAACTTGTTGAACGCCAGGTTTCTGTCAAGATTTCTACATTGATTCCAATATTTTGAGGGCTGGTGTAACACTGCAGTTTTAAGCTTTTTTTTTTTTTTTTAATATTTACATCTGTGGTGGCTATAAATGATAATTAACATTCACCTCAGAAAGATTTCTGTAACTTTAAAAGTGAGTTTGTCCAGAGAGAAGACAGTAAAAGAAAGAAGTTCAGCTGCCCTTTGCTTTTGCACTTCAAGTTACTGAATGGAACCACTGATTTGATGACCTACTCAGATGTACTCTAGAGCTATTTAGTAATTCTAGGCCGCAGCCTTAGAACATGCAGATTGGGAGAGCTCCTCATTTCCCACTCATAATGAAGGTTTTATTATCACTAGAAGGCCTAAAAAGCAAGTGAGAAATGTGTGACTGGATGTCATGAGATCAATGTACATAGCTCACACAAAAGTAAAAGAGGCCATATTTAACTCATTGATTCTGATGCCCTTATAAAATCATTGCAGTGAATAATGTGGTTTTTTTTTAGTTAGTTTGTTTTTTTTTTTTTTTCTGATTAGATTTAAAATTATATGTAAATTTCAATCCAGACTGCAGGGGTGACTTAGCAAGCTGTTGAGCCCTTTCAATGTCAAAACCTAGAGGCTCAACACACAAGCCCAGCTGACCCACCTCTCAAAAACTGTTTATGCAGAAGTTTGATATAGAAGTTCCACTTCATTGCACCTTTCTTCTGATTTCCTGTCAGATCAAGCAAACTACACTTTAGGAAAGAGATCCCACGACTCGAGGTGGGAATAAACTAAATCTGAATGCCCTTCATCAGCAATAGCATCAACTGATGCTGTTTCAGTTGATCAGACAGATGAGAAAGATGCAGAAACATCCACCTGAAACTATTTATAACATGCTGAATGTTGAGTGAAGCTGTCAGCCTCAATCTGAAGAGCAGATTTTTCTCACCCGATCCCAGAAGAAATGCAGATAAGAGTGTGTGTGTGTGTGTGTGTGTGTGTGTGTGTGTGTGACTTTGTTTCGGTCGGGGCAGGAGTGATCCTTGTGTATCT
>JBAMIG010000001.1:10752818-10768641 GCA_037177335.1 Kiunga ballochi | reverse complement strand
CGATCCCAGAAGAAATGCAGATAAGAGTGTGTGTGTGTGTGTGTGTGTGTGTGTGTGTGTGTGTGTGTGGGGGGGGTACAAATTACAATCAGTTACATGGGGCTGTTGGGCTGATGACTTGCACACTTATTTAGTTTCATCTCTTGATGTTTACATTTCTGTGATAATACACATTCACTTATAAAAAGGGGATAAATATTTTAGAAATGTTGTTTAAAATGTAGTGTATTATTTGCAGAATATCATTTCACTTTAATAACTTAATTATTTACCAATCAAATATTTAGACTATAACATAAGGTCAAATAAAGTTGATTAGAAGTGGTCAATACTTTGTAAAGTTCAACTCTGCCACATGAATTGGTTTTTCAGTAAAGTCTAGCAGGCGGGTGTTTCTGAGTCAGTGTAGGTTGAGCTTGGTGATAAGGCAGGAAGTCAGCCATGTGGAATCATGTACTGTCATTGTTTAGACTTGGCGCTGCTGCCTTCTCAGTGTGGTTTAACAACTATGTTTTCTCACAGTGTAAAAACGCAGTAAGCATCTGCAGCCATACAAAGGTTGAATGCACACATTAGAGCCTCTACAAGGTGTGTGATTGCAGATGAGCTGTGTGAGGAAGGCTAAGACAGGGCTTTACTGCTGTTGCTGAAACACAGCAAACAAAGTGAATTAAAAATGAGACTTTTTCAGAGGTTGGTACCCCCATCCCCCCCAAAGAGCTTTTATCTAGTAACAGCAGCTTTTTCTCATTATGATGTGAGAAGTGTTTGCCATTCTCCACTACTGTGTGTATTGCTCTCTGCAGACGAGCTCTGTTACACTGATCAGACATACAGAGTCACCATTTGAGATGATTCAGTGCTGAACGTCTTTTGCCTGTGAGCCATATTTATTATGAATACTTATCTCATTTGTTCTATTTGGCATTTAAAAAACTAAAAAAAGGAAAAAAAAAAGAAAAGAAAAATCATGGTTGGCACAGTTTTTTTTTTGAATGTTTAGAACAAAGTGTTATGCAAAGTCTTCTCCATTTTGATGTGAATTGTTTGCTGCACTTTTGCTAAAACATATGCTGTGAGTGTGGTTCTGTTGTGATTTGCAAAATTGGATAACTATGAAGCACATTAAGATTTTTGGAAGCTGTCAGTGCACGCCGTTTTAAAGTGTTTGGGGGGAACTGAAGTTGGTGGTTGTACAAGCAGACATGCCTTACCATTTTTTAAAATACTAAAATGGATTGCTTATTTGGCTTTTGTTACACATTCTTGTATACAGAAAATAATACAATGGTAATAATAAACATTTTATTAGAAAATACCTTTTTTGTGCTGTTTTGTGTGTTTGTGTTTGTAAAATCTTCTTTTTTTGGTGTAATTGAATAGTTAAAAAAAAACACACACACATTGATTCTGAACATGTTTTTGGGCCGCTACGTTTAGCGGGGCTTTGAAAAAATGCAAGATCCAGAACTGGGCTGCAGTAGAAAGAGTTCATAATGTTATCAGATATAAGCTAACTATATTTTTCTCCTCTTCAGCATTACCCTCATAGGTATTATAACTTTAAATCTAATAGTCAATATTGCTTTTCTTGCACAAGTCCAAATGTTTTCCTGATCAGTATATCAGTTTGTTTTGATTCACTTTGATGTGAACAAAATTACTCAACTGACTTTTAGTAATCAATAAATACTAACATTGAATGCAAACAAAATCTGCTCAGAAACTATTACATTTTAGATGAGATATCAATACACATCTGTGGTCAGAGAATCTATTTACTTATTTATTTATTTGTGTATCTATTATTTGTGATTTATTTATTTGTGATTTGTTTATTTATGTGTATTTATTTTATTTTATTTTATTTATTCATTCAAATGTGAAAATGTATCATTCATTTACAATATTTTCCTGGTAAGGATTACATAAATACAGACAAGATTTTTAAATAAATATATTTTCAATTAAGAAGAAAAATAATATGAATATGAATGTAAAATAAGGAAACATTTTTGCTTAATATACTTCATTATTAGGAAATTACTATTTTTCTAGATAATTGATCAAGAGTATACTCATAATTTTATATTTAAAGAAGGGTTTTCTGCTCTAAGTGGTTTGTAGAAGTAAATATTCTGCATCTTTAACTGAATAAACCTCTGCTCATATGCAGTCGACATCTGAGTTGGAAGTAGGAACTCCTTTTACTAAAACTTAGGCTGAAGATCACTAAAATGTCTTCAATAAATTACATTTTATAGTCTACCTACAATTTTCCTGCAGTGTAAAATGTGTCTGGAATAAGAAAATATTACATAATATAATTGTAAATATTTCATAGTACAGCTGGTTTGGCCAAATTAAGATAAGTTAAAATGTTTGAAAGCTAAAATAATTGTCTTGACATATTTTATAGAGAAAGGAACAGTGTGAGGGACTTCTTGTCACATTTCGTTAATTACTTCCAAACACTAAATAATCCATCTGTTGTTGAAGTGATTATATAACATTTAATGTTGTCAGAGATTTGGCTGGTGTTTTAATAAGCCTGTCAAACATTTTCAGTGCATTATGTATCTTGTGTTTTTACATTTTAAACAGAGGAAATATAAATCTGGTGCACATTGCAAATTATTTAGAGCTGCTCAGTGACACAATAAAACACTACACAAAACTGATACCCGGAATTTGTCTGACTATATCTTAACCATTTGAAGGGCAGACCATCATGCAGGACCCTAAACTCCTTTCATTCTCTAAAACTACAATGCCAGATTATATAAGAGATCTTTAACTGGAAGCTAGTGCATTTTTGAAAAGGTGCATAGAGGAGGAACTCTTATAGTTGCAGTACAGTATATGCTCAAATGCAAGATTATTTTATCATGACCAAAATCATTATTATTAATCTTTTCCTTTTCTTTTTTTCAATTAATAAAAACACTTTTAATCTTTCTAGTTTTCCTGAAAGGTTAAACTGACACCTTTTATTCCCCATCCTCCAGTGGAACTCCAAATAAAGACAATGTGTAATGTTAAACCATTAGTTTTCATTGTATATTGTAGTCTTTATGTTTATCAGTGTCATCAGACTTGTGAATATAATATGTTTCATTTACTATCATTTAAGTAAAGGATTTCTAACATCTCTGAACAGACAACAACAGTATGTTAGCAACAATATAAAACAAAAAATTTGTGGGGGAAATGTATTTTTTAAGTGAAGTGCAATTCAATGAATAACAAATAATATAGAATATAATAGTGGTTCATCATAAAGAATCATAATTTCTTTGAGAATTTGGCATGGTGGCATAGTGGGACAGTGGTTTAAGCCTTTGCTGGGGAGGTTTGTCCAGTGGCCTTTCTGTGTGGAGTTTGCATGTTCTCCCCACGTATATGTGAGTTCTCTCCGGGTTCTCCGGCTTCCTCCCACTCACAAGACATGCATGTTAGGTTAATAGCTATGGTTAAAATGACTGCGTATCATATTAAAGTCACTTTAGATAAAAAACGTCTGCAGAATACGTATCTGGATGATTAATTATCCAGCCCCTCAAAAATATTACAAATATAAATTACAGCATCTCTTTAAGATTCACAGTCACCAAAATATTAAATGACAGAAAAAGACTAATGTGGGGAAAAAACTGGTACAGATGAGCTCTTTGAAGATTACCGTACCTGCTTCTCATAATCTGCATGAAGGTAAACTTAGCTCAATGTCACATTTTGTTGACTGCGTGGAAGGGGCAAACAAAAAAAAAACTGCTGGAGATGACAGGATCAATGGGGACGACAGGAAGTGGCTTCACATCGGAACCCCAATTATTCATCATGATCTCACTTTCTTTCTGTACAATTATTTATGGATTTTAATTATAGATAAATCTGTGTGAAAGGGCCTAACTCAGGATGAAATACAAAAGTTTGTGAATTTCAAAGATCAAAATGTTTTTTTTTCTCTGGGATTAACTTGTTTTTGGGTTGCTTTCATTAAAACCCACTGCTGACAACTACAGGATGAATAATGCAGCTTAACAGTGTGATTTGCTGGCATAGGCTTTTATTTTTTAAATGACTCCCACAACCACAGGTCTGTATAGATTTGTGATTAATAATTGGTTTTCAGAAGCTAAACCCAGTTAGCTTCAAAAACCAGGATATCAAATAATTTTACAATTTGATAAATAAACATAAACTCCCATGCATCAGTTTGCATTTGTGTAAACTAGACAATGAAAGTTTTTACTATACAAAATAAAAAGAAAAAAAGATGCAGCTAGTCCTACATTTAATGTAATTTTAAATATCATGTTTGGTTTTGGATTTACTATGCTTTATGTCTAAAACATTTTAATCACTCAATTAGATTAAGCAACTGAAATGTGCATGTGTAAGTGCAGACATTAAACACTGTTTGGCTATGGTTAAGAAAATATAGTGGGTTAGACATGTGCAGTATACACCTGATTACCTAAAGTCAAATCTGATTAATATATGTGACGCAAACAAACGAGAGAAAAATAATCTAATAAATGCTGATAATACTAATAATAATAATGTACTGTAAAAAAAGTATTTGATTTTACTACAAATCAGCCACAGCTAACAGTGTTAGCTAATGAATGTTTAGCTCATTGATAAATGGATTTTATTTGTGTCTTGCACATACCGCAAAATGCTCAGTAAAAATTCCAACTTAATCCTCTTTGTCATTTGATGTTTGCAAATGAAGAAGGATAAAGCTCACAAGAACAGACCTAACAAAAACAGACCCATCATGACATCTTATTAGATAAAAGCCAAATATGTTGATAAATTCTTCAAAAAGCTGTATAAAAGGGCCATGTTTTTTTGGTCTTCACTTCTGCTTTTTTCCGCTGTCAATGGAGCTATCCCTGATTCTGCACTATTTTGAACCATGAAGAGGAGAACAATTTAGTTTGAACTGTAAGCTCCTAACTGCTTTTCCCAATAAGAAACACTGCAACTTGACGGGCATGTGGTTACGTGCACATGCTTGCTCATGCTTGTGCAGAATTCTCCAGAGGAAACTGGCACAATGTATTTACTGTTTCAGTTTAAATAAATGGTTGTGTCTCCGGTAAATGGCATTTTTCTTTTCACTCAAATTCCAGCTTTCCTCTCGGTGGCCATGCTGTTCTGTTTACCAGATCTGTCAGCAAAGACAGCGTCTTAGCTATGCAACACTCCTCGTTTAGCAATTAGCAGGAGAAAACCATCAAAGGGAGTCCAAAACACAAATTAGCAGCTTTTACCAACTAAAGAAGCTTGGACTCACATGTACAATCAATAAGTATTTTTTTTTATAAAATTACATCTTTTTTAAAATGACCACATTGTATAAAGCTTCTTTTTCAATGGAAATAAAAAAATTAGATATAGCTCCTTAAACAGATCAAATCATCATCAAGAATGAGGTCACCATTCTTTATGCTCTGCTAACAGTGCATTTATTTTGATAAATGTTTTGTATGAAGAGATTTAAAACAATTAAAACAAAACTCTTTGAAGAAATATTGCTTCTAAATTAGCTTGATTTTTTTCCCCCTTGTAGTCTGTGGTTTGCACCGCAGCCTCATAGCAAGAAGGATGCTGGTTTGAATCTCGGCTTGCACTGTGGTCATTCTCTGCAGAGTTTGCCTGTTTTCTCTGTGATAGCGTGGATTCTCTCCGGGTACTCCGGCTTTCTCCAACTGTCCAATGACGTGCACATTAGGTTGATTGGTCATTCTAAAATTATTCATAGGATTAACTGTGTGTGTGTGTGTGAGAGAGAGTGAGTGGTTGTTTGTCTGCTTGTTTGTCTTTCTGTGTTGCCCTGTAATGGACTGGCAATCGGTCCAGGGTGTCTCCTGCCTCCCGCCCACTGATTGCTGGAATAGGCTCGAGATACCGGTGATCCTGAATTGGATGAAGTGGTGTGAAAATTGAATGGATGGACAATTACAAATTAAACAATTAATTTTAAATTCACAGTTATCTCAAATAAACTAACAGCAAATTTGAAATTAAGATTAATGCCAAGGATGTAATTGACTATGTAATTGTCCTTCATAACTTTTCAATCATAACTTATGAAACACAGTGTCTCTGAAAGTAGGATAGTGACTGTAAATATTGAGGTCTGAGGACATTGTTAATAGATTCTCTGATGACACATTTCATACTGGCACAGATTGTAATTGCTTTTTACATGACAAGTAATAGTGTGAGGGCTTTAGAGACAGTGGAAAAATCCCTTGAAAATAGAGACCTTTGAAATTAAACCTTTCTTTTCAATTTTCAGTCCCACAAGAGTTGAGCAATTAAACAGATTTAACCCTCATAAGAAGACATAAATAAATTTCCAACTGAATATCAGATTTGAAGCTTTTGTAGATAGATAGAAACAAGTGCTTTTTCTCACAAAAGATCATAAAGGTGTAAAACACAACACTTAGAATTTAAGCTAAAGTACTAAAACTGTTCAACTATAATTTAAAGGTAAAAAGTTTAACAGTTTATGCTCTCTGAATGATGGTGTTTAGACATTGTCACTTTTCACACACAAAGTCAATACTGGTCCTATCCTAATTATTACTTCATTTGGGTCAATTCACTTCAGTTCAATTCAGTCATTCATGTTATTGTCATCTCATGCCACTTTACACACATATCAATTTAAGACAATTTATAGTCAATGGAAAACCTTTTTTACTGTTATTTCCTGAAGAGGATCAAAGAAATCCCAGCTTGCCATTGGGCGAGAGGCAGGGCAGACCCTGGACCTGTCGCCAGTTCATCACAGGGCAACATATAGACAAACAAACATGTACACCCACACCCATGGGCAGTTTAGAGTTTCCAATCAGCCTATCCCCTAGGTGCATGGCTATGGATTGTGGGAGGAAGTTGGAGTACCTGCAGAGAACCCACACTAACACGGGAAAAACATGCAACATGCAAAAATTGACAAAGCCTTATCAATAGTGGGACATATATTAATTTTCCCTCTAATGGAAACTGATGTTTAAGAAGAAACTCAGGCGTCATCACAGTTCAGAGTGAGAGGAAAACATAGCTCAACAGCAGTTGAGCTCAATTTTACATTTCCTACAGTTGAGTTTCCAATTGTCAGTGGTTGGACAGGATTTTGACAGAGGTTTTACCTGAGATGGTAGCGAACAGGGCAGCAGGTGGAAGTCAGTTTGTTTGCACTTGTTTGCACTCAGTGTTTCATCACTGTTTTACACAATAAAACTGCTTGATGAAGGTTTTGTTTTAATAAAGGAAGGGTTAAGATTATAAAAACATCCTGGTTTACATCAAAACTGTTCTGTTTAAATACAGTGCGTTGAATATGATTCTAGATGATGTTCAAAAAAACTATTTCAAGTTGTTTTGTAAGACTGGCTTAAAAGAATCTATGTGTGACTATTTCTTTTCAAGTGTATCTAGAAATTGAAAGATTTCTCAGCTCCATAAGTAGGCTACTGGATAATTATAAGCCAAAAACCTCAGTTTTATACATACACGATAAAAAGGCAAACATAAATTGTCCCTCCTTCTGTCCTTCTTTCTGTGTCTCTGGTGTCTTTTTCTCTCTGGATTTAGGATAAAGCCTGAATTACACAGCAGAACTGTCCTGGATGGCACAGAAAGAGATTACCCTCCCTGATCTTTTTACAGACAAGAAATAGCCCAGTGCAAACCCTCCCTTAGGGCTTTGCCACCTCCGTACTGACATACTGTGCATTAGTATGCATCAGAGAAGAGGAAGAAAACGGTTTTATCCTCTTTGACCTATCACTTTACTCAAGAAAGAGAGCAATCAAGAAAGCCAGTGTAGTGGATGTTAAGCCTGTCACCGTATAAGTCGGTCTATACCTTGAACAAAACAAAAAGACAAAAAGAGAACTGTACCCTCAGTCTAATTATCATAAATAAAGATGATTTGAACATACATTTTTTATAACTGATTGTTCCTCTTGCTGATAAATTATTGTTATGAAACACTGATAAAAACTCAGCTATTCCATACTTGGAACCAGATTTAAGGTTCAAATGTGTGTGTGGTAATTTGTGTGTGCAATCTACAACTTATGCATGGGTCTGAACCAAGTTTGTGGATGATTTATTAAGAATGATTGCGAAGTGGCAGCAGGTGCATTCATCTTGATTTCTGAATTTGAATTTAACACAACCAACACCAAAAAAACCCGACTGCCACAGAGAATTGTTCAGTAATAGCAAATTAATGGTGTCTGTAAGACTACGCAAACAGTGGAAGAATAAAAGATTATTTATCATTTAACAAATGTTTGAAAATAAAACAAATGAGTGTATAGCATGCGGGTGGTATATGGACTGTCACCTTAAAATAAGAAAACATGAATTAAAAATGACTCAGGCTCCTATGTTTAATGTTTGTCTAATTTATTTCTACTAATGAAAGCACACACTAAGCCTGTCATCTGCAAACTTACCAGCTTGCAACTCAAAGAATAGAAAAGCTTTCTTTAAAAATAAAATCATAATGTACTGACCCGAGACATTGGTAATTATGCCTTTGGCTTCATAGATGCACCGCATGATCAGCGAATGAGTGTTTTTGTAATATCTCTACACATGCTCAGTGTCTGCGGGCGGCACAAGCTGCACATCAAAAATAGATGGATGGTTCTTTCATATAATCTGTTCTGTCATTTATATTTTATCCCACTGCTTACTGATGTAAAACTATATATTTTTTCCGTTTTATCTTTTTCTTATAAAAACAGCTGCTGGTAATGTAAAGATGGAAAACATTTATAAGTAACTATTATGTCACTTATTTTTTTGTGTTTAGATAAGCAAATTTTTATTTGTTTGTTGTGTTTGCAGCCAGCTCCTACTTTGTATTTAAATCTCCTATCTTTTCTTTAAATACAGAAATCAAATAAATAAAACCTTATCACATTTGGACTCGCTCCAATGAGGAGCAAATATTAAGCTCAGTTTTTGTTACTCATTTCTCCTGAGGTGTTTTGTGTGTTCTTTTTTTCCAAATAATATTCAACATCAATATGAGAATCTGCCTCTGTTTGTGAACAACCTGTGCTCATTTATTCTTTCCCAAAAAAGCTATAATATAGATTGCAGCTAAAAATATTATCTCCTTTCCAAGCTTTGTTGCAATGCCATTTCTTATCACGCCAGCTTTTATGTGTAGCGGTACAGCAGTGCTAAAAGAGCCATCCAAGCCATCCAAGACTGTGATCTATTAAATGTCCTATTCGTGTAAGATGCTGTTTCACTATCTAATTAGGAGGCATGAATTATATATTGGCTTGTGTCATAAATGGAATTGGCAGTACATCTGCCCTGGATGCAGACAGAGAGTGTATCAGACCTCAGTCAGCAGTCACGTCAAGCAGGACACCCACCTTGTACTATGGGGACAGGCGGGGGGTTGAAGAGTTGCAAGGAATTGGAGCGAGGGAGATATTAGCAGTGAGGAAAAAAATGTGTGCAAGGAGATATAAGCATGACTTACATGATCTGAAAATTTGAAATTTTGAAAGTTTGATTCCCTTTCGGAAAATGGGTCATTGCCGATGAGGTGAGGTGGAGATGGTCTTAATTTGGCTGCCATGTTTATGAGAGTAGTTGTATGTAGGTCAATATAAAATAAAATCTGACGACCAAAACATTATTTTGATGTGATGGAGACAAAGTTAAAAACAAATTGCATTACTTTAAAAAACAATCAATGAGCAGGACTCAAACTAGTAAAGCAAAACAAATCATGTGATGTCACGTTTATAGTTATAGTGTATACAAAGAAGGGATGAAACATATTTTTTTATCATATATGCTTGTTCTATAAAGGTCTGTAATGTTTTTTAATTGTGAAAATTGGTGTGTGCACTTTAGTGTGTGCACCATTTGCTATGTTAGAGTTGTTGCAAACGCATGTTTCAAGGGATACCTGAAGATGTTGAACTGTATGTAGGCAACCTCCTTCTCTAGATCAGGATGGAAAATTCCATTTTTAAAGGTATTGCAATTTCTCTCTGAATCTTAATTTTAAAATGCAATTGTTCCCATCTTTTTTGTTTTAATTACAGAGATAATCTGACTCAGTTTACACCCTAAATAACGCTCAAAGTGCAATTATTAATAATTTACGATGTATTCAGTCTGGTAAAACCATTAGTTGCCTTTTTCCATAAGCCTATTACTTCCCACTCCGCCACCTTTTTTCCTAGACAGCAGGATCGTTTGGCACCTCAGCAGTACATCAAATATCATTTGCAAAAGTGTCAGATTCCTGTATACATATTTCTAAACTATTTATTGTACTTTACCTTCCCATGAATCTAGGTATCAAATCACAAGGGATAATTCCAGAGTTCAGGTGAGTAAAATTGTAATTGCACATCAAACTGGACCATTAAGGATGACTGATACTGACAGCAAAGACAGATTTAACTGATGTTCTTTTTGAAGGTTAGCTTTTTATATCTTCCAACCATATCATAGTTCTTCCATATTATTCTGACCAGATCAAATGTTTGAGAAAGATTGAAAACGTGTATAAAATATTCATATAAACAGTGAGACTAAATTAAATTTACAAATAAGAGCTTCAGAGTGATGAGGAGGAGAGATGGAGGGGAGAAAATTGAATAGCTCAAGTGGTCCCTGATAATTTGAGTGCAGTGGGAGGGAAGACAGTAACAAAACATTTTATTAACGAGATTTATTACATCATTGTCAAAGAGCTGGGCAAACCAGGAAGCATAACAGTGAGAAGGCACATGCAGTGGAGTCCGGGAGATCAGGCATTGTGCATAAAATGGGTCTTCATCTGTCATGAATACCTAGAAAATATACTGAAAAATGTCACATCTACCATTGGGGCAGCGAGGTAATTCCGTTTTTGTGCTTGTTGATGCAGACTGCTCTCTTTCTGTCTGTAGATGAAAAATGAAATAAATTAATAATAAATACGAGGCACAGTCATGAATAAATGCATATAACCAACCTTACTGTTGGATCTAAGCTGTGAACGTTTAGCCAAATAAACCTGTTATCATCAGTAATGTCGTTGTAATTTTACAATATACAGGTCAACAGCGGCACTTGACCAGAGCTCCACCCATCAGTATCAGTTTCATGCTGCACTTTATGACAGCAATTATTACTTCCTATACTAATTTGCACATGAGATGCAGCACTGCATGGCTAGTTCAGAATGGATTGATATATAAGCGAAAACAACTGCACACAACAAATCTGGAATAAGAGCATTGCTGGGGACTGAAGCATACATATTTATAATGCACTTGTTTATAAAATTATTAAAACACATTGTGAGCTGAAAAACATACGGCACTGAAATCTGAAGAGGCTGCAAGTCCCCAGTTCAGCTAGGATTTTGGGTCTACAGTATAATTATTACACAGTCATGGAACTTGACACACATAGGGATGCTCAGTATATCAACATGCATGACATTCAGATATTTGTTTTCCTCACACTAAAAATGAATCACATGAGGACAAATGTATGAAAAGTGGGAAAACATAAATGCTTAAAGATTGAAAAACTTTAAGATAGTGAAAGCTTTGTTGGTACACACTATACAAGATGTGTTAAACTCTAGTCCTCGAGGGCCGGCATCCAGCAGGTTTTGCTGTTTCTCTGAACAAACACACCTCATGTAAATCAAATAGATCCAACAGGTTCTTGTTAACCAAATCATTCATTTTAGTCAGCTGTTTTGGAGCATGGTGACCACAAAAATTAGCTAAATACCGGCTCTCGAGGACTAGAGTTTAACTGCCCTGCTATACAATGATGTAGTTTCACAGTATTAGATTTAGAATTTCTATTATGGTGTCTTTAAAAATTTAATCACGCAGATGCAACTTGTGTCTTAATGCATGATAATGTTCACTTCACTGTTAATTTGGGCACAAACAGTTATACATACTAATAAACAGGGGTGAGTCAAACGTCTTAACTCTGGTTACAGAGGCTAACAACATCAAATTATCTTAACAACAAGACAATTTATCATTTTCATCCACCCATTTAATCCAAATCAGGGTCGAAGGTAACTGAAGCCTTTGCAAAAATTTGTTCCTAAAATGTTTAATTATCTTTCTTTTTTACTTTTTTATGGATTCACATGACGTACACCGTACCGTTATTAATGCTGAGCAAGTTGTGAATTACTACAGAAGAATGCCGTCAACTATTTACAGATCAGTTTGAAACTTACCAATTGCACTGCACGGTGCAGTCCTATCAAATCATATCAGATCCATTTAAAATGTTCAGTGGAAAATTTATTCTGTGGATGAAAATTATCTTAAATTTTACAACCTATCTCCTTGACTCATTCAAAGGTACGTCCTGTGTTCAGAGCAAAGCTTAAAAAACACTTTTCACCGTGAACAGCTTGAAGAATGAAGCTGAACGTTGCCTCCATCTGCACTGTGATGATTAAAGCTCCTGTCTTAGTTGAGGCTAAACGTTAGCCATTGTCAAGGTCACAGTAATCATTTTTAGTAAAACAGAAACCTCAACGGGAGTATGAAATTAATCTCTGTATATTTAAGCAGTGCTCAGCACTATTCTCTTTAGAAGGTCCCAAGAGCCATGCTTCAGTGTGCAAAAAAAGAGAGCTATCACAATATGAGGATTTAACTCTGAGGAAATTTGAAGACAAAAAAGTGTTGCAACTGGAGCAGAACTTAAAAACGGTCACAGTAGAGCTTGTAAATGTAAATAAATGAATAAATAAATAAATAAATACCAATTATCATCAATTCGAAAATGCTTAAGGTTTTTCAAATTTCTATCAGCATGTATTCCTCTGTTTCTGTAGGGTTACTCATTCAACAAAGCCACAATCCAGCAGGTTTTCAATGAATTCCTGCTTTATCACACATGAATCAAACAAGCTTTTAAATTCTGCACAATGATTTATTAATTTGAGTCAGCTGGGTTGCAGAAGGAAACATAGAAAACCTACTGAATTGTGAATGTTGTCAGTTTCAGTAACCTTGAAATAGGATGCGAACTGTAAATGTAATTTCAAAACCTAATTACCAGTAAGAATAAATGCCCACGGCAGAGTTTCCCCAGGGGATATTTTGGGTACCTGAATTAAACTTTCAATTCTTCCAAAAAAATCTCTATGTTCCTGCACACAATTTACTTCATTTACAGAGACAGACTTTTTTTTTTGTTTATTTTTTTCGTTGTTTTTAAGCATCCTGTCATGTTGCTTAGAGGAACATTGCAGCATATGATTTTATAATGTGATTTAGAATGCAGGATGATATTCCTCCTTTACAAATCACTGACACCGAAAAAGACTCTTTCAAAGTATACACATGTGCATCCTTATTCAATTTTTCCTTCGTTTATCTCCCCTGAGGGTGCATTTTAATAACCAAGGCATCCTTTACAATGTTTTGTATGAGTTTGACTTCAGGGTCATAGGGTGCAGGATGTTGGGGAAGAGAGTCAAATAAAAAATTATGCAAGGCATAAACTCAGTATAACCATTTACTAGTATGACAATGCTCCTCTTTATTTAACAGAAGAGAATTCAACCTAATTTATTATCACATCCACCACAGTCACTGTCACTATCACAAAATCTATTATGCTTTTAGTCCATGTCAACACCACTGCAGCCCATTGATTTCTTACCTTTACAGGATTTTATGATGTTGATGTTTCACTTTCATCTGTTCTCTTTATACACATTGAATTGAATATAGGATTTGGTAGGAAAGGTACCGTAGCTCTACCATTAAGCACTTCTGCCAGTGTCTTGTTCATCAGTGACTGCAGTGAGCTAAATTCAAGATGTGGACATGTGGCTATAAATGGACTGGAAGCTCAGTGCTGAGCTTTTCAACGATCTCAATTTTCTGTTCAAACCTTTTAGAAACTCTCGCCTGTGGTCATGACCGTTCACTAAAGCGTGAGATCACAGATTCAAGTGTCAACATGAGGGTACAGCTTTGTGGACTGAGGAGACTTCAGATTGTGTTGATCAAAGACAATGGAAAGAAAACCTCACCGTGGAAATACGAACTACCTTCTGTGTCACTTTGAATGCTGACTAAACATGAGCCAGCTCTGTTCCATGGTTTAAATATTTCATTAAAAAAATATTAACCTAATTTGATATTCATTAAAAAGTAAACAAGACAGAAATGTTCCCCCATTGTGTACTTATTCTTTTACACTTTTGTTATACATCGAAATACGGCCTATAAATATCACAGTTTGAAAAGTCCAAGAAAAAGCAGCCACATATAATATTGAAGGAAATGACACGGTCACACAAGAACACATAACCCTGGATTTATGCCCCAACACATCTGGGAAGACTGTGCACCTCCAAGACAAAGTTAATGGATGCATCTTAGTGAAAATACTGCAATGATCTTTGTTCCAGTTTAAGATACTGCAGGATGAAGTAGGATCGGAACACACTGTACAGCCACCAGCTGGAAGCCTGCAGCTACAGCTGGAAAACAGGCTTCATGTTAATAAAGTTATAGAGCAATAACCAATACACACCTACTGGAGAAAAAAAAAACTCACACACTATACATACATACATTTTTAGCAAGTCTGGAAAATGCAATATGACATAATAAAGAGAAATCTGCAGGAAATCCATCTGTCTGTAGCTGAAGTAGACAACTCTTTATCTCAAAGAGTAAAACCTCAGGTAAATCTTTGCAGAAGAAAATGAATAAGATTCAAACCAATCACATGTAAAACAATTTAAAGAAAGTTGAACTACAAGAGTTTTTGGCTGTGGTCAGCTTGGATAAACAAATCACTTTTGCATTTAGTTCCTCCCAATATTTTATTTATTGGTCTGTGTTTAAAGCAGTGTTGGACAAATTGTTGCTGCATTTAAATGTCTTCAATATGCACATTGATAAGTGCACCGATTAAACTTGCAGACAAACCTATATAGAATAAAATTTAATAATAAAACCAATTAGTTTTCCATTACAGACTATTGAGAAAAAATAAATATGTCCTAGAAGAGTTGTAGAGCTTTCCAGCAGGGTAACAACAACCTAATTGTGATTGCAGAATCACCCACAGCTAATAACCACACATGAACTTGAGCTTGTCTCATTCCTGTACAGGAGAACCCCTTTAATATGGCTTACATATTTAGCTTCAAGGCACCTTTGAGTCAGCAGCTACAGCATGTCATCTGAGAGATAACCCTATTCTTTAAAGGTGTTATTAACACACTCCTTCAAAGGATAATAAATGTGAGGGTGGAAACCTGTGAAGTTATAACTTTTAGGGAAAAGTTGTGAATTGTTCAGAACTTTAACTTTAGAACAATTACTTTAAGTTTTTAACAAGTGAATATTGCTGTTTGGGAATCTCACCTGAAAAAAAAAGCCATAAAAAGTCATAAATTCAGTGTTAGAAATACAGTACATCATATTTTTATTATTCATGAGAATGTAACTGAAAGAGCTTCAAACAATTATGACTATGTAACAAGTCTATCCTGCAGTTTTAAAGGTAAAAATGAATGATGACAATAACAGCAGCATGCGTGAAGTGTCAGGTTTTTAAAATATAATCAAACAAAAATACAAACGGAATAAGTAATTTCTTTGACTGGAGAATATAAAAACAAAAAGACTGTTCTTGGAAATTGAAATAAAATTCTGCTTAAATATAGAACTCACTTTAAGATTAAAACGAGCAAAACATCAGTATATACACACACACACATATATATAACCATATATATATA
>JBAMIG010000001.1:10728766-10750277 GCA_037177335.1 Kiunga ballochi | reverse complement strand
ATATTACAGTCAGTTGTATCAACTTAGAAATAATATTTACATTGATAAAGTTTATTAAAATTGCAATAGAATCTGGTACACTTTTTTGTACTCTTAAAAAGCATAAGCTGAATGTTTGAGTTACCCTGATCTATTACAGCAGCATCTTTGATGTTTCAATTGTTAAGTTCTATAGCACATATGTAGAAATGTGACAAACCTATTCAAGAACATGTGTTTATAAAACTTTGGCAATAGTAAGAAGGATCAAACTGGTTTATCAGCTTTTCAGAGACAATACATTTAGACATTCAGATTATTTAACTTCCACATTGTTAAGTCATGTAGTATTTTGCTAAAGTAATATACATAACAGTGCCTATAATTATTCTTTTATCAGTAGCACATTCTGACAATGCTGAAAAAGAGGATATGTTGGTGTAACTTGATGTTTTTTCAGAACTGCAGCAAAAGTTTTTGTGACTTTCTCTTCTTGTGTAATCTGAGATGAGCTGTATACCCATGGAGGACACAAAGCTATTCAAACTGTTAGAGGTAAGAGGGTTCAACTCCTTCACTTTTTGCACAGTTTTACACAAATAACTTATTAAGACAAACTGAAGATAAGGTTTGTGTTTTGAACAAATAGCTTTCACTACTTGTGGGACAAAGCTGTTCAGAAGTTTAAAATCTAGGTGTCCAGTATTTAGTAAAGCTACAGAAATGTACATCTAAATTTACTGACAAAAACTACAAACTATTCATTCTTGATAGGATACATTTTCTCTGTGATCAGAGTACATAAACTATAGAAATTCAGAGTTTACTGTGTATTCTGTGTACTGTGGGTCTGCCATGCTGTTCAGACCAATGACCCACAAACAAAAGCAGAGATTAAGTAATGACCATTATACAGCTGAATGATCAGTTTATTGAAAACTTGAATATATTTGTTAAGGTCGACTTGTTAGGTGATTCTCTGTGATTCTCTGTGTGGCATCTCCATATCACTTTCAGTTCAACATCCTTCCTGTTTTCTAAACAGTTAGTACAATAAATTTGACATGTGTTGGAAAATCAAACCATCTGTTTTCTTACTATCTGTAGATATTGCTTATGAAAGTGGGGTTCTCATTTGCACTTATCCTTATCAGATACTAAATCATCTGCAGGTGCTGCACTGCCACTTGTATTTTTACCAGAGGCTTCTGAGTTTAAGGCTGATATTTCTCTTTCAGGCAGTTTTTAGTTGTGTAACAAAACTATTTATTTTGGTTCATAAAAACATTGCCCTTATAGTTGCATGCTATTGTACATTAGAGCAGCAGTGACTTAGCAAGAGATATCATGCTCTGATTCCTCCAAAAACTATGTTTTCTTATTTTTCCTTTACAGGTTTCATTTGTTTATTTTACAAAAGAATGTTCTTTTCAAATATTGCTGCATTGTGTGTCCATATGGCTGAAATTTTAGTCATCTCTGGGCTGAACAGGCTCTTGGCAAACCAGGGGTGATCCGACAAAGCCAGCACGTAGTATAAAGCCATGAGGGTGGGTCCTTTCCTTGTGTTTTTTGAAGGCTCGAAGGGACAAATTAAAAGAAAAAAATTCAGGTCCCTCCTAAAAAACCTCTGTGGACCCCCAAAGGTTTATGGACCACTGTTGAACATCTGAGCATTAGAAGAAGTATGGGGAGTTTCAAACAGGCAATGGGCTGGTAAACATGTCCAGGCTGTACACCGCCTCCTGGATTTTTATCTGCTGGAATACGCTCCAGCCAACCTCCCACCCCTTTCTTTTAAGACAAATTTTAAATATGGAGACATTTAAAGCTTAGCAATTGTGGCTCTGTTCTTTTATACCTGTTTTTTGTTTGTTTGTTTGTTTGGCATAGAACCAAGTAAGAATTTCAACTGCACTGAAACTTTATCGCCCATGTGAATACTTTTTGAAAACACTACTTGCTGTACATTGCTAAACAAAGAATCTATTTTCATTACTGAGTGATTTTGTCTCCCAATTACTGACCTGACATGCAATGCACATGCGAAACAAATCATTTTATATCTATCTGCATGGAACCCTGTCAGCAGCACACCTGCATTATGCAGTCAGGTAGGAGGTAAAAGTAATTGGAATCTTTCTAACCAGTGGCTCCTGGAGCTATCAGCGCCCATCCAGCTCTATGAATGCAGAAGAGGATTGAGTTTGAAAGATGATAATAGACCCATGAGAAAACTAATCTATTTCTAAAGAAGAAAGAAGAAAGAATTCTTTCACAGCACCCCCATCTCCACCTGTCCATCGTTCTCTTTTCAGCACTTCTTCTTATACCTATACAGGTCAATATAGTACAATTTAAATATAGCAATTAGGTAGATTTTGGACACCAACCCATCTATTACAACTGAAAAAAGACTGTTTTATATGTTTTCTTTCTTTCGTACCACGTGGACATTTAACATACCTCTAGCAGTTTAATCAGTCATTTAAAATAGATAGATGTCATATGATGATAGAAAATACATAAAAACAACAGGCTTTTTGTTCATATATTAAGCTTTAAGAAGAGTAGACTCCATTGAAAAGTATTACTATCTATAATGTAGTGAGCAGCAGTAAATTAATTACTACATTTCTACAGATTATTTGTTGAATGTGCTGAAAAATAGGTAATTTTAAAACCAATTTTTTGCACAATAGGTATTTTGATATGTTTTAATAAATATGTCAATGTTAGTGTTGATGAATACCAGGAAACTCATAGAAAAACTATATTTGTAAAGTTCAGACATATCCACTATAAACTCGTAATGTCCCCATGTTTGTCAGAGTTTCTCCTTCGTCCTTGCAATGTGCAAAAGTGGAGCTCCTTGATGTCCTGCTTCTTGTAACTCCCACCGGCTCTTGTTTTCTGGATAAATAAGCTTGAATTCAAGTCTCACATTTTAATGCTGCAAAAAGGCAGCTGTTACAAGGCCAGGAGAATATGTAAACAAGGCAGTACCAGGATCCAGATGGCTCCAATCAGTCTGATGCTGCTAGATCTGCCATGTATTTCTGAATCTTTGGCAGGTGGATGATGATAATGATGATGTCTGTGATCACTGGTCACATCTGGCATTGCTGTGGAGATAGTAGAAATGAAAATGGCAATCAGAAGTATGTTCATTATTAAGATGGCACAATGAGTGAATGTGAGAAACATTTTGTCATTTAAAAAGTGATAAGGACAATTTGCTTATCTGACATTTTTTCTTCTTTATATACAATTTGTGCTTGACATGACTATTGAACCAACCAGTATGCACTGCTCCTCTATTAACAATAATTGTGTAAAAGCAAGAGAGACAAAGCTGCTGTGCGGGTTGAGTATTACTTTTCCCCCTTATTCCTGTTAAGGCCAAAATTTCTAAAGGTATCATGTTCTACTTCTATAACAAGTTTCAAGCACAACTTAACAAATTTTTATGACAAAATTTGTCATAAAATGCAATTAAACATCAAAATAGCCATAATACAATCAGTATAATACTAATAACTAAAGGTGTTTGCATTAATAAACAGATAATATAAATACAAATAATACAAATAATATAAATAAATAAGATCACATCATAATATCCCCCCTGTTATTCCTCCTCAAAACCTACTTTGGAAATGTGATAAATATCTACAAATCAACTGTCAAATCGTGTCATAACTTTCAGAATCAGCAGTTATGAAGAAACATGAGCAGAAATTATTAAAGTTATTCCCAGAGTTAATATTTTCTGATCTATTTATTGCATTTAATCATGAGAAAAAATAAAGCTTGATGATAGACAATGTAACAAAAAATAATTTAAATTAGTTATGCTGACACAAAATTCTATCAAAGCAAAGTCAACAGCTGCTAAATGTAAAAGCCTTTTTACTTTCCTGAATGCATTGACAGAGGTCGAGCACTGCACCTCTTGTAAGCCACTAAGCAGCTTGACATGGCATGCCTACATCTGTTTGCCATTGCTTTCATATGTGAACTACATCTGAGACAGTCTGTGTGGCATGCTGGCAGGAGGCTGGTTGCTGTTTTAATTGAAGGAATACAAATGAAAGAACGAGTTGGAATTTGTTTTAAAATCAAAGGAAATAACAAATATTATCTCAGCATTATCAGCAGTAGCACCAAATTCTAGCACTGTATATTCAAGTAATTTAAATATATTAAGTTTGTGCAGACTCTATCTGGTAAAAAGTCATAGAGGGCAAGCAAACATTATAACCCTCTTCACACTTTGTAATTTAGTGTATGCATTTTCCAAAAGAACTTCCTAGTAAGGAATAACATTCAAGTTTCAGTACAAGAAATCCTTGCATATAAATCAAATGGAGCATCCATTTATATCTAATATTTGCACAGCAGACGGTGGATATGTACAACTAGAGATGGAAAAACTCAGGTTAAGAGGTGTTAGAAAGAAAAATTTCCAGCATTGGCTCAATTTACCATTTTACAGCAATATCACGAGTGACTGTTTAAAAAGTTTTAAAAATCAACTCATCTAAAATCCTTCTCTTACTAAAAATGAACAAGGATGCAGTTCAGATATTATATTAACTGATACCGCTTTGTTTGTCCAGACAAAGGTTCATTAACTTGGTCCGGTAGTTGTTTCACTTTTTGATCAAACAGAAAAGTCTGAAAGTCTGGGTTTGGTGTGAAAGCATTTCATGTCACTTTTATGAACCGAGTCGGCATAAACAACTCTTACAGTTGCTATATTCCCCAAACAAGCACTCACATGTTTTTCCTTTTACTATAGAATATAACTGTAGCTATAAAGCTTCATACATTTTTTACAGCTGCGGTACATTAGTGCCGCTGCCAAACCATTAAGAGAGTTTGTTAATTTCCCCCCACCCTATTTATAGAGAGGCAGTGCAAACACAGGACACCTTCATCCTCCATCTCGTCCCCTGAGATGCAGCAGAAAGCATCTTGGACGTATCTTTGTGTCAACACCCGCACACAGTGTTTATGACAAAGTGTTAAAACTGAGGTCATACCTTGGTTTTGCACACTACTTCATCATAGTGAAGTAGACTAATAGTTTCTTTCTGTTACTGTATTCATAGATGCCAATTTAGTAAATAAATTGATGAAATGACCCATTGTTTGGTGTTCAGTTCAGACGAATATAAACCAAGCAGAGCTCTTAGATCCAAAGACGCAGGTCAGCTGGTCCAGACCAGAGTCCAGACTAAGCATGGAGAAGCAGCGTTTTGCTGTTATGCTGCAAACATGTGGAACAAACTGCCGGTAGATTAAACTCTCACCAACTTTAGACACTTTTAAATCCAGGTTTAAAACATTTCTTTTTTCATGCGCCTCTAACTGAAGTCTGCATGGTAACTTTATCTGATCTGCTTTTCATAACATTGTTTAATTTATGATTTTATTATGATTTTTGCTGTTTTTATTCTTTTCATCTGTAATTCTTGTACTGTTTCAGTGTAAAGCACTTTGAATTGTCCTGTACGTTTTGTTTGTAAACCACATTCAGGAATCTTGATTATATATTTGATAGCATAATGTATAATCCTTACTAATAGTGGGCACACCACATGTTTTAGGTGAGCTATAGATCTGTATTACAGGTAAAACAGTTGTGAAATGGACTTCTAAAGATAGACATATCTCTCATTTAAACTTTGAAATTTTTCCAAAATTTAGATATACTTTTTCAATGCTGTGTATGTAATTACATTTAAAGATTTGATTTAAATTGATGACTGTGATTACAAGAGCAAGAAAAAAATCCCGTGGTGACTCCATGGTTGTTCTCATTATTTGACCTATTTCACTAAAACCATATTCTACTATACAGTTATTTGACAAAAACTTTCATTCAAAGCAAGTTTGAGTTTAGCTTATTTATAATGCTGTAATTAACGAATGTGATGTGCAGTAAAGTGTGCTGGAGTACAGTTTTTTTAAGCGATAAATCAACAAGGATTGAACAATATACATATGGGGAAATTATTCTTAGTTTAACCACCTTTTAACCACCAGATTTTATTTCTATGTTAATTTCCAGGATATTTACCCCAAATTACCTGGACACTGTTTAAAATGCACCACGTGTTTACAGCTATGAAATTCCACCTTAAAATGATATTCATTCAGACGTGCACCACTGCTGCAGTCAACATCTATCTTGTTGTTTACATGTCTTTGGAGGGTTGAAGTGTTGAGGGGGAATTTCTGTTCCTCCAAGTGAAATAAGGCGTCCTTTTTAACCCCACTGATGGAGCTTCAGACTCCATCTTGGTTTATCCCCACAGGGAAGAAGCTAAGTTGAACCTAAATAGATGACCAGCTGCTCTAGGACTTTTGAGTTTCTCACTAAAGCCCAAGGGTCATAAGTCTGTCACAGGCAGGATTAGTCTAACTCGTACCCTTTCAGTCTACAAAGGCTCTGCTATCAAAGTTTATCTTACTAGCAGTAAAAAATAAGACCTGCTGCAGAGGCCATTTGTACTCTGTGGATTCAATTACACTATTTTACAGTGCAGCAAAAATATACTGTAATCCCTTTTTTTTGTAAATGGAGTCAAAAACAATTGCTTTAGTCTGCAGTCTTTTAACTATGTCCCTATCGAAATCTAAATTAAAATTTAATTTAAGATTATGTAAGTTGTTTTCGCTAAATTTAATATTAACATTAAAACAAAAGAATTCCACACATTTTTTAAAGTGTCTTTAATGTATGATTACTTAGACGCTCTGTTCAACATATAAAAGGTACATTTGTTAGCTATAGTAAAAGCATATGATATTGTGAAGTTAACTGCTTATTGATTCACTACCACAGTGTTCCCAGGACAACTATTTAAAGGTATACAGCTCAGAGACAGTCTTTGTACCCAAGAGTACTAAACTTCAGCACCTCAATCAATTCCTCTTACAGAAGCTTCAAGGTTTCTAATGCAGCAACAAGCAGCAGATGGAATGACAGCAGGTCCCCTTGATAAATAAACTGTGCAGCACAGAGAAACCAGTCTTATTTTGAGGGAAACACTGGATAAGTCAAGTAACAGGAAGATATAATAGATGACTTAGAGTAATGTTTAGAAAGCAATTAAGCTTCTGATATACCGCGTATATTTCATGTCTATGTATACCATGCCTATACTTTATGAATTATGTAGAATATTGCTGAACTGATTTTAACAGTGATCATCTGTTCCTTCTATTCACTTTGCAATAACTGAGTAGGAATCTTAAATATGATATAAATCTCCAAACGTACTGTTTTATAAGGATGATGTCATCAATAATGGCTTCAGATTAGCAATAAAACTTATTTTGGAAACCACGCAATCTGCATTTCTCTTGCACATTGTTCTGAGTCAATTAGCACACATTCTCACTAATACATCCAAAAAAAATCCAAACAATATTCTAAAATATTTAGTATTTCTATTTATCAGCAATTACTGATTGAACCGACAACGTGTACAGCGTTTTATGAAAGACGTAACGTTTCCACACTGCATTACTGTGGTAAATGTTATCTGAAAAAACAAAAACTAAAATAATAGAAGGATTCTTTCTTATGTTTTCTATTCCATTTCATACAGTTTATGGTTATGGTTGGAGCCTTTCCCAGCAATTAACAGGCAGAATGCATGTACACCCTGTACAGAGGGCTAGTACATCATGGCGGCAAAAGAAGACATGTTAAAAATCTTTTCTAGATATGTTGAATATCTAATAAAATCTATAGCACTAACTGTGCATTACAAATTAACTTCAAAACTTACAAAAAACTAAATTTAAACTAGTGAGTAATTGAAGCTTACTCATTTGGCAGACATCACCTTGATTACAAACAAATATTTATATTTATATAATATCTCACAGTATTGACTCTGCACTGAAGCTATTATTACACACCATCATTGCTGAGTCTTCTGGCATACGGTGGTTGTTTTATAAATGATAATGAAGGTCCAGGAAAAGAGGCACATTGCCCATCTAAAAGCCCAACTACTATGTCATACAGAAGATAAATTCAAAGTTATTCCTGTCCTTGTGAACTTAGCCTATTTTAGCTTAAATAATCAATTATAAAATTCCTTTTTCTGGAGTTCATGATTCAGATAAATTTGGATATTTTTGGGGAAAAAATATATGTTTTAGCAAACCCTCAGATGACAGGTTAAGATATTAAAAAGGATCTTTGAGCTGATGAAAGACATGGGTCATACAGGGAACCTCACACCTTAGGTCAAATCAATACAGGTTTATTTTACAGGACTTAGACCAACAATGATCAATAGCACACTAACTACACCAGGAAAACACAACTGAAGTTCAGAAGATGCCTTTTGCATTTTCACATCTTCAGCTGGTCTATTTGAATAATGTTTTTTGTTTGTTTGTTTGTTTTGTTGTTTGGGGGTTGCTTGTAGAAAAACAAAATGCTTTTATAACCTTCCTTCTTCAGATCAGCAGCTTTATTACAAAGGAGGGTTATCATACATGAAACCTGTCAACTAATTATCTGTCTTTCACCAACTATAGCTAAAGCACTGAAAACAGTCTGTTAAATTAAAAGGTTGGTTACAATTCAATCTGCTAAGGGTGACATAAGTGTGAGAACATCATGTTTAGTGAGAATGGGAACCATACTATACAGTGTTGGGAGTAACGGCGTTTAAGTATAACGGCATTACTAACTGCGTTATTTCTATAGTAATCTAACTAATTTTAAGCATCTCTACAAGACTACAAGAAACCAGTGTGATATGTGCTACCAGCTAAAACAGAACAGTTTTTCAGAAAGGACCTATTTTTGGCAGCAGTTTTCAGAGTTAAATTGTTTATAAGACACTGCTTACAACAACCTTACAAACATTTGTATTACTGTAACAAGTTACTTGTAGTCAGTAAAGTGAATGTACGTCATAGGATTGGGATTCTCTGTTTTTGTTGTTAGGCATGTTTACAGCTTTTCACATTCTGGACTTTGGTTATCATTAATGTTCACATTCTAATAACACTCCTATTTTATACCCAGACTTGAGTTGTTTTAGGATATTAAGGTTTTTGAGGTTTTGCAAGATATCCATTAACACAGTAAGAGAGCCAAGTCCTTTCAGCTTGCCAGACTCTCCCTGATCTTGGTTTGTAGGCTTCACATCCAATTAACCAAGTAGAATTATGTGTCATCTGACAGTGTTATTACTCTCCAGCTGTCAGAATAAGCCTTGTTTCCCCTAGTCTAGTGTACAAGTTGTAAGGATTGCAGCAACGTTTTATTATAGAAAAGCAGAACTAAAAACTATGAACTCAAATTTTTATTATTCTTTTCTCTCATTCAAATGTTGCCATATAATCCTATTGGAAAAAGACGAGTAAATAATGGCCCGACAAGTAAACTGAGAGAAGATTTATGAATACATTTGAATCCTAAGTAACTGCAACTTTATTATGACAAAGCTTTGCAGCTTTTATGATGCAGATGTTTCTTTAGTATTAGTTTGAAGCATGTCTTGAGACTGTGTAGCTTCAGAGTAGAGCAGGGATCCTAATTCCTGCTCCCCAAAGCCCGGTGTTCTGCAGTTTTTATAGTGTTCCTGCTGTGACACATGGAGATCAGTTTGACCTCTGAATCTGAATAAAGTGTGCTGCAGCACAGAAACTTCCAAAACCTGCAGGGCACTGTGCCTTGATGAGCAAGATTAAGGAACTCTAAAGCAGAGTATAAAAATGTATCAACATGTGACTTTAAAATGGATCTGATAATACCTGTGTTTATAAAGGTCAAGTGAAGTATTTCCTCAATGTTTTTAACAACTTCAATGTGAACCTCCTAAAAATTATAAAATGAAATGAAATTAAAGTAATAATAAAAAATTACTTTATTAATCCCAGCAGAAAATTTAACTTTACAACAGCTTTTAAAGGTCACTGGTGATCCAGGGTTGGTTATTGGGGAAGCACCTCACTGTGCTTGTTGGAATAGTTTTCTCCACATAAAAGTTGATATAATTTGTCACACACTCATGCTGTGTCTCAGTGCCGTAGTGCATTGGAATATAGTGTGTAAATGTCAATGTAAACACACTTAAACATAGCCTATCAGTGTGCTGATTGAGACACAGCCTCAGTCAAGGGGTTGATGTCTTCTCTATGAGGTTCATAAAAGACATTTCAGCATGTAGCATGTAGCCTCTCAGAGCATCTTCAGCATCAGTAGAGGTGAGAAGAGGTGAGAAGAACTAGATTATGGTCAGATCTTCCTAAAGGTGGCAGGGCAGAGGAGAGCTGTATACATTTTTAATATTTGCAATAAAGAAGTCCAACATTTTCTCTGGTGGAGCAGCTGACAAACTGTTGAAACGTTGGTAGAGTAGCAGAGAGGGAGGTGTTAAAATCTCCAGAGATCACTACACATGCGTTTAGATGTTGTGTTTGAAGCCTAGCTGGCAGTTTGTTGTCTATTGTGCAGATCTTCTCTTTAACAGTGACATGTCCAGGATGACACTAACGCTGGTTAACCAGCACTGCAACTCATTTCAGTTATCTGCTGAGTTTGATACACAGTAGGTGTTGAATTACCAAATCCTCTGCAGTGGTTTATTTTAGGATTGTGCCACCTCTCAACAGATACACTTGATGCAAAATTAAACAAGACAATAGAAAAAAGTAGGAGACAATCAGGAATACTATCACTTGGAAATATACTGATATTTGAAAATGGTAGTTCTACAGACAGTGGGGGAAACTAGTTGTGATTATTGACAAATCATTATTCTTATCCACATAAGTGTTTGGTGTAGCGAACTCGACCCCAAAGATCCCACATTGAGATACATTTGCTAGTTGAATTTACATCTCCAAGATAAAAGCTTGCATCAGAGGAGCCCTCACCTAAGCAAACACTGTGGAGTTTATCTGACCACAAGGACCTTCTTTCTTATCCCAAAACCCCCTCACAAGTCATCTTCATCTCCAAGATCAAATGCAGGAGGACAAAGACCCTTTGAGAAAATCTCTTCTTCTTTTACCAATGTGAGCAAAGGTTAAATAGACATCATATTTAACCTTACAGCCTCACAATTGGTTTTATAATTATCGATCAACTGGCAGAACTCTGTAGTGGATGACCAAACCACATGGTCATCTTCTAGAGCCAGTTGTTACCTTCTTCTGAATGTCTCAAACCAATGTGCAGTGATTCATGCTTTATTTCTGAATGACCTAATTTGCTGTTGTTTATGTGTTTTTGCTCATTTCTAATATTCTATTTGAATGGTTGATGTTTCGTTTTTATATGTTCTACCTTTAAGCTTTTCACATATATCTTAGAATTAAGAGGGTTAATGGCAATAATTCTAATGTAACTGAAAGGTTGGAAAGTTTCCTTTTAATTTTATTTACTTTTGATATTCTCTTTGAAATCTATTTACAGAAAAAAGCTTTTATCATAAACTAGTGGTATTTAGGGATTTTCAAATTTTGCATTTTCATTGGCAACAAATATACAAATGTTGACCAACTTTTAATATCTGATACTGTAACAATCAATACTGATTTTTATCCCCTGAATAAAACAAAAAAATATTTAAAGTAAATAAGATATATCCTCTGCTTGCAGACAATTTGATTTAAGTAGACACTTTGAAAGAAATCAAAAACATTTGGCCACTTTCCTGCTCTTTTTCCTGAAAGGGAAATCATGGCTTCATGATATCACAGTCACTAGGTTCAATAAAAACTGCTACTCAACACTACTTTTCATTATTAGTAACATTCAGAAACTGTCACAATTTGAAGCATTTGCTCTATTTGATCAATCAAACAAAGATAAAAGGGTAGTAATACAAAACTTACTAATACAGTAAGTAGAGACATTAAAGCATCCTGAAAGAAAAACATATATTTATGTTGCAGTTTACACTAAAATGATTTATTAATTATTTCATCACATCGCAGTTCATAGGTTATGTTTTCTATAGTTGAATAAAATTATTAATAAATATTTCAGTTTGTAAACTATTGTTTGTTAATGTAATATAACAGCAAATTTAAACTACACACAAAACAAATATGTTGATAAACATAAACAGAGGTTAACAAGGCTGTGATGTATGATATATTGTGTTCTTTTCAACCTAAAGTGGGCCATTTTTGTGCTCAATTTACCTCCCACAACTCTACTCTGTTGTCCTCCTCTCAGATAACTCCATTAATCTTGCAATAAAGTCTCTAAAAAAAAGACTTTTCTTTCTGGAATCCATGCCTATGATGCCACACAAGAGGAGAAAAAGGTAAGTTAAAACTGGTACTTCTGTCACCTGTCTAGTCTATCATAGCAGACAATACAATAAGAATATAATCTGTTATCATATTCTCACTGATAATGTTTATATTGTGCTTTGCTATGGTTGTGTTAACAGATTTCCCTATCTATCTCACTGTGCACGGTTAAAAATAAGCTTCGAGTCACATTGGCAAATCCACAAGCATATTTTCACATATTCACACACTTCATCTGCATGCTAGTGAAATATACAGTAAAGCTACTTAAAATGAACATCAAAGATCAGTGTAAAGCCTAATCTGCATATGACATATAGAGCATGAGAGCATGACAAGATGGCGACGTAAAAATAAGATGCATATTTCGCAGTTGTTTTCCCCCAAAGATGTGGGTTTACATAAGAATGAGATCAACAGAGAGAAGTTAAACGAAGAGAAACCACCTGAGACCTTTTGGAAAAAAGGCTCAGTGCTTCCGTGCTTCAACAGAACAATTCAATAAAGCACAGCGCCAAAGAAAGCATCCCTTTTCAATTAGATCCACACACCCACAGAAAACAGAATCAATTTACTCTTATCCACTAAAATAGCATCATTTTGCACAATTTTATTCATTTGCATTGTCTGTACAATTACAATGTTTGTAGAACAGACAGTTTATGATAATTAATCCATCGCAAATGTTGCTCGGGTCTTTTTTCCATCTGTTTCTGATTTTAACACAATAAAGATGTGGCACATCTAAATTTCTCAGCTGCCACGTCTTTATTGTATAATCTGTACCACATTAGCACAAATCACCTCAGTTGGTGCCAATTAATTCATTAAGCAGAATAAAACCCAAACAAGAGATCACACACATCAAGCACAACTATATGTAATCTGCAATGCAGAGCTTTACATGAACTTTTTCTATAAACATGAAGAGATACATAAATCCAATGTTTATGGTATTTGATTGAGAGATTATCCTTTATTTTATTTTAATTTTTTTTAAAGACATGCTTTGTAATGCTAGTATATTTGGCTAAACACTCGCATGATTAGCCATAAACAGGTAAGAGGACAGATAAAGAGCCAGAAAAACACAATTGGCTCAAAGAATCAATTTATAGTTTTCATTAAAACAGAAAAAACATCAATAATTTTGCTAATTCAAACAGCTACATGCTATGTTACATATATACCATTTTTTACAGAAATAAATAAAGAAGGAAGGTTTTTTTGTTTTTGTCAGGGCAGCTTAATACATTAATAAAACATTCTTGTTGTATTTCTTGTAGCCCAACTGAAACAGTGTTTACTAAGTCGATTTTGTTTTTAAAATCACTAATGGAATATCAACATTCTGAATAAATTGCAATTTGCTCCACCATAATTGTCTAACAAATGTCTCCCTTAATGGCCCTTCTATGTCAAGGAATAGAAAGCTGCATATGAGGAAATGGGACCCAAATGCAAGACTGAAACACCTGAGGAAGATAAAGGTAGTATGAAGGTTTAATTAAACAAGACACAACTGCAGACTAGATGACACAATTAGCACACATAATGAACTGGCAGTAAAGCAAGGAAATCTGAAGCATTTATACAGATGGACTGATTACAAAATAAGAAGAAGGTGTGACAATTAAAAATGGTAGCAGGGAATAGGAAATAAAGCAACCCGAATACACACAAGAAACAGAAACTTTGGTAAATTAAACTAAAACAAGACAAAACAAAAAAATGACAATAAATAAAAACTAAGAGACTCTAACAGAACATAAAGCCTGCAGACCATGACAAATCACTGTAAATTTGGTCAACCTGCCTTTTGTCCAATTTAATTTACCCTCTCTGCTTTAAACTAAAGTACTTCAAATGTCTGAATTTGACCTCCAATAAAACAAACATTCATCCTGTTTGTGCAATTATAGAGACAAGCAGGATCAATGGGATCTAATTTGAAGTAGAATCATTATTCCAAAACACACGCCCCAGTACATCTCTGCATGGAGCCAGAAAAATGATCAAGTGCCTTGATTATATCCTGTATGGCTCTGCGGCACATGCCACAAAAAGAGTGTTCATGTCCAGGATACCATCACCCCAACCTCTATTACATCTTCAGAGCAGTCAATACTGAGCTCTGACCGCCAGTCAGTCACTCTCCTGTTGCAAGCTCAGGCAGAATACAAATCAGCTCAGAAAACATAAAGCCCTGCATCCACTCTGTGTCCACAGCTTTGCTTGGCAGACTGCTTTTTGGTCTGGCGTGTTTCCACAACTTGTATGCCAAACAGCAAAGTAATCCAATGATTTAAAAAAAGCCAAAAAATTACTGTACATGAGCTTAGTAGCATAAAAAAGTTCAATTCAGAGAAATACACAGAACATAACATTTACATGAATTTGAAACAAGCAAGAAGCTACTTTTTAAAAGGATGAATCTCAGCAGAAGCCAAAACGTCAATTTTGCTAGAAAGTAACTATCAATTTAATTAATACATTACTGATGTAAAAATGTGTAATTATTTAACGAATTATTAACTACAAAAAAGATTTTTAAATGGTTTAGTTTTTTTCCTTTTTTTAACATTACAGGTTAACAAAAACAATTAGCTTGCATTAGGATGGCTGATAACAGTTTTTTTCTGCTACGGATGGGAACAGGTCAACACATAAAAAGAAGAAAAAAATATATGAATAAAAATCCCAGTTGAATGATAAGTTGAAAACAACCTATTAATATTGTATCAGATGAAGTCAGAAAGTGTTAACAAAAGGAGGGGATGCACTTAATTTTTTATGTGCAGTTCCTTTTTGCAGAGAGAAAAACAAAACATATGGGTCTGATCAGACTGACATGCTGGTAAAGGTCTCTCAAACTCATCCTGCTCAACCATCTTCCTCTTTTTCTTTGTAAACAACAGCTCACATCCTCACAGTTAATCTCCTCCATATTCAGCTTCCTGCAACATCATACTAACCTACTTTGCTGTCTTTCAACAGCACAAGGTCACTCAGACATCTCATATCTTTACATGTACAGAAATGTATCCAGCCATGAGGGTATTAAAGGCTTAAAAGACATTTTCACCTCACTTAATTTAATACAAAGACTTATTAAAGACTTCTCAATGGCAGCCTGAATAAACTTGAATAAAGAATGATTTAATGAAAGTTGAAAAATCTATCCTAAAAGTTTTCTATCAGTCATCATAGGATTGTTTGATAAACCTGAATTGTTTGCCTCTGCATCTTTTCCCAGATGGCTCTATTTGTAGGGACTATCTGTTGACTGCAAATGAGAATCACAGGGATTCATTGCACTCCCTTTCAGTCTCGCCAGTGTTATGTTCAGGTTAGATGCTGTGCTCAGCACGGTGTTAACTGCGTCAGCACCCAATTGGAACACAGTGGCTTCAGTTTTGATTGTGTACATAATAGGGACTACACACATTCAGTATAAAATTGATTTTAAAAAAATACTGCAGGGCTAAGCAGCTCACTGTCAGTTGAACAAGTTTTAATAACACCTTAATCAAGACCTATTTCAGGGTGTCAGCAAGCTCAATAAATAATTATATTTTTAGTACAAATTACACCTCAGAGGTGGCACTGTTTAAGCTGGTGTTAAGGCAATCTGCTAATTAGCACATCTACACAGGCTCATATTACTCTTTTAGAAAACATAATTTGCATAATAAGGGTTTTTTTTTTTATTTGTGCTGCTCCCTTTCTTATTAACCTTCCATTAACCTTTAGATAAACATAGACAGATCTGAGCATTATTCCCAAGGATCACAAACCAAAAGGCTTTGACCAAAATTCATCAGGCCAGCTGTGAAATTGCTCATGGGTGATTAGGCCAATGATAGCCACTCGCTTCACTGAAGATAAAGATCTTTCAAACACTACTGAAGAGCAAAGAGATGGCAAAACATCTGGAGCTTTGTTCAGGCCTGTATTCATTCTGCATGTGCAACTTGAACTACAAAACAAAAAAGGAAAAAGTGATGGTGACAACTTTATGCCCAAGCTTTGATTTTATCTTTTAAAATGTATCACTGGGATAAATTAATCATTTTAGCTGCTTTGAACAATCATCTAACAAAAAAAAAACATTCTTCCAGATGCGATACAAAAGCACAAATCAAAAAGAAAAGTTTATTTAAAAGCAGAAGCAAATAAAGATGACAAGAAAATTTCTATCATAAATAAAAAAATTATTATAAACAATTTTTTTTTATTTATTTGGTAAGGCAAAAATAGGTTTAATTTATTCTGAGTTAATTAACAACAACAAAAAAAACTTATAACAAACAAGTATTTTTTACATTATTTAAAAGATTTAAAAAAAAAAAAAATAGATATAATATTTAATCAGTGGTGCTTACAACAGCAAAGACCCAAAAAATTAAGTCCCTAAACAAGATTTCTGACCAGTTGCTTTATTCTAAAATCAACATGAAAATTATTTTTGAAAAACACACATCCTTTTTTGTTTTACTTATTCTAATTCTATAGTATCATTAGAATTCCCTAAGTTGTTTGGTTGTGATGTTTCCATACAAAGTTGTTTTTTTACTTGAAAGGGAGGCCTCCAGGACACCTCCCTTTTCATGGTTATCTTGTCATGTCCCTGAGAAAGAAAACCCTTGCAGAGACCCAGGACATGGTGGAGGGATATCATCTCTAGGCTGGTGAGCTGACAAATGTGGTTGGGGAAGATCAGGGAGATGGATGGACGGATGGATGAATGGATGGATGGACAGATGAGTGAATATTTTTTATTAGGTCGAATAAAATTTATCAAGTCTTGACTTCAAACCAATCTCTAGCCTGAGCGTGCATAAGGTGACAGTGGGAAGAAAAACTCCCTTTAAGCCGAAAGGCAAAGCCTCCTGATTGGGCCAAAGTGGGCAATTAAGACATGCTTAATACCAGACTTAGGCTAGCTATTGCAATGATTAATGAACCTGTCTTTGGACAGTTGGAGAAAGCTGAAGCATCTGGAGATAATTCACAGTAACATGGGGAGAACAAGCAAACTCTGCACAGAAAGGCCACAACTCATACAATTGACTGCAAAAACGGTGAAGTCATACAAAAGGAAACTGAATTTGAGCAAACTAAACAATGACTCCAGAAATTAAATCCATCACAAGCACAAAGACAAGAAGAAAAATTTATCACACCACTTGTGAAACAACTTCAAATTGCCAAATTTGTAACTGTTCCCATGTAAAGCCAGTATTTTTAACTCAGCCACAGTGCACCTGTTAGGCTAATATAGACTGTCATGACAACATAACATCTTGCAAGAAGAAAAGTCATACCTCACCATTAAACTTGACACAATGTACAGTCAATTCCTAGATGAATGGTAAATATTTTTTACTGACCATAGTTCTGTTAATTTCTTTGTTTAAATTAGGCTATAAAGTAGATGAACATATAAGTAAGTTGCCTTTACTTTAGCACACTGATTTTTTTCCTGCAACATTCCCCATATCTGAAAAGGACTTTATTACACTGAGACCTAAAAGCTTCTACAGAAAAGAAGAACTGAACACTCCCAGATGAGGAGAACCGTGATTGAATGGGTGCCCAGTCACACCCAACCATAGAAAAACATTTTGGATTTCAAATTTGGATATATGTGCTATCAGAATAATTTTCACTAGAAATTCTTCAACAGCAATGAGGTGTTGGGTTGGCCCGTGTATCTGATAACACTGCACTGACAGACTAAATCCAGAACAGCAATAAAAAAGTTAATTTTAATGTGTTAAGTATATAAATAAATAAATGTAATTTACAAAATAACTACTGTGCAGAATAGATAATTTAGAAAAGAGACCCAAAATGTTGCATTGAGGCGTTCAAAATATAAAAAAAGATAAACACATAAATTAGTTAAAATGAGAATAAATGGAGAAATAAGAGTGTTTGCTGCTTTCATGTATTTTTCTACACATAAACACAGGTGTATGCATATTTAGGCTACAACTGTGGCAGTTGGACACAAATGCTGCAGGTCTGAATATAAATTGTTTTCTCAACATTTAAAATTTTGTAACTCATGTGAATGACAATACATAACTACAATATACTGCCAGTAGGAACCTGATCTATATGAGGTTAATTTGTATGCAGCACCCACAGGTTTTTTCAGCCTAGTTTATCTATTGACTATGTATAACTGTGAATAATGTGTGTTTCACTCACACTCTTTGCTGCTAATTTACATACTCTTAAGTAAACCATTGATGTTCAAGTGGTTTTTTTTTCGCATTTGCGCAACATTGGTTGTGACATAATTATTATATCATCATAGAGACTTAGCAATTTTTGTTAAAAAAAAAAGGATTCCCTGACACGGGTCACCTGGGCCCCCATCTGGAGCTTGGCCTGGGGGAGTTCAGATGATGTGTGAGCCAGGGGGCGGCCAGGGGCAGGAGTCCTGGTAGCCTAATCCTCAAGTGCAGAAACTGTGAATGAGAAGGGTTGGACCTACTTCCACTCTGGCGTTGTCCCTGGTGCGAGGCAGCACCGAGGAGGTGTGGGCATACTAATTGCCCCCTGGCTGGGTACTTGTACATTGGGGTTACCCCAGTTGATGTAAGGGTAGCCTCACCCTGCTTTCGGGTTGGGGGACAGTTCCTGACTGTTGTTTGTGCTTATGCATCAAGCGGCACTGCAGAGTACCCACCCTCTCTGGAGTCCTTGGGGTTGAGTGCTGGAAAGCCTTTCCCCTGGGGACTCCCTCAACCTCCTTTAATGCTCACTTATGCAGTGACAGTGAGACCTGGAGGGGTGTGACTGGTTGAAACAGGCCCCCCAATCTGAACCAGAGTGGCATTCTGTAACTGGACTTCTGTACATAACAAACACCATGTTTGAGCATAGGCATGTCCATATGTACACCTGGCACCAGTTGGGCCACCATGTGATGAGTTGGCTTAGATGGTGGGGAAGAATGCCGGTCAGGTCTGGCAAGTCCAAACATGTCATCAGGATCTGCTGGGAACATCTGGCAGAGTCCCCTGTCAGAGAAAATTTTAAATCCCACCTCAGGCAGAGCTTCAATTGTGTCCCGAATGAGGGAGGGAATATTGAGTTCCATGCTGTGTTCCGTGCCTTTATTGTTGAGGCAGACAGCTAGAGTTGTGTCCGTAAGGTCGTTGGTGCCTGTCATGGTGGTAATCCTGAAACTTGCTGGTGGACACCAGAAGTAAGGGATTTCATCAAGCTGAAGAAGGAGTCCTATAAGGTTTTTTTGGCCTGTGGGACTCCGAAGGCAGTTCATGTGTATTGACAGGCTAAACAGAATGTGGCTTTGTCAATTGCCAAGTCAAAAACTCAAGCTTCGTGAAGATTTTGGTCGACATCCAACAACTAAGGTATGGGAAGCAGTTCTCCATTAACACTGTCTTGAGTGGGGATGGAGGGCTGCTGACCTCAATCCAGGACATTGTGGGTTACTGGAGGGAAATCTTTGAAGGCCTTCTCAATCCTACCAACACATCGTTCGGATAGGAAACAGAGCTGGGAGATTCTGGAGTGGGTCCTCCTATTTCCAGGACTGAGGTGGTTGAAGAGTATTTTGGTAACAGTTTCCAGGGTGTGGACAAAATCTGCCCGGAGTTTTTTAAGTGTCAAACAATCTTATTATTTGAAGGATAAAACCTTTAGAAAGCATTTAACTGCAACTATTCAACAGTTTAGTTTTTTTTCCCTCAATAAAAACACTACTGTGTTTAGATTTTTTTTCTATTATCTGTAGAAATCAAATCAAGATTTGTGTGAGCATAAAACTTGAATAAAGCGATGCTGTGAATTGTGTGAAGCTGCAAAGTCACAAATTTCATTTCAACTTTCCCTCAACAAGCCCAGAAAAGGTGTGAATATGGCATAAAATGAGTTACGGAAGCAGGGCCAATTGATATTTAATTAATGTTAGGCCTGACTGGAGGGCCCAGGCTCATCTGCTGCATGTCTCATCCAATATGCATGATTTACAAGCCGGCTTCTTGCCACAGCAAACTTTCCACGCAATAGGGAGCACCAATGTGAGGTGATGTACGCAGTCAGCATAAAGAGCAAGCAAATAATTTGCAGAAACACCCCCTAAATCTTGACAAATGGCATGTGAACTATTCCACCAGACAGAATGCTTAAATTCATAATATTAAAATGCAAGAGCATTCAAAAGCCCAGAGAGTTTGAATTCTGTTTGAACAGTCATATGATGAGGATTTATTTAATTTGATTTAAAATATTTATAAGCCTTAAGAGTACACACAAACCTTTGCTGTTTGGGGAAGCACCAAGTGGCAGAGGACATCTTTTCTTTTTTTAAAAAAGAACCTTTGATTTATTTATGAATGTTTTTTTTTTTACAGATGCATCTGTGAATGTCTGACCCAAAATGAAGTGTTAAAAACTCTTTTTTTTTTGTATTCTTTTATTTCAGTTAATTTGTTTTGTTTTTTTTGTCTTTTTAATTGTTTGGAATGGAATGGCAACATTATGAAGTAACAAAAGCTCAATGATACTCGTATATAATATTAAGAAAATGGAAAATATTTTAAGCAAACAAAATATAATTATTTAAATTAAATTCTCATTGAAATAAAAAAAAAAAAGATTATGACATACCTGTTTGGTTTTATAGTAATAGAAATCCAAACTCTTTTCATTTTGATTAAATCTGGTTGATAATATTGAACATAAATAGACAGCAAAAACCTATCCTGAATATGTTTCCTGTGTAATCAGTTCAGATAATGATGATGGTTCTTTAATTGGAATTATCACGAGTCTGGGTTGGTTGAGTTTAAAATTGGAAACAGCAGCACCCTCACATAGTTATTTATACCCCGAAAATGCCATGTGTTCATTTGGCTGTGATTATTAGTCCACCCACTTCCATCTCTTTCCTCTCTGTCACTCTCCATTTTTCAAACACTTTCACACTCATCAGGATGGCTCCAGGTTTCTGCCCTGGCTGCAGTTAGCAGTCACCATGACCATACTAAGGGACAGATGTTACAAAGTTGAAATAAGTGAATAACATGACATTGTGGAATCAGCTGATCCTTCTGGGTTCAAATAAATGATTCATGCTTCATTTGTTTTTTTAATTAGTTTGTAGATAGATAGATAGATAGATAGATAGATAGATAGATAGATAGATAGATAGATAGATAGATAGATAGATAGATAG
>JBAMIG010000001.1:10708124-10728573 GCA_037177335.1 Kiunga ballochi | reverse complement strand
GATAGATAGATAGATAGATAGATAGATAGATAGATAGATAGATAGATAGATAGATAGATAGATAGATAGATAGAGGACATATTTGTGAGGACATCAACAGAGGCTGTTTTAGGTATATCAATTTTACTAATATAAGCTTCTTTAAGTGAAAAAGCCTGTGGGTGGTGAGATTTAGAGCATTTATGATCCAAAAGTGTTTATTGTACTTCAAAAGCTGAAAATAAAGAAATAAAATTCTAATTTACATGTACATTTTAAAGTTAAAGGCAGCACATTCTTTACCAGGCTGCTGTCCAATAAATTATCATTTTCCTGCCTGGGCCATCTGTCAGCCCACTAACATTGGCCATGTTACATTAAATAAACGCCTGGCTTTTCTCAGGAGCCCACAGCAGCATTATTAAACTGCCTACCTGTGTTACAATGATAGATCTCCCACAAAACTTTGGACCATAAGCAACTGCAAGTTACCTATAAATGCAGAACACAGAGAGATTGCTTGTGCAGACAACCGATAAAAGCAATGAAATAAGGCTGCACACGGCTGAGTGGCTTAGTATTTTGACAGAGGGCAACTGGACGCATGGAAAGGTAAGCAGACAATAGTTCAAGGACTCAGAGTTTTAAGTTGGGAAGAGTGTAAACTTTAATATATCCAAAAAAAGTAATAAATGCATAATATATAAACAAATGCAAAGGGAACATTTAAAGATAGACAATGGAACTTATCCGGTTCACTTTCATAAATCCATAACAGGGCTGGGTAGTCGAGCAACTACTGTTCTAACTTGCAGATTGTTATGTCTGCAAATGACAAAAAACTATTTCATATGAGGACAATAGCTATTAGCATTAGCCTGGTACCATTTACATGGAGGGCAGCTTGTAACTTTTTTGTGTCAGTAACTGAACAGAAATATGAAGTATTCTGTTAGGATGCTCAACTTGCACAAAATGTTGATATTTTTACATTTGTGATTCTCCACAGTTTCAATAGTGGTACTAATGGTGAAACGTCATGTTCATGGGCACTCATTTTTGTATTACATTCAATTAGCCCACCAGTAGATAGTAATAATTCTCAGACACTGAGACATTGAAGGAAAGTAATTACTGTCCTCAAAAGTAATATTTGTATATGACGGGGAAACGCTGTGTCCACAATGATCAGGCTTGTTCAAAAGTTGGAATCAAAATCTGTTAGTAAAATCCTGAGCAGGAAAATTTTACAGTTGTCTTGAAGCCCCAAAACCCAAGAGATCCCAAAAGCTGCATTTTAATTGCATGTGTAATGAAGGTGCCAAGTTGTAATTGTCTGGATTTTCATTCGATTGAATTAAACCTAATATCAATAATAGCATAATTTATATTCAAAGCACCAGTCATTTAATGGCTTTATACAATGTAATGATGCAACCAAATGAGTGAACAACAAATTTAAAGGGATATGATGATACAACATGTAAGTCAAATTCAATGTTAAGCCTAAATAATTGTGTAATTCACGATACTGCAGCTGTATTTTGGTTACTGCATGTTTGGCTAGGTTAGGCTTCCAGTACAACCACTGACTGCATAAAAAGAGTGTACAACTTAAAAAAAGACAGAAAGAAAATGTAGCTCACATTTGTCATTCCAATACAAGCAAAGGTGTAACTCAAACCCTAAATAAATATGTGCCATTTGTCCTACTGATATGTTAGGCTGCCCATGGAAATATGAAGCCAAGACATAGAAATATTTATTTTAGTGAGAGGTCATTTTCTCAGATTATTTCACATTGCAGTTAAAAAAAACAAACAAATACCTTAGGAGAGGATCATAACACAAGACAAAATCATAATGGGAAAAAACACAAAAAGTTAATCTAAAGGTGTACACACACAGTCCAGACTATGAACAATTAATTATGCAATAGTGAACTGACAGAAACCAGAGAACCTAAATCTGCTTCTGCCTCCCAGTCACAATTGTGTCTGCTTGCCAATTTCCCACCAGGCCTCAGTGACAAGCCTGTGGATGTCAAGCGTGATAATGGATGGTTCTAATGGTCAAGCCTGGACCGCACATTAGGAATCAGGTCGATTCTCAGTATTGCACACAGGAAATGCTGCCAGCAATCAATGCTAGGCTAATGTGCGAAAAGGAGTATGTTGAATGTCAGTGTTACCAATCAATAACTATTCATTTTCAACAACCGCATTTCCACAAATAGGACACTTAATATTGTGCGATTGGATAATTACCATGCCCAATTAAAGATGTGTGACACTAAGCAACAGATAGTAGATGGAAAACATCTGCCAAAAGGTCTAATGGAGACACCCACCAGACTCAGATCGACAGTTGGGAGATGGATCTTGATGTCTGCAAACTGTGAGACGCCAGCTAAACCGGCAGGAGTCAGATAATCCTCTCTCCACCTCCGCAGCACCGGAGATAATGGATGTCCATTCTCTCAGATTCTGCTCTAACAGGAATATGTTGCACCAAAAGGGAAAAGACGCAACCATTTCACAAGTACTGTTGTTAAATATTTAGGAAAAGCTGTAAAAAAATTTTTATTATTCCTGATTTTTAAAAAATAGGACAAAACAAATGTCATCCACAGAAAAATGTCAAAGTAATTCATTTAACCATGTAAGAGGCAGAAACAATTTTATCAGTTCTATCATTTTAGCACTGTTTTTGCCTCTCTTTGCAATACTCTACGCTCACTCACACATATTTGGAAGCTGACGTGACAGGAGGTCAGTACAGATTACCCTGTAGGAGGACAGAATGACATCTCAATTTCATTTCTTCCAATCCAGATGAATGAAAATATGTTTAATATCTACAGTGGTACTACAGGCTTATGTGGAAGTTACACCAGTTTACTGAAACCCTGAGGAAGAGCTGACTCTCTTACAGTGCATGTTGTTTATGTGCTCTCACACATAATGTTTTTGCCAATAATTATCACAGAAAATGACTTTCATTTGTTAAAAGATATTTTTTTCTGTCTTCAAAGCCTCTTATGAGAAAATAGATTAACCTCAATTAACAGGTTCTCTATATTGCAACATTGCAGCTTCAGTAACATGAGCTTATATTATTTTTATATATATATTTTCAAAGCAATAGTATATTTACTCAAACTTTTTTTTTAGAATTATTTTATTTGTCTATATATTCAATTTAAAACATTTTAAAGTGATCACTTTTAACCAATTTTTACATTTTTTAAAGGTCCTGCTGGTTTAGCTTGTGTCTTCCACCTTGCAGGTTACACGGATATAAGTCAGGAGGAGGAGCAGCCATCTCTCAACTGGAAGGTGGGAATTTTGTTTCCAGTCCTCCCTTCACTACATATCCAAGCCCCAGACTCTGAACCCCAAGTAGCCCCTTGATGAGCATATTGGGGGATGAGTGAGTGAGTGCATCTGAGTTAATGTTTTGTCAATATAAAGCGCTTTGAGCAGTCAACAAGACTGGAAAAGCGCTATATAGGTGCAAGTCCATTTGCCATTTTAAGAACTGCTAGGAAAGTGTGCCAGCAAAGATAAATTTGAGCCTAAGATTGCATTGATGCTACTTTTTAATTTTATATTTCAGCCTCTGGGTAACCAGACTCTTCCTGAAACGTTATAAGTGGATCGACATTAAGATTAGTATATATTTGACCGAATGGTCCTTGATGTGTCTCTGCCTCATTCCCACCTATGAAAGCTGTTTCAAAACATGTCTTCTGCACAAAATCCCAAAAATCTTTCCGTAATTTGGGGTAAAGTCGCTAAAAACAGACAGACATAAAACAACAAATGTAACCTGGTAAACATACAATTAAAGTTTGAAATAAAGAGATTTGCATTTTCCACAATTAGTTGAAAAATTGAGACACGCTGTCAAGTGTGTCCCAATTTTAATGTATGTTTTGAATAATTAGACATACAAACAGTAATGCCTGACTAGAAGGAGGCAGAAAGTATTTATACCTCCATTAATTAAATCACCAAAGCTAAAATCAGACAAATTGACAGATTAAATGTATATAGTGTTTATCTGTGAATTTGTCATAATCCAATCTCTATTTCAAATGTTTCTAGGGACAGCTGCCTATCTTGACCCCTTTTAATATTCAAAACTGTTTTCAATATTATTTGTGGTTGCTTTAATGTCTGTTTTCCCCTAATGTTTGTGTTCATAGCATTTCTAAAAAGGAAAGCTCAGCCGTGGTGCTTCATTGACATGTCATGTAGGCTATATATGAAGCACCGTGACCATGGCATCCACAGATATTTTGATGGGCGTTTTGAGAATGTGAATAAGAGAAATTGAATACGAAACATAAAATAATCTGAGAAAAACATCCACTAATGCATATAATGTAGAAGTGACAGCAACGAGGCGGTGGTTTATTTATTTATTTATTTATATTTATATTTATTTATTTATAACACACAAGCAGTCATTTTTAAGAAGACCTGGGAAAAAGTCTCCTAAACTAAATTAGGGAATATTGCTATAGCATAGTATGAATAATTTAATTATGTTAAATCAACATGATTTTAAAAGTTAAATTTAGAAGTTAAAAAAATATGTATGTACTAAGAAAAACCACCATAGCCTAAATATTTCATCATTTCAGTTAGCTCATGCTGTTTTTAAAGCTTAAATTACAGATATTGCAAACTTTTAACAGATAACTATGTAGACAGATTTAAAGATATTCATCAGCAATTTTTTACCAAGTTTTGGAGGATACAGAGACATATTGGTTTAGGTTTATGATCAAATGTTGAAATGAATCTTTTCAAATGAGTAGTGCCTTGTGAAGCTGAAGCAATATACTGTAATAAGGACAATGTCAAGTCAATTTTCTATAAAAAGACAATTGAACATTAGAGAGTGAGTCTTAATGGAGAGCTTAAATGCTTACCATCACCCGCCCACAACATTATCCCTGTTTCAATTTTGCATTCACTTTCCAACAATAGCGAATTGCAATTAAATCAATTGGAGGAGAAATGATGAGGTCATTGCAGCAATGCTTTCATTCTTCTACAGACATTTTGGATTGCAAGAAAAAACTATTAGTCTTCCTCCCTACCATTTGAAAATATGTCATTGTTTTTAATAAGTGATCATTTTAACCATTATTATTATTGAATATAAAAATATATACTCCATCTAAAATAGTGCTTTTGTCAAACATTTCCCACTATGTTTGAGTGAATAATAATCAGAAAGTAAGTGGTCATCTTTCTTTGGCAGCAAAAAAACAAAAGCAATTATACAGGAAAAGTTTACCTCATTAGGGGTCAGGATTTCCATAACACCAGAAGGATTGGATTTATTACTGTGCATTACCTCTTTCTAGATTTTGGCAGAGGCAAACATATGAAGACTAATAGGGAGGGTGCCTTTACTGAGCAGGCAATATCTGCAATCAAATGGAAATAGAAATTTTGGCCTGAAATGGAAAACACATTCTTACACTCAAGAGGAAACACAAAAACCACTTAGGTTGTTTGCAATAATCAAACCCCTACTCCACAGGACTACTCAGCTCCAGCTCTAATGTTTACCTGATGTGTTGTTTGTATGGTGCAGGTGTCAATATGTTGTTCTATTAATACAGAAACCAATAATTACCCTTCAATTATCCTTCATCAAAGCCCCTACGGCTGCCACCTTTACAACTTTGGCTGATTTTAAAGACATGTTGCTTACTACCAGACCCAGACCCTATTCTGAATTCAATGAATCAACAAAACATGCTCTGAAATAAGTTTGTTTGTAATGAACAATATTAAGTAATCCAATGACTAAATAAATTAGATAGATAAATTTCTTCTGAAGGTTTTTGGTTAAATCATTCAGAGTTAAAGAAAGAGCCAAAGGTTGATGCTTACAAATATTTTTCATTTGCACAGAATTTGATGCCTCTTTTGTGTAAACATATGATTATTTTATCATATATGAAACTGGTACAATATCTTTTCAGGGTACAAGCCGCAAATTTTGACATCTGCAAGAATGTTAACATCATTCAGGAAAACAGAACAATTTTAGCAGTTATTGTAATTGTGTCATGGAGCCATGAGTCTTTTACAAGGTAAGGGTTATTGACAAACAACATTCTCTTGTTTCATTTTGCATTAAAAAAAAAGCCATTTTACCTCTCATGTTTTATTCTTGCCGTCATTATTGAAAAAAACTATTAAACTGTCTGCATTTTGCTGTCAGAATATTTGATGAAACAAGACAAATCTATGGTTTAGCTCCACTAAATCTGAAAACATGAGTTCAAAGTCTGCAAATTATGACCCAGAGTCCTGATAGTATTGTGGTTTACTCTGCAAAATCCAGTCATTTTTATTCACTAATGTTGTGTACTTTGGTATAACTTTTGAGAATTTTGCATTGAAAAAAATGGAAACCATGACAATTTAGTAACTTTTTCTAACATTGTTTGTTGTTTATGTTTTTTTTTTGTTTTGTTTTTTAATTATAGCACAGAATGTCATCTCAGTGAAAATGAAAATTCAGATTTAAAAAAAGTGGTAATTTTACCTCGCTATTACATGGATAAGTTGGTAATAACTTATTAACAACTGGCGACCTATCCACGGTGTACCCTGCCTCTCACCAGGCATCAGCTGGGATTGGCTCCAGCCCCCTGGTGTTTGGTGAATAAGCAGTTAAAAATGGATGTTGGTAATAATCTTGATTTGATTTAAGTGATTGCCTTAAATAGTTTAACTAATTGAAAGTAGATTAAATTAGTTTATTGGAGTATAGTCAACCTAAATGTACAAATGTCTAAATGTTAAATATCTGTCTGTCTCAATACAAACATACGTGCATATCTGGTACTTTATGTCAGACATAATGGAAAATGTGGAAAATCCATCCATCCATCCGTTATCTACCGCTTTGTCCCTAACGGGGTCGCGGGGGGGCTGGAGCATATCCAAGCAGCCAACGGGCGAGAGGGAAGCTCGATGTAAAAAACCAAATTGAAAAACTTATAGAGATGGATGATGTCATGGCGGCATATCAAAGATCGCCATGGTGGCACGGTTACACCCACCATTTTCACCAAATCTTTTCATCAACATGTTTTCTACTGTCTTACCCAATTTAGAGCAGAATGGGTTCAAAAAGTCCAAATAATGGGTGTTTGTGTAATAAACATACATTTCTGGCCCCCAGGAGTCGTGACTAATTAATAAACCAATCATTGACCCATACATGCCTTCAAGATTGGTCTGGCATCATGTCGATCCATTTTGGTGTAGACATCTTGTTTTTTTTTTGGGAGCTTTATCAATTTAGTTTTTTATGGCGAGACGTCAGACTTTAAGGCTCCACTGCTCGCATATGAAATCTCCTATTAGAAGACAATGACACATGCTTTCTGAGTATGCTGACAATTTTGGTGTACCCTTTGACTTCTATTAGAAATTTAATGTTCTTGCTTATCTGCAAACCTCTTCACAGCAAATTTTGTCATCAAGTATTAAAAAAACAACAGTTTAATTTGAGAAAATACAAGCTAATTACATGAATTATGGTTTACCTTAGAGTGCAGCAGATGTTAGTTTAAACTTAGAAACAGAACAACGTAATGAGTGAGTAAACTCCTTCAGATCATCAACCCACACATAACTTCTGGATTGAAAAGGCCAACAATTATCCCCCCGTGTGCATGCATCTTATCTTCTTTTTTTCCCTTTTCACTTATCTTCTTTTTTCCTTTTCACTTACAACTTAGCATGTTTGTTCTGTTCATCTTGCCAATTAATTGATGTGATTTGAGAGAAGTGAGAGACAGTTCAGCCTTAGTGCCGCACGCAGTGTTGTGACATTCAATTACTCTGATGTGTAAAATAAGTAATTGTGGGTCTAGAGGAGGCAAAAAAAAACAGTCCCATGAGGGGATCACTGAAACATATATGTTCTCTGATATCTGACTGATAGGATGATGCGGTTGCAATGCTGCTGAAACCGTAACACTTACTGGTCCAGATGGTTATCGCTGTCAAATGGTTTTGGCCCTGTTCTTAGTTCCTGCAGCCTAACAGGGAGTGTTTTTTTTTTTTTATCATATCAGATTATGTGTCTGTTACAGAGGTTGAAAAGTGTGTACTAACATGGAACCAAAATCCTATGGTTTCAGCTCAACATGTAAGACACATGAGATCAGCAGGGCTTGGTTAATCAGAAGGGAAAAAAACACGCCTGGTGGTAAATGTAGATTCTTTTCTCTCTTGAGATGTTCTCCAAAATTTCTGCAGTTCAAAGAAGCAGAAATGGTTAAAGATGATTCCATGTCCGTGGCAATTTACTTGCTGAAAATATCTCATTAGCAAACAACGTCAAAGGAAATACGTGAGACTTATTTGGGTTAACTAAAATGTTGTGAGTTAATAAATAAAAGTGCTGTACAACAGCAAGGTACAGAGATGAATTTTGCAACTAAGCCTGTTAAACCTTGAAAATGTGCTGAAGCACCAAACACCTAACAGGGTGTTTGCTGTTTGCAATTAAAAAGTTAAACTAAATTGAATTAAAAGTGAGACTCGCCAAGCCCAAGTGATGGAGCCGAGAAAAACACATACAAAATCCCCGATACTGCATGCATTAAAAGCATATCCCAGTTATCCCAGCGAGAGGCGGGGTACACCTTGGACGGGATGCCAGTCCATCGCAGGGCTAACACAAAGAGACAAACAACCATACACACTCACACTTACTCCTATGGGCAATTTAGAATCACCAATCAGCCTGCATTAAAACATGATATTATAAAATGACAATAAATTAAAACTATCCAAACAATCCAATCAAAAACCATTCATTCATTCATTCATTCATTCATTCAATTTATTAAAGTTAAGTTATTAAAGAATCATTTGATCATCTATTGCTTTTCTAATTTGTCATTTTTCTTATTTTCAACTTTAATTCAGACACATTGATCCATACAAGCAATTGAGAAAAATTGAAAATATAAACGTTTCTATTTGATTGTTCAATTAAATATTATTTTATGTGTCCCTTGAATGACACATTAAACTGCAAATAAAATTTCTCAGGACAGCATAAAAAGTATGTACATTATTTGATACAAACATATGCCTATCACTTGTTCATTTTGGATGTGATAACAATATTCCAAATGCATCATTAAATGCCACCTGAAGTTTTTTGTTTTAGTTTTACTAGAATTGCACTATAAAAGACTGAAATTAGTACAATACCTTCTGAAGGGAGCTTTTTTTATGTCTACGTCTGTACATATATTAAACTTCAATGCATGCATATTTGCTTGCATATAAATTTTACAGCCTTGATGGTGGACATCAACATTTCATAAATAATTTCTGGTTATATGACCTGAGTATTTGTCTTTGTTCACCGCATTTAACTCTTGGTTTTTCCAAATAAAATCAAGAAAGGTTTTATTTTTAATCCTCCTTGGTTGTAGCAATCATGGCAACACTATTTTCAGGAATATATATGATGTCATACTGCACACCATACGTTGCACAGAATCAAAAAAGCTGCTGTAGTTGTTTGCATGTGAAGCAGAGCATAAAGCTAAATTTAGCTATAAAGTCACGCAGTGTCCCAAAACAAAATGTTTTGTTGCAGTGCCATCAAAAAGGGAAAGAAAAAATATCTTTAACCCTTTAACTTCCACGTTAAAAAAAAATGGCTGATAAAAAGGTTTCTCTGCATTTTTCTGTTGTTTTTTGGACAAAAATAATCAGAATATAAGTATTTTATCCAAAGGTTGAAATATAAGGTAACATAACAAAACAGAGTAGTATAGATGACTCAGGCAGGTTTATTTCCATAATTTGTTAAAGAAAATCATCACAGTCAATAAAAATTTAGCTCTTAAGATCATAAAGAGCTGATTCTTTAAACAACCAAAACTTAAAAGATTTCATAATACTATAAATGATTGCAACACAACTGCATCAGACAGTTGTGAAGAACAAATCATGGGGCTGTTACAGGATTATTGTGCTGTTAAGGAAATGTCAAAGTAAACAACAAGCAGTCCAGAGCTCAATTTAACACACAACTTCACACTTCTGTCCCCACTTAACTGTACTTTCTTATTTATCCTGTCCATATGACAGGACCAAAACAGTTCTTAAAATAAAACAAAATCTCTTTTGCATTCAAGTATGGGTTTTATATTTGATTTGACTTCATATGATTGTGGAGCTAGTATAGTCCCACATTTTAACTGATTTGGCCAATACTGCTGCCTATATAAAGATCCAGCAGGCATGGAAGGAACTGAAGCTGAGAAAGCTCCATGAGAACTCCTGAATGTCCCAAAAATCTGTTTCTTATTCCAGTGAATTGATGCAATAAAAAATAGAACAAGGCAATATAAATGGCAACTACAATTTAAATGCAATATAACATCAAACTTTTCCACTTTATCCGTGACTGTGCCTAACAGCAACCTACTGGTGCAATGTTTCCTCCTTTCATATCAGTCTTTTCCATTATTTCTCATCCATTATCACTGAAGGTCAACACAGAACACCAGTACAAGAAAATCCAAGCACCTTGTTCATGTTGGGCGACTTCGGTTTTACTGCTTCACCTGACATGTCCCTGCACACTAGTGTATGTAAGAGTGCATATGTGTGTGTTTATCATTGCAGCCTTGTGTAAAGATGTGGGTATAGTGTGTGCATACTTTTGAAAGAGAGGGTGAGGTTAGGGCCCTTTCAGACAGCATCTGCTTTTTCTGCCTAGCAGGGCAGTCAGACAGAGAGGAGGCATGATGGGAGAAGAGAGCGTGGGTCTGCCAGGGCTACTGATGCACATCTAAGGATGACCTTGGAGGTCTGAAGATGAAGGCTGAGTGAAATTTTAAGGGAACATGAAAAGGAAGGAGACAAAACCTGCCTGTCATATGTCACCAAGCTGACAAGTAGTGTGAGTCATGCAAGTCCACTTTCATGTTATTATAAGAGGTTTTACAATATTTGGTGTTGTGGAAAAATACGATTTCAGTGGTATTCAACTCCACGTGCTTTTTTCTTAGACATAATACATGGAAAATAAAAATGGTATCAGAATAAATGATGATTCAGGGTACTGTAGGCAAAATGAACTAGAAAACGGAATCTCTTTGAGCCACTTGCAAACATGAGCTGGTACTAACAAATACCATTGAATTTTAGCAATCACTGACACTATACCCACCCCTACAATGATCCTCACTGGTTTGGTGACTCACATAATAAAGTTTTGAGTTCAGCATTTTTGGCCAGCTCTATTTTAGCAGATGACAAGATTACAAGATGAATGAATGAATGAATGAATGAATGAATGAATGAATGAATGAATGAATGAATGAATAAATGAATGAATGAATGAATGAATGAATGAAATGAACAGTATTGATGGCTGTAAAATGAGCCAATCACTTAGCCTGACTGAGAAACTGCTTATATAGATTTTTTCCAATCTTGACTGAGAACTCCCTTAAATTCACCAAAGTGCAAATGATCTATTTTAACATAAGTTTAAACATATTTCTGCAGCATGGTGGTGCAGTGGCTAGCTCTGTGGCCTCATAGCAAGAAGGTTATGTTTGTCCAGTGGCCTTTCTGTGTGGAGTTTGCATGTTCTCCTCATGAATGCGTGGGTTCTCTGCGGGTACTCCGGCTTCCTCCTACCCACAAGACATGCATGTTAAGTTAATAGCTATGGTCAAAGTGACTGCGTATCACATGTAAGTTGCTTTGGATAAAAGCATCTGGCAAATAACTGTAGATTTATGATTTACTTAATTTAATGTGAATCTAGCATATCTTCATATATTGTACATTACCTGTTTATTTTAATCCTGGGTCATACGGACCTATCCTAGCAGCTTTTTGGCGAGAAATATGGTAAGATCATAAACACATTGAGAAAATGTTTACACTGGTTACCAGCCAAATAAGAGATGTCTTTTCCCTAAAGACATCTATATAAACACTTTTTTGCAGCCACAGAAATGGCTCTATTGCTCACCATTTAATAGAATAGGTTTATGGCTCTTCCAATGCATCTTCTTTTTTAACAGTTTAAGAGTTACCATGTACTCTTTTTTTCACATCATGTTAATTGAGCAATTAGTATTACAGTTTGGTTGAAAGGAAAGGATGACATTTGGTCAATGGTCCCCAGAGACGGCATCATACATCTTTCTCCCTACTGTCACCTGGAAAACCACCTGAAAGTAAGTTTTAAAGGTAGGTATTGTAATAAATTATATAAACTGTGAATATTGCTTATCATAATAATAATCAGCATAAATTATATGTAACCTTTGGTAGTTTTAAATAAATACCAATTCTTCAAATCCATATGCATTGAAATGTCACACTACAGGCCTCTAACTTTAAGGGATTTACGATATGTCACCAACATAATTACTTTCACCAAGGATGTTATGTTTTCAGGGAGAGTTTGTCTGTTTGTTTCTCCGTCTTGTCTTCAAACAAGATAACTCGAAAAGTTATGGACCGATTTTTATTACATTTTCAGGAAAATTACTGAATGGGAAAAGGAACAAATAATTCAATTTCTGAGGTGATCTGGGTCATCTGGTTCCAGGAATGTTACAAAGGATTCCTTATCATTGCCAGATAGGGTCATTTTCAGCAAATCTAACATGAGAAAAATAATAAGATTGATGGAGGTCTGCGCTCTCCGAGTGCTTTTCTATTTACAAAAGGAATTGCAATTTTACCAAATAGAAGCAAATCACACAATAAACATAGCTAAAGATTACACAGACTTTCTTTTGATACTGTATTTTAATAATATCATTGTGTTTCATCCTTTTGTCCATGATAGGCATGCATTGATATTCAGATATTGCTTCCAAGTGCAGTGTTGGGCATTGGGCTGTCAGTGTACCAGCGTTTCAAATGGTATCTCCAGTCTGTGGCATTTTGGCTTCAGAATCAGCAACTGTTGCTAATGCACCTTTGTCTTTCACTGAAAAGCTATTGACTCACTTGCTATTACAGTTTCAAATCTTTCTCAGTTTTAAGATAAAGAGACTTGAGAAAAGATAAAATTGATAAATGGAGATGAGAAATGAAAACTTGAAATGAAGTTCACTATGTAAAAAAGGCCAATTCAGTCAGTGATGATAGAGGTCAAATGAATAACCGAAACCATTTCAACTATCAACATAGCCATAATGCTCACAGTGATCGAAGCCAATAAAATTTTTTTTTTTCATTTTATATCTTATCACTATTATAAATCTATTGAAAAATTCAAGATCCCATTTAATCTTTTTACAGAGATATTGTGGCCAGTCAGCACAGTTTGGAAAATAAAGTATTCACCTGAACAGTAAGGGAGAGCTGGAGAGACGAACAGGAAGATCAGAGGATGCGTTGCCTAAACAAAACATTCAGCATTTTGGTGTACAGACAGAGTAGACGTTTGGTAGATGAGCTGTGTATCTGACACCAAGCTGATTATTAAAACAGTTCACACCATGATATGTGCTTGCCCTTTTCATGGTTCATTACCACAATGAGATGTCCTTCTACATTCAAGCTGCACCTCATTAAGCCAGCCATTAAATCATGCATACTGAGAGAAAATTATTGAAAAACAGGAATGTGCCATTGTAGATAATGACAACTTACTGTGGTTAAAAAGCTATGCTTCAAAAGACACAAACACCTGGAAGGGAAATGATAAAGAAAATGCAAGGTTTTTATTATCTTCCAATAAAAATGTCATTATGTTTACTGTGGCAAATCAAAAAGCAATTGCATTTCATTTTCATCCAGCCATGTTTGAACAGGCACTGACGTCGAAAGCACCCACATGCGGTGTGTATTTCATCAGAAACACAACTCAATCTGAGCCGTGACCATATGTTAATACACAGCAGATTTTAATCTGAGGGCTTTCATCTGACTGCTTTGGAACTCAGTGATGTGAGACATTTTTCTCTGTTCTTTAGAAAGCAAAATGTTTTGTTTTACAGTCTACTTGAAAAAAAAAACATAACAAGAACAAAGAATGATTCTTCCGCTACTTAGAAGTATTAAGGTTTCACATATAGCTTGAATGGGCTTCGGCCTTTGATAGAAGACACGCTTTAGAAACATCAGTGCAGGAGCATGTTGAAATGGTGTCACAAAAGGTCCAGACAGATTAGGGTGCATATTGTCTTCATGCTTAGAGGCAATACTTCTCTATTTGACTGCTTTATGAAGTTAAGATTTATAATATTTCATGTTTTATCAGGGTAATGGAGCATTGAAGTATCGCTCAGCTGCTGTCTGCTGACAGCAGGGTAGACCCTGGCCAGCTTGCCAGACCAACAAGAGAAACAAGCAACTATTCACACGCACTCAAAATCTCAATGTTTGAAATGTTAAAATGCAAAATGAAGTCAGCATGCATGGCACCACACTCTGTGGTTCTTGATTATAACAACTGCTCTAATAAGGCACACGTCTGTCATTTCTGACAACTGAGAAAGCAGACTGAGTTGAAAAAAGGTGCACAATTATCCACATGAGGAAGATAAGCCCACAGAAACTGGAGGAGGAATTCAGGATGAGTCACATAATGATTACATAAACTAATCCCATACTGAAGCTAAAACCTCAAACAAAAAATATGTGGATGAGTGGTAGGCAGTGGGGTTAATATGCTGGTTGAGACTGTTTAGTAATCTAAGGCAATAATACTCTGAGACAGCAACATACAACCTCAACTCCAAAAAAGCAGGAGCACCTTGTAAAGCATAAATGAAAGCAGAATGCAACGATTTGCAAATCTTATGGACCCCTTACATGTGAGAGGCTCTGCCTCTTTGAAATGCTCAATTGATTCCTAATCATGACATTCCAAAGAATCAATGTTGACAATAAACATATGAACTTTGCAAAGACCTTTAGTTGATTTTGTATCAAATGCCTCTCATACCATTTGTTCTGCAAGTTTTAACTTTTTTAAGATGTGATGTTGTCAAATTAGAAACAGGCCAAACTTTTTTAATTAAATGTCTCTGAGTTGTTGTTTATATTCTACAGGGAATATAATATGAGTGTATACATTTGTGAATGACAAATTTAGGTTTTGTTTGGTTTGGCTTTTCTTTTCTTTTATTTTTTTCTTTTATGCCGTATACAGCATCTAAGAGTTTTTTCAAATTTGAAGTGATATGAGATTTTCAATGATCATTAAGATATATAAAAAAACAGAGGATTTCACTAAAGTGTGGCAAAATTAAATTTGTAATAAAATTTTTTAAAATGGAATCAATGAAAGTGTTGCTATTAAAGAAGTTCGTATTTGTCTTATTTAGATTACAACAGAAAAGGGAACAGCAGTGGTATCCCAGATGATTTTCAAGGAAGTTGGTCTCATCTGGTCTCATTTGCCCTTGCAATAGTTCTATCAATATATATCAATATATCCATATCTTGCATATGTGTACTGCTAATTTGGAAGGATGTGCCCCACAGGCACTTTGAACAAACACAAACTATGTGACTCGACCACATAAATACTTAGGGACAAATATGTTCTCAGCCTAAGTCTCAATTTAAGTGCAGGATCAATCTGATTCTTTCAGCAATGTTTCCAGATGGAAGCTGATTTTTTTTAAGCCCGAGCACCGAAGGCGGTGCGAAGACCTATTTTCTTATATTTAATATATATTTTTATTTATTAATATTTCTTATGTCCAAGTGTGTTTTAAAGCTTTTAGGAATATTGTCTGTTTTTGTTTGGATGTAGAATCACAGACACTAGATTTGAGAAATTATTACTTGTGTGTGTGTGTGTGTGTGTGTGTGTGTGTGCGTGCGTGCGTGCGTGCGTGCGCGCGTGCGTGTGTGCGTGCGTGCGTGCGGGGCTGTGTGTGTGTGAGTGTGTGTGTCTAACAACATCTACTGATCTGTAAAACATAAAAGAAAGTCAGCTTCCCAGTGTTGTTCCAGAAAATGACATAATGGAGAATTACTGGCAAATTATTTGTAAGAATAGAAGTGATGTTCCTTATGCTCGGGCTCGGTCCCTCATAACCAATGGAGCATTGAGCATATGGAGTATCTTTTTTTTTTTTATATAAATAACCTATTAGTGATTTTCTTTTGAGCATGGTTGGATTTTTTTCAACACTACTGTTCTAGGAGACACAAATAATTTCTGAAATTTGCCAGTAATTTGTTCATTGTTGGACAAGAGTTAAGGATTGTTTTTCCTCACAAGTGGAAAAGGTCACAATGATTAATTAAATTAGCCACATATACTCCTTTATCCTAGATGAAGTCTGGGACTATTTACAGCTGCCACTGAAAAAGAACCAGCATGGGTCTTGGACAGGTTGCTGCTTTATTTCAGGGCCACTATGGAGAAAACCATGCGTGGTCAGATCTGTCCATCCATCTACTGTCTATCTGCTTATTCCAATGAAGGTTTGCAAGAGGGGCCTAGAGCCCATCCTAAGCAGCTACAATACTGAAAGGTATACTTTAAATTACATACTGGACAGTTCACCTTCATATTATCAGACTAACGCAATCCCACCAATGACCAAAAAAATACAGCTTGAAGCTTTTTGTACAGTACAACCCATTCATGCACAGGGTGAGCAGATCAGATATTAACAGCACTGGGTCTACTAACTGGGCTATCATCTGGCCCAAATTTTAATTAACAACACTATTAAATCCATGTTGGTTTCCAAAAGACAAAAAGTTTATTCTTCAAAGAACTTGTGAAAAATATAATCAAAATTTATGTACTACACAGCAACTTTTAGAAGTGCTGAATTTAGAATATATAATTGTTATCATGACATTTGCTGAATAAGCCTCCCAAATGGCAGATGGTGTCTTTCTCCAGAAATCTCTGCAAGCCACCTCATCTGTCTGCTGATGACAGGAGCCATTTTACTAATGCACTCATGAATGCTTTGTCTGTCATACAATGTCCTTGACAATCACCTCAACTGTCTCCAGTGGCAAAGAAATGTATGATAGATCTTAGGCAGAAACTTCCATACAGACTAAGGGTTTTTGTTTTCTGGGTAAGCAGGCATCTATAACATACATATAAAAGCTATTTTTTTCTTATTTTAAATTGTATAATTAGATAAATTCAGTTCTTGTTCTTGCTGGTTAAACATGTAATGAACTATTATAGCTCCTAGTGCACTTCAGTATTGATTTTAGTTTTTTTTTATTATTCGTTATACCATGGTCAGTAAGAATGCCAACTGGCGTTACATACATCCATCCATCCATTATCTACCGCTTTGTCATTAACGGGGTCGCGGGGGGGGGGCTGGAGCCTATCCCAGCAGCCAACGGGCGAGAGGTGGGGTACACCCTGGACGGGACGCCAGTCCATCGCAACTGGCGTTACAGTGTTTTTGTAAAAGCGCACATAGTTTGGTACGTTAAATCACTGTTACATTACTCCGACTCAGGCATCACCCAACACATTTACCAAATGGTTCAGATCAGCTGACCTCTAATAGGTGAATGACACAAACAAGATATAGCATGGATTTTGAGGAGAATTTTACAATTTTTTGGCCGAAACAAAACATTTTGATGAATGAGAAGAGAAGTAGAGCAAATGAGAACAGTAAAAGCAAAGACACTAGGAGTTAACATCAGAAAGGTTAAGCAAGACTGAAGACAAGAAAGAAAAAGGGAACCCCCAAAACAGTAACTAGATGTGCATTCACAACCTAAAGGACTTTTTGAAGGAGAAAAGAAAAAAAATGTACTGGATTGGGCAGCTAGGGCGCATGTAGTTGAGCAGGTCATTTATTACCCAATTCAATTCAACTTTATTTATATATTGCCACTTCATGACAGGGTCATTACAGGGTACTTTACATCATATTGAGCTAATTCATCAAAAACCCTAAATAAGAGAAACTATAAGATTGCATCTAATCTTGACTTCGATCAAATCCCCAGCCTGAGCAAGCATTAGGTGACAGCAAGTTAGTGGTTCAAATCCCAGCTCTGGCAGTCCACATGTCAAAGTGTCCTTAAGCAAGACATTGAACCCGCAGTTGCTCCTGATGTGTGAGTGTGTGTGTGTGTGTGTGTGTGTGAGCTCATGGGACAATGACTGATAAGTATCAAAGTGCTTTGAGGGCACAGATGTGTAGAAAGGTGCTGTACATGACCATTAACCATTTATCAGGACCTGAACTAAATGGCATGTTAAGGGTTGTTTTTATGTGTATCTAAATAAAATCTGATAGTAAAACATTCCAATTCTCTTAAAGCTTGTTTAAAATTAAAAGTATATCAAGGCCAACATGAAATAGTTCTTATAAAAAAGCATATTCAGCTAGTTTTGTAATAAAAAAGGGAAAAACTGTTATGAAATGTTTATTATGTGGGACCACACATGGATTAAACAACTTGGACCTCTTCATTACATGGTTTGAATCCATCATCCTGTTTTAGACTGTGCCATGCATTAAAATTGTGTAATGCACAGGTCCTTGTTGTTTAATCCTTACTTTTATGTCCTAACGGTCTTGACCTGCTTTTATCCTATCAACCCTCGAGGACCCTGATATCCTCTTGCAGCAGCCTTTTAATCATCCCAAAAGTTAAAGCAAAAAGCCAAAGGGAGGTTGATTTCAGTCATAATGCCTCATTTGTGGAACAGCCTGCCAAAAAACATCAGGGCCGCAGAAACTGTAAATATTATTTTAAAGGAGACTCAAGACCCACATTTTTATCTACTTTTTCACAAACTTAATTAATTTTTATTTCACTGTTCTTAACCTCTAATGTTTTTAATTGATATTTATTTTTGTATTTATGTATTTAGTATTACTATATTTTATTTTGTTTGTTTGTTTTGTACATTTTCTTTGCTTGTAATCCAAACATATATATAAATATCCATCCATCCATCCATCCATTATCTACCGCTTTGTCCCTATCGGGGTCGCGGGGGGGCTGGAGCCTATCCCAGCAGTCAACGGGCGAGAGGCGGGGTACACCCTGGACGGGACGTCAGTCCATCGCAGATATATAAATATATTTTCATTATTATTGTATAAATGACTTGTTTTTATTCTTATTGAGTTTTTAGCTCTTGTTCTTCCTTATGGGGAGCCTATTGGGAGTTGTGTCTCGTCTGTCTACAGGGATTAGGGTGTCTACACCATGAGTGGAGTCTATCCTGGTCTGATGGAGTCATGGTGGTCTCTGTGTCTGTGTAACCATGGATTGAGACACCTATCACCATGGATGGCCACCATTAGGTGGATTTCCTCATTTGAGTCATCAGTGCCTTGCAATGCCCCTCCCGGATAACGCACCCAATCTCTCTTTTTTTTCACCAAATCTCAATAGGATACATGACCTCCCTCTCCCCAGCCACATTCACCAGCTCATTGGGGGGGATCCTGAGGCGCTCCCAGGCCAACCCCAAGATGTAATCAGTCCACCGTGTCCTGGGTCTCCCCTGTAGTCTCCTCCAGGAACACCTGCCTAGCGAGGCATCCAGGAGGCATCCTAACCAGATGCCCGAGCCACCTCATCTGGCTCAATGTAGAGGAGCAGCAGTTCTACTCTGAATCCCTTCCAGAGGGCCAAGCTTCTCACCCTATCTCCGGCCACCCTGAGGAGGAAACTCATTTCGGCAACCTCTACCAAGGATCTCATTCTTTCGGTCACAACCCACAACTCGTGACTATAGGTGAGTGTAGGGATATAGAGTGACCGGTAAATAGAGAGTTTCACCTTCTAGCTCAGCTCCCTCTTTACCATAATAGACCGGTGCAGCGTCCACATTACTGAAGACGCAGCACCAATCCACCTGTCAATCTCAGAGAATATAGATTATCTGGTAAATTGATTATCATAACAATAATATCAACAGCAACAATGTTGATGTACAAAGAAAGTAATGCTCAACACAGTAAATGAGTGAGTTTTCAGCTGTTAACAAATAACACCACAAAACATAGCTGCCTAATATCTTATGCCGCTTTTCCATAAGTGCCTACTCAACTTTACTCTCCCGGCGGTACTCTATTCGACTGCTTTTCCACTACAAGTTGCAATCCTCTAATGTGGGAGTGGTCCCTCCACGCAATGCAACTTTCTAGAGGCAAGACAAAACACCCTAAATCACATCAGACCAATCAAGGGATGCCAGCCTATGGAAGTCACACTACTTGCATGACTCAACAACCTTGGAACCTCAATGAAGTAGGTATGGAAAAAGTATTTAAACGGTTTGACAAATCCTAATGGAAATGCTCTGCTTCCTATTGGAGTCATGTAAGGTTGAGTAGAGTAAAGACCAGTGGAAAAGCAGGTGCAGTGGTTAGCACAGTGGCCTCACAGCAAGGAGGTTGCCGGTTCGAGCCTTGGTGTGGGCAGGACTCCAGCCGGGA
>JBAMIG010000001.1:10678266-10707172 GCA_037177335.1 Kiunga ballochi | reverse complement strand
ATTTTTAGATTTATATATATAGTCAGTCAATTAGGACAACAAATGTTTGGGCTTTTGCTTGTCATTAAGCACTTTTACAGTGTTGTGTTGTATAATCAGAATATTTCCTCCTCAAGCTGTTTAATCCAGCCTAGGTTCAGGTTCTGTTCCAGTTATGGCTCTGTTTTCAGCAGCTGGTGCCCTGGGCCTCCAGTGTTGTTTCCAATCCCCAGCTGAGTTTACTCATGTATTGACACACACATCTCTTCAGTTTCAAGACTGTGATATCTGAAAGGAGTTTACATGTTGAACAGTATTTGGATGGTTCGATTCCCTTGTCCAAATCATTTATGATCGCTATTGGCCTCCTTTGTGCTTGACAGTCTGGCTGGGACTGCTGTTACCCAACGGTTAATTTGTGCAGCAAAGCTTTGATGTAGCATTGCTCAAATCCTTCAACCAGAAGATGCAGATCCTTTTGGCATCTCTTTATTGTTGTAATGGCAACTTGTTAATGCTCTGACATAATCTGATTGTCCTGCAGATGTTAACTAGATTTAACTCTAACTCTAACAAGAGCATTGTTCTATTGATACATAGATAAAGAGGTTTGCTGCAACTACGTCACTGTTAAATAGTCCTTAAACATTTTAAATGACCATTAAACTATATTTGGAAAGATAATTCAGTTAAATCTGTCATCATCCTAATAATTGCATCCTAATAATTACTATAGCAGATTAACCTAATCTAAACATATAAATCAACATGGAGGTCCACATATTAAAGTTCACTGCTTCAAGTTTATAAGACATAACTGTAAATTATTTTGATCCCATTATTATTAGCACAAAAGAGGGCAGAAGTCACAGTGGGTGACCTAATTTGGTTTAATACTGTAATAAGAATAAAGAGCCTTCTAATGGGCTAAGTCATGTGCTGTGACGCATGAATAGAGAACTTCTAACAGCTCCCAGTGATGGACTTACTACTGTACATAGGCAACAAAATGGTCATTATCGTACAACTCATTTCTCATATCTCACATTCACAGTCGGAGCACAAAAAATACTGTTAAGTACTGGGGAAAATTATGGTATTTATTTTGCAGAATCTCTATTTTGAATGATGTTATAGCTGTAATTACACAAAATAAGAGTGGGAGCTTTATATGCCGTGTTTTTGAAAAAGGGGTGATAATAGGCGAAAAAATGAATGAACGCACCCGCAGTTCTACTGTTCACTCGTCTATAAGTGTTTCTTTCTTTAAACACTAGACAACAATGCACATTAATTCATGTCTACAATGCAATAACGCATAATACATCTGTACAACTCTATCAGTCATTCTTTGTGTTTAAAATATGTTATCCACATGAAAACAGACTTAACATTGAATCCAGTAATCCAAAATAATAACTAGCTATCCAAAATATGCAAATTGTAACAGAGCCTGTAATTACACCTCTAGTTTATACAAATGAAGCCCTTGGTTTGAACTTGTCACATATTTACAGATTACCACTGGTGAAAGTGATAAAAGCTGATAAAATTGAAGTCTTCTGCTGAGACACTATTTGTTAATAAGAGGCATGATAGGGCCTCTCTCTTTACTTTCATTGTGCTTACTTGCTAGAAATCGATTTGTGACTCTCCTGCTGCCATTGTGTCTGACAGATGTCTTTTTGCCGTTCAGCAGTCACAGTGTCTGCAGTTGAACGATGGCAGACCAGATAAAAGGCCTCTAGCTGCCTGTTGGGTTTGGAGCATGAAAAACCTCTTAGATGTTCTCCTCTATAGGCATTGTTGACAGGTCATAGAAAGCTATGGTCAGTATTTGATAACAAGAAGCTGAAAATCAGCAAGTAACAGGAGATGACTGAGGATGCCAGTGTCAGATGGCTGAACTACCACTTCAGATGACAGGACTTTCCATTAACAACCCTACTGTAAACAGACTGTGACACTAAATATCTAAGGAGTATAGGATGTAGTTATTTGAAACTTTTTAAACCATGTAAATAACTCGGTGTGTAAAGTCAGTTACAAAGTCAACCTAACAAATGTTTTGTGACTTATTTTTCTCTCTAAGTATATTTTAGAACTGATTACAACTACTGCTGTAGCTTTGAAAGCAAACTTTAAAGGACGGTGTCTAACATTTCTTTTTTCAGTGTGTCATGATCTACATCTTGGCTTACATTACCAATGTTCATTTGAATATTTTGGTTGTGTATATATAATAACCATAAGTTGCAATACGATAATAATGTAAATAGTTTAAGTTAATAGTTCCGGCATCTTTCCAAAACACACATTATAAAACACATATAATAGTTAATAGTAATAACAATAATAATGATAATAATTTTAAGCATCAAAAATAAAAAAACTATTTACTCACATAGTTGCTGTTTCTTTCTTTTTCATTATTTACTTTAATATATTCTAGAGTTTTAAATAAAATTAAAAAAATCAACTAACTTACAAATACAAGAAGCAATAGATGGAATTTAAATATATTTCTTGGGAAATCTCAGAAATAGAAGTATGAAGAAGTAATTAGATGATATGGAGCATCGCCTGAATTCTGTAAGTTTATAAAAGCATTTTTTTAGCATGGGGAAATTAATAATTTTGCCTTGAGAGTTGCTAACTCAAAATCGGCAAGGCAATTTTATTTGTATAGCACCTATCATGTACAGGACATTTCAAAGTGCTTTACAAGAGAAAAAGCAAAAGCATTGCATATGATATAAAGAAGAATAAAATCAGCAAAAGTCAAAATAAAATCATAAATTAAATTAAAATCTTAAAAGCAAGATCAGATAAAGCTACACTGCATAAGTCATTCAAAGATGCATGAAAAAAGAAATGTTTTCAATACGGATTTAAAAGTGTCTACATGTGGTGAGAATTTAATATACTGGCAGTTAGTTCCACATGTTTGCATCATAACAGCTAAATGCTGCTTCTCGATGTTCAGTCTGCACTCTGGTCTGAACCAGCTGACCTGAGTCTTTGGACAAAAGAGCTCTGCTTGGTTTATATTCTCTGAACATATCACAGATGTATTCTGGGTCTAAACTGTTTTAGAACTAATAAACAATCAGCAGGGGTTTAAAATCTATTCTGTAACAGAGCCAGTGTAAAGATGTTAAAACTGGTGTCAGACCTTGTTAAAGCTCGAGCTGCAGAGTTCTGAATGAGCTTCAGTTGTTTCTAGCTCTTTTGGAAGTCAATTACAATAGAAAACCAAATGAAAAACATTTTAGTTTAAACAATTCATTCACCTATGTAGTGTAGCACTCACTGGAATACCAATACATAGTACTCAACACAGGATTGTGACTCCGCATATCATAGAAATAAGTCAGAACTTGCAGTGATGAAAGTATTTAGAGCTAAATCTTTAGCCTGTATGGAAGACTAAAGCCGACACCCTAATAAAAACAAAACTGAGCCTTTATTACAATATAACATTAAATAAATTTATAAAACAAATCACATTTTAACCTGTCTAAAGTGTAATTTATCACATTATTATTATTATTATTAGTAGTAGTAGTAGTAGTAGTAGTAAAAAAGTTACGTTTAAACTGTACTCATCTTCGAATGTGCTGTGAGGAAAACCTACACGCAGTACACCAGGAAATGTCTAAGTGGGATTAAATTGTACTTCATCGGAGGGAATGACATACTTTGGTAAGGTAAGAAAGATATTCACATATTTTTCAGATTATTAACTCTTCAAAGAAACGATGCTTCTACAAAACTGACGCCTCACCAAAATCACAGCAAAGTTGACTGTAAGCTACGATCTTATTCTCTTTAAAACAAGCCGTTCACTTTGCTGGAAGTCATTTTGACTATGTTAATCCAATGTTAATCCATGTCTATCCTAATCCTGTAGTTAACCCTTTTGATAGATTAAGTCAGAGGCAAGAGAAAAATGTAACAAAATATCCACACACTATTAATACAACATCAAAATATCAAGACAATAAGTGACTGTCTTAGTGCAGGTGAGAAGGTCATAACTGGATTAAACTGTGATTAACTTGTGGTCACACAGTTTGCTGAATCTATTCAGATTATGTGCTGTGGGGGCTAAAATGAAATAAAACAGCCTCCAGTAGAATATATCCTAAGATAAAACCTGACACATATAAAAGCAAAGACTTAAAAGAGTTTTTATTGTCCCTAATGCCATGGATATATACTAGGTCACAAAAAAAGAGATGTAGAAAATAAATAAGTTATAAAACCTTTAACTGGTAGACAGCGGCTGTAAGACTTGAGCTGTTGCTAACCCTTTTAGAAACATAAGATGAGGTTTTCAGTGCATATAGATTGTTTGCATGTGAGCTTCTGAGTAAAACAAAACATTTTGCTCTTCCATATCAATAAACATTACACTTACACTTTCATGATATTAAATCTTTGGACAAAACACTTTCACTTAAACCTTCAGAATTAATTAAATTTTCATTCACCTTGCTTTTCTATGTGTTTTAGTGAATAGTAAATGTAGACTGAGGAGATGAGATTTATGTAGTGATTGTTAACTGAAAGGCAGAAAAGGCATAACTGGATATATTCAGTGCAGATTGACACTTATTTTTTTCTTTTCAATGTAACCAAGTACATAACTATGACATCAGCCTAAGTTATGAAGAACAGCTACAGCAATAAGCTAATACTTTAATTGAAATTTTTCACCTCAGTATCAAGGATTTATGTTCATAAAATGTAGACAGCAGTAATACAATCAAAGACCAAACATTGCATTATAAAAAATTGATTAGAGGTCTTAAGTTTTGAATGTCCAAACTGATAAAACTTCTTATAATTATTCTGGGATGCAAAGATGTAGAAACTAAATCGATGCCTTAGTTTATAGAGCACCACAGAAACTAGTGATGAGAATGAGAAGGGCAATTATGTGCATTACAATCAGTAATAAAATGCTAGATACAATGTTTTGCATACTCTGTAACCAGATGCATTACACAACACTTTGGTCTCCAAATTGTTTTGTCATTGAAGTGCACATCAGGGTAACATGTGTGTTTCATTTGATTAAACAGAAGTCATATATGATGTGTTTGCTGAGGCCATGCCAGGTGTGTAACTATAAAAATATAGATTTATGGTGGCAGAAAATGCATGAATTATCCTGGATGCATGTTTTATCTGCAATGTTTTGGAATTATGCTTATTTTTTAAATTAGTTTTGCCTTTGTGGTAAACCTTATACAAATCCTCCACACTAAATGGGCTTTTTTTTTAAACCCTTAAAATTTGTGAAGACAGGGTGCAAATTGTTGAGTCTTGTCACATACATAACATTTTCACACAATGGTAATTTTGCATAATGTGGATAATCCCATAAATCAAGGCAGCATTGTCTCTATCAAATCTCATCCCATTTGGTTTCTTTATCACACCAATCTATCATCACCATGTTCTGCAGATAAATATCAAACACACAAAGGAAAAGGATTATGCATAATTGTAAAAGAAGAAATCTAATTAAATTATACACGGTCTTTAAGCTTCTTATCTGATTGTGAGATTGTAACATTGCTGCAAGTTAATCTCCTTTGATTGACTGGCAATATGGCAATGTAATGACAGCTGCAAATACAAACATACAGTCTTAAATGTTTTACAAAATTCAGACTTAATGTATAAACATCTAAGAAACAGCTCAACAAACAAAGCACCTGTTTTCCTGCCCCATTTATATCTTATCTTTAACTTTTATTGTGATTTCATTTACCCCATAATAATTGTATTTGTTCTGATTTTTGTTGTTAGTCTTGTTTATGCTTGAGTTAACAAAGGTTTTTATCTCCACCGCTCGCATTTTTTATACTATTTCTACAGTACTTGTTTCTCCTTCTTGTATTTAACATGACATTTTTGTCTTTCCAGCCTCTTGTTTTGACATTTGGCACACGTACTGCAAAACCAACCAGCATTCATTAAAACTGTATCAATACCACAGTGGTTTAACCTCATGGTAGCCAATTTAGGAACTCTATTGCCGAAGAAAGCTTCTGTAAAGTCACAGAATTCAAAGTGAAATACTTTTGTAAATTAAACAATTGTGTCATTTTAAAAATATACAATGAGAATGGCGTGAATCTTACTAATGAGGACGGAGAAAGCTATCAGTAATCACTGCTTTGGTCAGCGCTCTCTCATAACAACACCTTTATGCCAGCAGCTCGAGATCAAGCAGCATATGGACACAGTAAGAGATCCTCCACACCATTATACAGATTAAATGGGTTTAGCGCTATCCTGCAGTTTTTAGTGTGTAGAACCTGGAGCTTATCATTACCACCTGTTGTGAAATACTGCAGATCCCTGATTCATCGGAAAGAATTATGCACAGAATAATGTTCTCCACCATCAACAATATCTGTGCAGGAGTGCTTAACCTCTGCACACACCTTCACTTTTCCTTAGAGAATGATGTCACATCAAGATCAAGTTTAAAAACTGAGAGCAAAGGCCTGACTGCAGTTATATATCATATAAAAATATGTCCACCGTCTTAAACAATTCTTCAATGCAGGAGTATTTCACATACAATGATACAATATTTGTGTCCTCTGTCAAGACGGACTATGAAAAATGGTGGCAGCTAATCGATTAACTGCCTGTATTTAGGCTACTTTTAAGGAAGTATCGGTCAAGTCTGGTCAAGCGATGTCTAATGAATAGGTGGCTTTACTGAAACATTTAGAAACTAAAGCAATAGACAGTGTAGATAAACCAAAAATGGAGGTAAAATACAAGATTAACATTAACCAGAACAGAGTGAGGAATAGAACGGGCAAAAATCCTTTCAAAATACAACCTTGCTTTATTTTGTAGGCTACTATATTACAGTCCCTGCATTATCAGCTAAATTACATTTTAAAAGGAGGGATTTGGCTATTTTGTAGCAACTGTAACTTTATTAAAGGGAATCCATCAAGAATGGACATTCCCAGTGACAGCACACTTATTATTTGTTTTGTATTAAACAACAACTGTGGGTCATTTTAACTATAATTACTGTCCGCCACAGTTTTAATTAACATCTCTAAAAAAGAATTATCTAAAGACTGTTTTTCCGCCTTTGCAGGGGGACTATTCCATCTGCTTTATTGGTAGTCAGATTCTTGTTTAAGTGGCAATGAAGTTGTATAATTTCATGAATAACTGATATTATTGGTCAAAGAGGAGTTGACCAGAATCCATTAACATACTATGTCTCAGTGAAATTTGTTATTTGGCAACTTTAGCTCCACAAGCTGTTAATTTCCAAATGAGTCACTGAACAATTTCCTTTTCTATCTACATTTTACTAGTTTACTAGGTGTGTTACTTTTAATTAAATTTCTCTCATAATTTCTTCTTTCCTGCTATATCATTGGCTTGTAATATTCATTGGCTCATTTCATTCTTCATAACCATAAATTCTATATGTAAAATAACATTTTTGTGGCTTTAGCCGCTGCTGATCCCTACAAGGAACTGAAGGAATTCCTGTTTGTTTAAGGGTCAAGCACCAGGGGACAGATGTTCAAAAGAGGTCACAAACACACAGTGGGTCACCAATACAGGAGACAGGCTGATCTGGCCTATGACAAGGAAAAGCCTGTTTGGCTGTAATGGCTGATAAATGTCAGAGCCTCCCGACAGTCTCAGATGAGCGATTGTTATGCGGCTTCCCAGAGCTGCTGAAGCCTCCAGTAAGACTGACAAGCAGTAGAGGAAACATTTTCTCAGATAGAATGGTGTGTTTGGATGACCCCCGCTTCATTGCAGTTGCCATAGGCAAAACGAAGGAGAGTGATTAATCAGGTTGTTAGCATGTTTGATGGAGAGTAGAGAGAGAAGAGGAAGAATCCATGTGCTGAGAGGGCAAAAGGTAACAAAATGAAGAGGAGAGCTCTGCTACTGTGATTCATGCAGGGTTACGGAACCTCTGAGGAGCAATAATTTTTCAAGTTACAGGCCTTGATTGCAATAATGTCCCCACAGCAACTATTATCTTTAATGACTATTATTACTGCTGTCATAAAGTGGGGACTGTGGCAAGTCTTCGTTTTTACGCAACTACTCCTTGGATTGACTCTATTGATCGAAAAGTTGGGTTTATTTTTAAAATCTTTCAAATGCTAAATTGTAAGGGTTAGAATTTAGCATGGTAAAATAAAAACACAAAATGCACATTAGCTGCTGAGAAAGACAAATACAAATACTTAGAAAAAATTATTTTTCTCCCGTGACCCCATTAGGGACAAAGCGATAGATAATGGATGGATGGATGGAAAATTATTTTTCTCAGTATATCATATATCACATGTTTGTCTGATGAGTTTAGAAACCTGTTTGCATCACTTCTTGCATCTTGTCTGGAGCCATGGAAACCAATCAGCTGGCTGTTATTTCAAAGTAGAAAATGTTTCAACTTACATTTCAAAACCTTGGAAACTTTCCTTTTCACCTCGCCAACCCCTGAACCATCACAACCATCTTCATCATCGCAGTCTCCGCTGTAACGTCCTTCTGCATCTCCACTTCCTGTTTCAATCTGATCCAGTGATCCCAGTTTCGGGATGGATTTTCCTTGCAGTAACTGGTTATGAAGAAAGACAAAAATGAAATACAGTTTAAGGAAGAATTCAAATATTTTTATTATGAACCAGTGTGAGTCTGTGTGTTTTTATGTGCACAAGGTAAGAGCTTTCTTACAGTTGCATTATACAGCATGTTTATTATATTTAATTCTAAATTCACTGCAAGGTAACATTGTACACAGTCAACTTTTGACTATAATGATAGGATTTTATTAAATATACATTTATACTTTATGTTTAGAAAAAAGTACAAGAAAACACAGGATTTGCATATTATGCCAATCAACCACAAGGGTCCCACACAAAACAACAAGCTGTATAAAAAAAATAAGCATTTTTGCCCTGAAGTTAGCTGCAATTAAACTTTTAATGAGATTTTTGCCAAAAAAAAAGCTTATTTGTTTAATAACTTATAATGTTTTATGCACTTGTGAACCAACACTTGATAAAGTATATCCTATATAAATCCATATTACGAGATGCATGACAGTCCTTCTTCTTGGCCTACAGGGCAGCTCAACTTTCTGCTGTAATGCTGTGCCGCAGAATCTAATTCAAAGACTCTGTGAACTCGACACCAGGGGAAATGCAACCCCTAATTGGCTCATTTAAATTCATGGTGCGTCATTGGATACAAGAGAGAATGCTTTGTGTTGATCAGAAAGGTAGTGTCTATGGTAATTAGTAACTGCTGTGGTTCAGAGCAGGCAGGGGAGAGACAGTGTCAGGGTTGCTGGGACATATCCGAGCCAGTTTGCTGTCTCTGCTGCCGAACAGTGTCAGGTTCGATGATGAAGAGCTCGAGCTCTCTCAGCTTTCCCTTTTTGTGTGTTATTAGCATGATTTCCCTTCCAATTACAGCAGGAATATGACCAAATGTTCAACATATTATAGAGAATAATGGGCTTCCACGGTGCCAAAGTGTTGCCTTGTTTGGGAGTTGACTGAATTTTAACACTGTTTCAGAGGAGGTAGAGCACTGCTCGAAGGCTTTGTATGTGTTCAAAAGCTGTCAACTCTGGAGCCATCTTTAAAGGAAACAGTGTCTGGTAATCATTAGTTTGCACGTGGGAAACAGTAAGTATCTGAGCTGTAAGTTTCATCTTTTTATCATTTTGCACTGAGCTAAAAGGTGGAGTGTTATTGTTCTGCATGTAAAAGTATGAAAAAATATCTGCTTTCTGGGACATATTCACAAATGAACTGCATTGTGTAACTTTCAGTAAAATATCAAGTGAACTCGTTTCTTAGTTTGAAACTTAGATGAAGAAGTTTTCACCTGGAAATTACTTCTGTTTTACTAATTGGAAACTGATCATCTGCATATTTACTTGATCAAATACAGATTTCCCAGTTCATGCCTAGATGGTTTTCATGCAACTAAAAAAGATTAAACATTGATTGCAGCTATATAAAGTTAAAGTTGTCCTGTATATCACAGTCTTTTATTTAATATGTCTTCTTAAAATAATATTAGAATCAAATACCTTCCAGAAGCTAACGGTCGGTTTGTAAGTTGATTTTAGATCTATCCTTATCCTAAGAAAGTCCAAGGAGCTTATTCTTAAAGACATCCACCTATAGAGTGTTTGTTCTCCACCCTGCTGGAGATTGGTTCAGATCCATCTTGTTCTGTCAAGCGCACCGATAATTTTATCCATCAAAAGAAAAAAAAAATGTCCTCAGGCCCTTCTTGGCCCAAACTGTGATTCTTCCTCTTGTGAATTTTCTTCAGAGGTGGTTAGCCTTCTTTAATTTGGCCACCATAAATCTTGCACTTTAAACATTTGAGGTCAGTTTCAGCCTATAAAAAAACATAGCACTGGATAAAATGCCTAATTTAGTTTTTGCAGTTAATTTACACCGTTTAGCATTTTTTACAACCTCGGTGTCTGCTCACAATGAAGCCTGGTAGTCGCACTTCAATATCTTAAATATTTTACACGCATTAAACTTGCCAGAAAGAAATAATAGTAATAGTAATCATTACATGGCATATCTTATTTTTTGATTGCAGTCCATTACAGACATCAGTTAATATCAAGAACACAACTGAAAATTTCTCTGTTGCACAAAATGATATGGTTCTTCATTATGACAACAACATGAACTCTATTAGCTCAGAACACAAATATTATTATTAAAAAAACCTTAATGTTTCTTTGAATGGGGAGGGCAAAAACATGAATATTTTTGGCCTTCATTTCTGTTAAATGAAATTAAATTGTTGAGATGATACAAATGTAATTTATACAATCACATGCACACTAAATAAAGCTTTAAAAAAGGTTTGATTATGAGAGGTCAAACCAGGATTTGGTTTAAAGTGTATTTGCTAAATTTGGTTTTACCTTATCGAATACCTAAATCCATGAACAAATAACCTTTGTCCGATTCTCATTTTAGTCATTACTAGAACACTTGATTTGGATCAAACAGTCATAATTAATTGATCAAGTCTTTTGAACTATAATATATATGTATATCATATTTGACCTATCCTGTCACTAAGAAGGCTGTTTGATCCTTCAGTTTGTCTGTAACTGGGGAGAAATGGTGCAGTGTTTGATTATATCGAACAGCTACACCAGTCTTACTGAGTTGCCTAACTGTGTTATTAGCCTGTCCTCTGTGAGACAGGTGCTTTGATTTGTTCCGTCTCTGGACATGCTCCTGCCCGCTGTTGATGCAGCGTGTGGATTACCAATGCCACAAAATAATACTACTGCCTTGCAAGATCCTTTCCAGATTAATGAATTTTCATATTTGTAATTATAACCCAAATTGAGGACAAATACTTGTCCTTTTCATTATAAATACATTTGCTGCAGAACCATTTAATAGTACTTTGTATTAAAAATTAATCGGAAATTTGGAAAACATATGTGCTTTGGTACAGTATTAACCTTGAAACACTAAGTGTAATTCATGTAGCTTTTTAGATTAGCATCATAAGGCTTTAATTTAACCAGATCATCATTAATCTGCATGAAGAAAATATAAACTCCAGCTGTTCTGCTACTTACAACCATTTCCCACAAAATAATGGTTAAAATTAAAGTGTTGTGCAATATTTTGGTTTCACTAAATGCAGGTATTTTTTTCATTAAAATTCTTTAAGGTCTTTTCATTGGCTTTGCCTTGTAACGCATGTCCAACTATTTCAAGGCTGACTTCTATATATAAAAAGGTCAGTTTGTATGCAGCTGTTTCAGCGTAAGTCAAGGTAAGAAGTGGATATTTGTCTGAAAGATAAAGGCCAACGATTCATTTATGAAATTTACCACTTAACTGGCTTTGGCTGATCTTCACATTTAATAACAAGTTAAACACTTTTGTCATTTTGTGTCATTAAAGAACTTATAATTGGGGGTAATAAAGTGCTAATAAAAGACAAGTGAGCTTCATGTTGAAGCATGAAATATATTAAAAAGATAAGTAAAAGAGGGATTGTACCAACCTGGAGAAATCAAAATCAAATGCATCCCCTACTCACCTATTTGCACAAGGATTGCTATCTCTTCAGCATTGACACACCTGTTATAGCAACACTGTATAGCTTTCATGTAACTGGTTAATTGGACAAATGATTGCAGTCCAGGGCTTTTAATGTCATAGGCACAAACTGGACAATGCAGAAGAAAAAAAAGCTATAATTTCCATTTGAGAGAGCCACAGCCAGAGAGACAGCATCTAATGGGATCCTGTCATTCATAAGAGGCAGAAGTTACAGTGGCAACAATTCAACTGTCAAGCAAAATGGCAAATGAAAGGTTTTTTTTTCCACTCATGGAGTAAAGTAACTGCTCCTTGTGATTCACCAGGACCTCAGGAAAAAAAGAGAAAAACTGAACATATCAATGAAGAAGATTGAAAATGCATACAGTGAACATTGCATTCTGAATCCTAGTTGGTATTTGTCAAAATGTTTTTGCTGCCTTTTCATGTGAAATTGTGTTTTTCTGATGTGATGGACATGATTCAGCTCTTACCACAAGAAAAACATACTTATATCATTTTGTGGTATCTGTAGGGACTTTCTGTGCAAGCTAAAGGCTTTCAGTGTGCATTTTGAAATTTCTCTTTGAATACATCCAAGATTTGGCAAAAGCATATGGAACCAGGTGAATTTTAAAGACCGGTTCACTAACATAAAAAAGGAAAATTGCTGATATATTGTTGATAAAGAGCACTGGTCCTGCAACTGATCACTGTGGGATTTCTGATATTAAGGCTAGATTTTAAAAATGTGCTATACGGTATAGTCCAATGTATGCTTCTTTAAGTTTGAATGGGCTGCTTGTAAAATTCTTGGTCACTAATAATTAAAATGTTACTATTGCCGAGCAAGTTTACATCATTCTGGACGACACAGACTGTAACCATTACACTCACAGTGAAAATATATATAAAACATCAGAATTTTTAATGTATGTTCTGAAATTTGAAACATGCATCTTGACTTTTTTCAATGAATTATTTTTTTGTAGAATGGACTCAAACTTCTCTCATTGTGTTTTTCTGCTTTGATGATGGATAGAAAGGCTCCATTACAGCTCTGTGTCATTGAATGAAAAGCCAGAAGTTGTAGGATTGTTTGGTTCATTGATTTATTTTTGAAAAAAAAACAGAAAGTGGGGAAATTGTGTACTTGTGTAATAATATGTAACTAAATGTTTTTTTTGTCTTTTTCATCTTTAGGATGTTGATCTTGACAGACAAATGGAGCTATAATTTTGGGGAGTCTGTCAGTAGGTGAAGAAGCAGACTGCAGATTCACCTGAGGATATCGGTGCCAGCATAGAACTATACACAGTGCTGCAAGCGCTTAGGGGAGTGACCTCCTGTTTGATCTGCTGTCTAAGCTTGAGCTCCCCGAAGCACCTGAAACACTCTGGAATCTCTTCAGAAAGCGTTGGAGTTGGATGAGCCATCCATGAAGCTTTAAGTTCCAAAAAGCTAACCACTAGAGTAAAGCAGCCTCCAATTGAACTTCAGAGGACACTGAGCTGGTTTCAAGGTCCCCCATGAGCATTGTCAAACTACAAACTTCAAACTATTTATTTATGAAGTACTTTTCATGCCACATGCAACACAAAGTGCTTTACATGATGAAATCAATAAATGAAAACACTCAAAATGTAGCAATTTAAATATATTCATCATGTTTGGTTTTCATAAACTGTTAAATTGCAACAAGAGCTTCTCAATTTTTATACTACTACATTATATATATTACAAAAATACTATATTTAAAAATTCCATCCAATTGATTTTCATACATACAGTTTAACGCTTTAAAACCAACTGTCTTAATTAGCACTGGGAATGGTGAAGATACCATCAGTCTTAAAGAGTTTAATTCCTCACTAAATTAAAACTACATTTATAGTCAATTTAATACACTGAATATATTTTTCAAATTCAAGTCACCAGCTTTTCTATAATGTAGTACTTTATTTTATTTCATATCATTACATCGTTAAAGGCATTAAAAAAAAGTATTTTATTTAATGTTTTTACCTGAAAGTTTCATTGGTAAAGTCAAGTAAATTTAGGACACTTGTTTTTTATTCATTTGATTAACAAACATGGAGTAAAATGCAGCTATGTCAAATAAACAAAAACTTTATTAGAGATAATATTAGTTAAGTAGATTATATTTTATGTTCTGTGAAAGTGTTTGTAACATCGGCGTAACGATTAGAAGTCCGTTCAACATAACTATTTCATTTAGCATTGAATTCTTGTAGTTTCATCATATTTACATAAACCTTATTTGAATTAAATGTAAAATGTCATTTTTAGATCTAACAAAGTTGTTGCCCGGAATCATTTGCCTGAACTCGGCTGAGTAAATACATTTCTTATCTTAGAGTAAACATCTGAGGACTGGACTTATAAGATCTAATATGGCTGTTTGATCAACGTTTAAAGGAGACCTATAAAGAGAACATTACAGTTGTCTGGTCTGCTAAAGGTAAATGGCAGTGACAGGTTTTTTCTAAATCCCGCTGAGACATCAGTCCTTTAATCCTTGATATGTTCTTTAAGTGATAAAAGGCTGGGTTCAGCAACTGTCTTAATCTAACTGCTAAAATTGAAGTCGAAGTCCATGACTGCAGCACAACCTAACGCTGACACATTTAACAAGAGTTAATAATCTCAGCTACACCTGAGATGACTAAAACATACAGGCAAAAATAAAATATCAATACAACAAATCAAATTAAAGATACAGTAAAACAAACAGAGCTAAATTATGTAAATGATGCATTCATGTAAGACCATTGTGAGAAATTATGTCGATGAAATGTAACCTTAGTTTCATACAATGCATCATATAGTGCATATATGTATTTCATTTTAAATATTTCCCTTTGGTGTCAAAGCAGTCCCACTATATATATGTGCTTCCCTGCTATAATTATGCTTAAACTCTAACACGTCTGGCTGCATGATATATTTATAACCTTCTACAGTGACTGCTGTTCTTATCACAGTCTTCCTCATATAATACCAGCTGCTTCCACCAACAGTTTAGAAAATCACAACAAAGACAGCAGTTTGTAAGGAAACTCTAGAGCTCTGGCATGAGAATCGAGGCCTGGCTTAACTTTCATCACTGCACCAGAACGGGTATACTCTGACAGCCTGCATCACTGTATATGGCTTAGTACATCGGACAGCACAGGACTGAAGAACTGCAGCAAACACAGTAAAGCCTCCATCAAAAATTTATTGGTGCAGACCTACTGTGGCAGTATGATATCTTCATTACCCGCCGCATAAGGAAAGCCCAGAGCATAATCAAGGACACCAGTCATCCAGCCCACACACACTTTTCTCACTCCTGCCATCTGGAAAACGCTACCGGAGCATTAAATCATGCACCAGCCATTTCAGAGACAGCCTCTCCCCACAGGTAGCCAGCATAATGAATATTACCAGCACACATACAGAAACACACACACACTCATATGCACACAACACTATGCGCCTCAACAGAAAACAGTTGTTGCTTTCTTGTGTATTTTCTGAAGTATCACTTCATAATAGAGTCTGCTGTCTTGTTTTATTTCTTGTTCATTGTTGCGAGAGCTACAGAGCAGCATTTTCACAAAAGCAGACGCTGGCATCAGCTGGCATTCAGTTATAATGAACTGAAGCAGGTAGAAGTGAAGCAATGAGGGTACACGCAGCGCTTATTCGCCAAGCTTTTGTTTAACTTCTAGAGTGATTAGACATACTCCTTAAGGTTTCTGCATCCAGCATTCAAAAAAGAGAAAATCATTGTGCTGCCATCTAATACTTTAACTTTTCTGTCTGCTGTCAACTCCAATTTGTAGCTTCACACTATACTACTATGTATCTTAACCGTGTCTACAGCGATGGAACAAGGTGACTGTCAAGTTAGGATGTCTTGGGCAGTATCTCTATTTTTATCCTGCAGGCAAACGCAGATCAGGTCCCAAAACTAGCAGTGACACGTTAAAGCATCCATTTATTGTCACACTGTTGATTTTTTCAGAGGGTACATTTCCTAAAGAGGTGCAGGGTGTCATGTGGCAAAATGAATCACACCCTCTGAGATCCAAGAGATGAATCATGCTATGACTGGAATTTTAAGCTCATTAGTATTCTCTTTGAACCCGTTCTGCTATCTGTAAATAGAGGGCGGAGGAGAGATCGTACAATGATCAAATTTGCCAGTCAGAGAAAAAAAAAGTGTCAGGATATGTGTCGGCTCCCAAGACACACACTGTCACTTGCCATCTCGCTTTCTGCACTAGCAGCACTGACTGTGTTTATCCAAAAGTGCAGCAGCAGCAGGATGGAGACAGCAGGTCAGAGAGAGAGAGAGAGAGAGAGGTGTGAGTTTAAATTATCATATGTTAATTTTGAAACATTTCATTGTTTAAATTCAGCTGTTCAATTCAGCATTTACAAAGAATAAAATAACTAACTTGATGAATTGTGCAGGCATCTTATATCTATGTTAAAAAGAGAAAAATACAACAATGTGCAATGTTTTTGGGACAAGAAGCCTGCTATAGTGTAGCTTTGAACAACAAACACACATCCAGAGGCAAAGCTTTTTACAGAGCGGTTCTTCATTACAGCAAACTCACATCGTCGGCATGCTGTTTAAATATTTCTGTTTGCGTGAAAACATTTTATGCCTCTGAGTAGAAAACAGGACTAGGACTTTCAAAAAGCCAAATCCGGCTCGAAAAATTGACTAATATAATGATCTGTTTAAACAGAGTTACAGTTCAGCTCTTTTCAGACATGCACAATTTTAAATGCTTCATCAGTCTGTTAAAAACAATAGCATTAGCTATTAATACATTGACGTTTTTATGATTTTACAATATAAATGCCAGCCTCACTTTTAATTTCATATCATCATATTAATGCACAAAGCTGACCATAGTTTTATTAAACACAGTGATGATCAATTAAAGCGGGTTATTACAGCAGTTTTTCACATGCTTATCAAATAGTTAATACACTCATGGAACTGTCTTCATTTGCACTACTTAATAAGAAAATAAATTAGAGTTCAGTCTGAGTCATCACATATTTAGCAAATATTTTCATTTTAATGTCAAAAACAATCTGGCAACATCAAGGAAGACAAATTCTGTTTTAACAGAAAGTCTTAAACAGAAAGATGTTGAGGGAGAAATCTAAGAAATGGATAGAAACATAGAAAGATAGAGTACAAAGCTCTGGAGAATTCATTCAGAGTAGAGAATTTTTTCCCCTCCAGAATCCCCTGAAGCAGATAGTGAGAGAGAGGCCATGCTAGTTCCAGGCTATATTAATTTGAGCCCTTGAATTTAGCCACAGTAAAGCCTAAAGCCAGAGCACTTTGAGGCAAGGCAGTGGAGGTGCAACAGAGGATGGAGGCAGTCCCTGTGTAGTAACAAAATCTATCAGTGATAAAAGAATGCAATTACACAGTTAAATGTCAGTCAGTCGTTTTCTGAACCACTTATTCCAATTAAGGGTTGTGGGGCAGCTGGAGTCTATTTCAGCAATCTTTTTGGGCGAAAGGCGGGAACACCCTGGACAGGTCACCAGTCCATCGCATGGACAACACAGAGAGACAGACAACATTCAAGCTCACATTCATTCCTATGGAGAATTTAGCATGACCTATTAACCAAACATGCATGTCTGTGGATGGTGGTAGGAAGACAGACGAGAGAATCCACGCTAACACGGGAGAACATGCAAACTCCACACAGAAAGGCCACTCCCATCAGCAAGCTTCTTTTGATTATCTGTTTCTATCTGAAAAAAATTAAAGTCTAAAAAATTCACTGGAACTTATTTACAGAACGAGCTGACAGAAAATAGCAAACATCTGTAGGTGGTGAACATATGAAGTTACTCAGACTTTAGTTCAGAGGGAAGGGCTAGGAGACAGTTTTCACCTTTTGATCTTTGTTTTACATATATATATATATATATATATATATACAGTATATATATCATTTATAATTTTTAACAGGAAATCATCATTTCATACTTTTGAGCTATCAAACATGCTACCGTCAACGACATAAGAAGCCTGGAGGGGGGAAGAAGGGGAAAACCCCACCAACTCCTAGGGATGAGATTGGTACTAGAACTGACACACTGCTGTTATTTTTACTTCTTTATATTTAATTGCTTTTAATTGGAACTGTCCTCGTTTTGATTCCCTGAAATCTTTTTAGTTCCCTCTATCAGAACGAATGACAGGTTTATCTGTTGCTTTAGTGTAAAATTGTAATGCCAATATTACAAACAGGATTAAATCATTGTCAGCAGTTAGCTACAGATGTGCAGTTTAGCAAGGTGTCTACCTACGTTTATTGGTGTTATCTTGTCAGTGTAATTTCTGTCATCATAAACATGGTTTTAAAAAAAACAAGCAGATCATTATGCTGCACACTGTCTTATCAATGCCTCACATCGTGGGAATTTAATGCTTCAGGTTTGGGGATTCATCTCTCATAAGACTACCGTACACACTCCTGACATTTTGCTCCGTACCAAAGAGGTATTAATCAAACAAACTGCATTTGTAAGTCAAAATCAATTGTGTTTAATAAAAGGGTAAGAAAAGCCACACATCTAAAAAAGCGGATGATGCTTATAAATAGGATTGTCTTTGCTCCCCTACTGGCCCTTTTTAAACACTATTCAAATGTTATATTGAGGTATGCAAATTTAAAAGCACAGCAAATAAAATGTGAATACATTCTCAATGTTAATCCTTTGGACTAAGAGGAGAGGGGATATGAATAATTCACAAGCAAAACTGCTGGTCAACCACCACATCAATGAGTGGTAAATAATTCAGCCAGCAGACTGGGTGAGGAGCGACTTTCCACTGATTTTGATTGAGAGACACAGGGACAGGGCCTACTTATAGATTCTTGATGGGTTTTACCACATCAAGAGGAGAGGACAGGCAAAGAGGAGAGGAGCCAACAAATAATTCATAGGAAAGAGCTGCTGATGAGCAAGATGATGAAATCCCAAGTTTGTTAGCACAGATTGCATGATGGATTTGTCAACAGCTGCATTGCTGTTTTGTGTTTTCCTGCAGTCTTGGCTGCGGAATAGAAATTATGAATTTCCATTCGGTGCTGGGGAAACTGGGAACAGTTTCTACACTTAGTCAAGGTCAGGGGTGAATAGATAGAGGAAGTAAAAAAAAAAAAGACAGATGACAAACATTGAAAATTAGCGTCTGTATGGATGCACCAGTTTTCCCAAACAAAACACCCAACTATGCATGTTTTCATTCACATTTGAGTCTACTTTGACCAGTTTCATACCATTCACACATGAAACTGGGTAGTTATGCCCACATACATATCTACTTTTAGGCACTAATGTTAAAGTGACTTCCCAAGTTAATATGCTGTGCAACATACAAGATGTGCATACTGTCACTCATGTACAATAGAATCATTGGTACTTGTAGTTTATGTTTTTACAGGTTATCAATTGAGCTGCCATTAACCACAACCATATTCACACACTCAAAAACACATGCACACAATGCATCTTGCATTAAGAATTCAGTCCACCACAGATAAATTCAAGTCTCCGATTTCAAAGATTCTTTTTAGCACTGGCTGCATTTTATATCATGACAATTACGTCCTTCTCAAATGTCACTGCCCACCTTGAACTGCCCCCTTGTCAACGAACTCCCCATTTATCACTTTTTGTGACACTGTTGTTTGTAGTTATGCACAACGCCACATGACACGGGATGGAGACCTTTTAAACAGCAGAGGAATAAAGCTTAGGGTTGATGATGAATGGCAATTCAGGTCACACACACAGGTTGACACTTCAGCAGATAATGAGATGCCAATCAGGAGTATTTGCAAATCAAGTCCCAGTGAGATGATAATGCAAACTAGACTCAAGGAGTGTGAACATACAAGCTGCCACATAACTTGTGTCTGATGCATAATACAAAACATTTGCAGTTCTGAAACAGAGAATCATTTATAAGATTTTAGCTTCCTCTTGTTGGCTTCATTTTCAAACTATAAGTGATCGCCACAGATATTTCAGACAACCCATTCACTCATTTTTGCTCTGAATGCAAAAATTGTATGACATTGATCTGTTAAATGTTTATCTAAACCTGCTTAAAATGAACTTTTTTCTTTTTTTTTTGCTTACTGGGCTGATTTGGAATTTTCCCTTTGTATTTAAGATACTTGTAATTAAGACATACATCATGTGTTTATTAAACAGTACAACCTGGATAGAAAGTTCATGAGTAATATCAAACAGTTGTTTTTAATAGTGAAAAACTACATGGTTTACATGGTTGGTGAATAGTTATAAACATTCTAATATATATTTATCTATATATATATCTATCTTATCTTACCTCTTGGCCAGGACTCCCTTGAAAAAGAGGTTTTTAATCTCAATGGGACCTTCCTGGTTAAATAAAGGAATAAATAAATAAATAAAAATATTGTGTTTTCTCAGATAACTTTTTTATTTTCCTAAAAGGTCATGATAAACCTGTTTTACCATTAAACTTCGATTGCTGTGTTTCCCTGCCAAATTTATCCTCCAAATGAATTTAACGGTGAAGCTTTTAGCACTTTACCAACTTATTCTGCTCTCTATGATCTAATATGTGTCTTATTTACTCAGATCAGATCACACTAGTCAGATAATTTTATGTAACTATGCAAATGTTTTTGTTAACAATTGAATGCCTTGCTGCTTTCACCATGCTTCTAATGCCCCAAAGCATCAACTTCTTTTTCAACATATTTCATACATTATAAATTGAGTATGGTGAATTTCTATAAAAATAAAGAACTGTATGCTGAGCGACGGTTATTTTATAAAAATAATCCCTGTGAACAGGGTGACTTTCCTCTACTGCTCTCTGGTGGTCGTCAGTCTCTAAATCTTTTTATTTGATTCCACAAAGCAGTTTTATGGAAATCTTTCTCTATTTTGTAATTTATTGAAGGGTTTTTATTTTATTTTTCCCAATTGCACAATACATAATGCTGTGTTTTTATCCTGTGAATTGATGTATGTTTGGAACTCCTGCAGACAAACTAGTAAACAACTCATTTAAAGGGCAGCATCATCAAATTCTGGACTTACTAAGAGTTGTTACAGTTCTGCATTCCCCCTCTCCTACTAAAAATCAGGTATACTTTGAGTTAAAGAATCAAGAAGAAGAAGAAACCATATGTGGTGATGCATTATTAACTGATATGAAGCTTTCAGTTGGCACAACAAAGATTTTGCTTTTGAGCATCAGTTTGAAGCAGCAGTAGGTAGCAGGAGTATAATTGGGCTCAAATATCTTATTTTTTCTTAATAAATTATCAACAAAACACCAGAAAAGCTTGTAGCTTGGTACAGCTTATTGAACACGGATCCATAAGGTTAGAACGATGACTACATGGGAAACAGGGAAGGGTCACCCTTTTGCCTGCAGTATTTTAACTCTTTTTTTTTTTTTAGTTGTATGTGCTGGAGGCATTGCTGGCATAAAAATGGAGATCTGGCAAACAGCTCATGTGCACGAGGGCAAATGTTTTATTTCTACACAAACAGGTTTTAACTACACAATAACACTTCTGAGGGTTCTCTGTTCCACAACAAACAACTTTTACAACAGCCATCTCATTCAACCATCATGTTCAGACCTAAATGGATATTGCTCACTTTGCATTAAACCCCCTAGAAAAAAAAGAAAATATAAAAGAAAAAAAACTGGAAAGAACCTGTGATGTGATTAGCAATATCTCAAATATTATTTAAAATATTTATTTAATATTTAAAATATCTACCTGGTACCTATTGTCAAAGGTTCATCTTTACAGTTATGTAATATATCTATAGTTATAATAAGCTGTAATTAATATATTTGTTTATTTTGGGTGCATTTTTTTCTTTTTTTTTCTTGCAATCTTCTGTTTTCTGCCTTCTGGTTTTTGCAAGTGGGTCCACACCATTTCCAAGTCATACAAAAATTTGAAGGAGTTTGTAAAGGAAGACCCCTTAAACATTCTCTGTTTTATCTGGACCAAAAAGCACATTACTAACATGTTAACTGATCATGTCAGTTGCTTCTTGCTTGTTTAGCTCATACAATAAAAACAGCTGAGGGTCAATTACAAGCTTATGACTATCAATAGATCTACTAGTTTGCAACTCTGCTCTACTTTGCGCTGATCCTGGTAGACCACTGATCATCACTGACATGAGCTGGTCCCATCTGTGTTTGAGAGTCACAGAACTGGGCATTCTCAGCAGCATGATTTATGATTAATGACCACATGCTAATGTGCCCACTTTAGTAAATCTGGGCCTGTGTCTGAAACGGCTCAGACATTAGCTATCAGCCAAAAAGGGAATGACCACAGGAACTTTGCATTAGCATTTTTATATTATTTACATTACAAGTACCCTACAGAACAATATGTTTACTATTAGGTCGCTGGTATCTAGTGGTTGTGGTCTCACACAATGTTGTTATATAGCCTTTGTGTCTAAATCCATACTCCTGGAATTGATTAAAACAATCGACTTACATCTAGTCATAAATAATATACAGGTTATATGTTATATAAGAATACGTGTGATAAGTTACATGTTATGCTGTGTATGTTATAAGTCATGTTTTTTAAATCCTTTTATGCTTTCAAATGGTTCACATCTTACTCTAAAAGTGTGCCCATTTATGTGCAGTTCCATGAATATGCAAATTAGTCCCTGCTGCTATCTCCATAACACACCTTTAACTCTGCTCCAACACTGTGAAACTACTCTGCCATACACAAAGAAGTCTTAGCTCCAGAATAGCAGGAAGATGAAAAACAAGTACAAGGTTGGCAACAATATGATCTATTGGAATGACAATGTATGCTATGTATTTCTCCACATCTTGAAAACACACTTCTAAAAAATTGCATGCATGGTATTAAAAAGTTGACTGAGCCAGTGGTTTCTTGTTTGGGTCACATTAAACACCATACCAAACTGAATCTGTACTCTTTACACTTTAGGGCCAAATGCTTGCCAAGGAAACAAAGAGACAAATTATATTCATGAGTAAAGATTACCAGTACTTTATTACAGGCTTTATTATGAATGACCATTAATGTCTGGTCTTTTAGCCAATGCTTTAGATGGTTTTACTTTTATTTAATTATTAACTTAATTTTATTTATTTTTTGTTTTTATTTTACCCTCTTTGTTTGCTCTTGGTTTTTCTATTTGTGTAATATCGTTGTAGGTCTCAGTTTTTTGTCTTAATAACCCTTCCTTACTGTGGTGGTGGGTAGGTTTGGGTGAATTAATAGCATAAGAACCAATTTTTTGTCCTTTTTGTAAATCACTTTGAGCTGCACAATGCATGAACAATGCTATTTCAATATACATATAAAAAATTAAAAGAAAAAGATCACTGGAAGGCTTTTCTAAACTCCTTTTATTAGTTAAACTATTGTTTAGCGTTAGGTAGATGTAGGAGGGAAAAACCCCTAACATCGACACTTTTTTGTGTGTCAGGGAAAGAAGTAGTCATCCGCCAAACTGAATGTCAGTGTGATCTCTGGCTTCCTCTGTGCGCGTGTCACAAGACACAGAACGTCAATTTGCCTCAGATGCATTCATGCAAGTGAATAAATGAAAGAGAGAAACAACACAGAGCATGAAAAGATGAATGGGTGTGTGATTGAGTAAATGTGGCAAGAAGTGTCAAATGTTTTTCACAATATAGACCAGTCATAAACAAAAAGTATTATTACGTAATATAAGCAATCCAATACAAGTTTATGATATAATCAGGATGCAGTTATTCATATTAATTAAAAAATAGGTTGCTGTTACTTGTTTTTCCATTGTTTTGTGAATTGTTTTTCCTTTGCTTTTGTTTTTTGTTGTGTTTTGATTTTCTATAAAAATGCTGAAAATGCAACACAGGTTAGAAGTTTAGGAGAGCGCTTTGTTAAACAATTCAAACATTTAAGCCAATAATAGCACAAAAGTTAATGTTGCACTACCAGAGGTAAAAAAAAAAAAAAACTATAGGAAAATATAAAAAAGGTAAGGATGCTTAAATGTGAAAAAATGTGTACATTTCAGAATTATTCTGACGAGCCCTTCTGAGGAAAACCAAAATAGGTCAAAAACTTGAAGTCAGTCAAAAAGCAATGGAGGTTGACCAAGTCTTGACAGGTGCTACAATTCCAACTTTTCTTGATAATTTACATCCCTCCCTGTCTTTCAGGAAAGAACTGGAAGATCTAAGGGTTTTTTTTTAACACTTTTCACTGGAATTTCAGAGCTTAATATAAAGCATCTAAAGGCAATCAGGTGTACCCAACTCAGGTGCTAAAGGCCAGCAGTGCTGCAAGTGTTAGATGTTTCCTGCTCCAACACAGCTGACTCAAATCAGTGGGTAATTAGCAGAGTTTGATGCCAAGCTAATTAAGTCTGATGTGCTGCAGGTGTGTTGCAGCTGGGAAACTTCCAACACTTGCACTTGTTTTACTCATCTGACAAATGTCATTACTCTTCACCTTAGAAATTGACATATATTTCATTCACTCTCTAGACATAGATATATATATATGTGTGTGTGTGTGTTCTTTTTTTTTTATATTCATTTTATTTTGCATGTTTTCCCACAATAGTTGGACCATGACTTCCCTTTGCAAAATTCTTTTGAAAATTAAACTCCCATCATCTTTCTTCTGTAATCCTGCTGATAAACAGAGTGAACCCAAACACCTGTTTAGGCTTTTTAAAAATTTAATTTACTTTCTCAAATGTGCTAATGTGCATCTATTAGAGTAGAATAGTAGCAGAATACAGTAGCTTTTCATTAGACAGAAGTTGATATTTTTATGTTCATTCTGAATGAATATTAATGGTTATTCACTGTCAATCAATATTAGTTCATAATTAAGTAGCCCAGAACAAAAGAATCAAGATTAAAATATGTATAGAAAAACTATTAATCAATAATTATGTATTATTATATTAGCATATATGTAAAAACTTTGATCTGAAATACTTGACTGTGTACTAAAGATTTAAAATGTCAGTTTTAAAGTTGCACTTGCTTAAGTATTTGGTCTCAGCAGATTGTGGATGATAACATAATCTGGGCTGAGCTCATAATCATAATCTGTTTCTGAGTACTTACAGTAAATCACATGCAGCAGATAAACCCTTTCTGAGTATTCAAGATTATATTTTTCCATGTGAATAAAAATTCACAAAGGCAAAAGGACAGATGAGGCGACACATTTTAGCTGAAAGTAGCAAAAAAAGACACTTTTCAGAAAGCATTATACACAAAGTATGTCAAAGAGATAGATAGAGGGTTCTCAAACTATTGTGATATATATTTATGTGTTCTGACATCCCACAGATGGTGAGAATTAGTGAAGAAGAGGGTGCCAGCATAAGGTCAAGAGAGATGACCTGGCTCTCCGCCTGCCACTTGGGAAACAAAAGCAACAGACTTGTGAAACTGCAACTGCAGTGCAACAACCCAAAGGCCGCCACAGCAGCTGTTATTGAGGCTACGGAAAAGAAAGTGTTCCCGTAAACTGCTCTAATCTCATCATCCTGAGAGATAAACAGCACGGCAGAACAATCATGCATAAAAGCAGACTGAAAGATAGAAATGCTACATTGATTTTGTCAAAAAGCTGAAAAAATGTGTAAATATGAAGACATAAAAACCAGATCAAATGGATTTCTAAGTGCGTAATGATTGATTTTCTTTTATTCACTGCCTAGAATAATAATAATTCTGCATTTGACACCATTGTCTATAAGCCAATACTTACCGGTAATGTGGAAGATGATATAAATAAATCATTTTGGGGAGATTGAAAGTTGGAAAGTGAAAATATTGGATTTTTAGAAGCTAGAAAAGACATTGCATGTTCCACAAACTGTCAGTGAAGTACTGGGAAGCAACATTTTGTTGGGTGAATGAGCAGTGAAAATACAAAGAAAAGATAATATCAAATCATGAGACTGTATATTCTAATGTTAAGTGATTATTAAGATAAGAAGGGGGGTGTCACCTGGTTGATGTGTTTCAGTTTGTCAATGATCTGATTTATGACAGGGTCCGCTTCTTTCACTTTGACTTCAGGGTTTGCAATTTGAGCTCTGATGCCATTGCCAACAACGCGGAGTGTGTAGCTGTAAAGAAAAAGTGACAGAGGACAAAGTGTCTGTTAGAGTCATTCATATATCCATTGGTTATTTGAAATAATCTTGCATAGTAAAAACTGTATAGGATAAAAATATGAGTAACAACAATAGCAGGGTAATCGCTGAACTCTTATGTCTCAGTAGCAGCAAGCACCAGCATTTAGTGCTATACTATTCATAATGTTGGACTGAACCATGCTAATGTGGTAGGCTTCTATAACTCTAATATTTACACTATCCAAGGAAGAGGTGAGTCTTACTTAAACCTTTTGATCATTTTTGATTTCTGAAATAAAAATCTTGGAAATTTGAGAATCCCGTCTTATGCCCCAAAATTGTTTAGCCTCTTTTCTGCCAATCTCGACATCCCGTAGTTATTAATTAAAAGTACATTTGATGTATTTTAAAAACAAAGCATGAAATAGATATCTCTTATTCAAAACGCAATTACAGTTCGAACTGAACTGAGAGTTGTGTTCACTCCGTTATCACACAGCTACAGAGGAATCACAAATCGAGTCAGCCTATAAAAAAGCTTATTGCCATAAAACCAGATGAATTTTTCCATGAAATAGTAGTCTTTAATAAAATACAAGATTTAAACTGCACTAAACGGAGTAAAACCCTGTTAAACATTTTCTTTTCAACATAAAGCGTCTTTAGTGCTGGTTACCAGTTTTATTCAACATTTCCCTTTGATATCCCTTAATGACTTTTCAATGTCAATAACGTTTCTTATAAAAGATTACTTCATATATTACAGAACTGATAGTTTCACTCAAAACAAAGGAGGTAAGTTAATATTCCCACCACTGAGAAATGAACTGGAAATGTGTCTGAAAAACAAACTCAAAAGTCTAACACTGAATTAAATCAAAACTATCATCTCCTGTTCTCATGGGGAGCAATATGAAATGCGAAAAGGTGATAAATATTCTAAACACACGCAAAAGTGATGGCATAATTCATTTGTAGACATGCCCAGGGGTTGAAGTAGGTTTTGTGATGAAGGGGAAACATGAGTAACTGCATGTGTGTATGTGTGTGTGTGTCTTCTGCTGGGCAATAGCTGCTATCTCATGTATGGTTTATGAAAACTATACATCAAGCTTGTGTGCTACTTTTATAAAATGAAACTAATAAATGGTATAGTGAGTACAATATGCGCTACACAACGATTCATTGTTATTATAGCTTGGTAATAGGCTTCCGTTCAGCTCAAGGGCTTGTCCCTCTTTAGCTTCTGTACCGTCTGTCAGAGGAAACGGTTGTGACCGTGGCAGCAGGTGACTGAACACTATTCACTCACATCTCAATCTCCACCATATGATTTAATCAAACGAGAGGATCAAGGTGAAGTCATTCATTGCAGGAATATCAATGCTTTTTTTTTGTGCATTCAGCACATGTCTTTGCACCAGATCTGACAAAACACAGATGGAGGCACCCAACAAGGTGTAAGCCTTTCAACTTGACTATCTCCCCTTAAAAATTTAAATAGAAGACCATCTGCAATGAAAAATAAATTGTTTATGGCAGCTACAAATAGTCTGTGAATACTAGGCAGTACAAAATTAGAAAAAAAAGAGTATGAATAAACAAAATGAAGAACCCTTGGGTGACCAATTTATCAAAAATAAAAGGAAGGTGCCTGAATTCAAATGTATTTATGTTGTCTGGGTTCTTGTGCAGTCATTTTGATGCTAATTTCTTGCAATTCAGAGCAGTAAATGTGATTAGTTTTAGAAAAACAGCTGTCTTTCACTGTTAGTCTGTTATCATCACTCCTTTTTCCATAAGCTTTCCTCTCTTTCTGTGGCCTTTATCCTTCCTGCTAGTGATAATGTATAGCGTTCAATGAAAATTGCACAATATTAAAAGCAATTTTGAGAATAAAGCTGCGGTAGAAGTGCATTAGTGATTCAGCTGCAGATGGTTGATGTTACAAAAACAATTGAATCACATACAATGTATCAAAGTAAATTTAAGAAAATGTTTTTATTCTAGTTTGCTTTTAAACGTGGGCTCAACTTTTGGAAATGATCCTTTTAACAATCACTTTATTTCACATACAAAAGATGGTAATACCGTAACAGGAGAACAATGATAAACCACTTGCTGTGAAAACACTTGTTTAGTGAATTGAATGGTGTGTGCATCTTGTAGAAAAAAACTAAAGATTTGTATTCATTTGCAATGCAAAGTGCTTAAATAGTTATGAGGGCGATTGTATAGAGCAAGGTAACAATTGTGAATCAGTGTAATAATAAAAGAAAAACAAAATTTTATTTCATGGCTGTTGGAAAACAAAAAACTTAGCTCAAACTTGCACCACATTTGCAGCAAATTTAGTCAATAAAGAGTAATTCCAGCAAAAAAAATAAAGGAATCAAATGGAAGGTACATAAAGTAAACCTGTTACAATAATATTGTTGCAAAATAGATGTATTCAATTAACAATTCTACATTGCAACATAATCAGAATGAAGGTGCATATCATACCAGTTATATATATATATATATATATATAT